>OX336355.1:11210846-11500846 GCA_946902875.1 Nematopogon swammerdamellus | reverse complement strand
AGTTCGTCAAGGTGTGGTGTGTTGACGTCACAGGTGTTGTATAACTGGTGTTTTGAAAACCAAAGAGTTTGTATTACGTCGCTGCGCTCAGCGACGTAATACAAACTCTTTGTTGAAAACAAATTGGCCAAGTGCGAAATAAATATTTTTTTTCAACATTTCGCATTTTGTCAGGCAGTTTGCATTGATAAATAGATTTTTATTTAAAAGAAACTGTGATATGATAAAAAACGAAATTGAATGCAATGTCTTTGGATTTGCTCCTAAATTATTGCCGAAATTGCAATGTTTTATGTCTAGAAGGCTCAGGACTGTTTAACTTAACTGTACATAATGTATGAACACAGTAACGACTGAGCTGCTAGTATGTAGATATGTATGACTAATGCTTATCTAATAACTTATTAAAAACTGACAAACTTTCTGTGTGGGCAGGCGGTTGTAATATTTGGTCAACATGGTGTACGATAGAGAATCGTAGAGAAATGTAGGTTGTTAATTCAGAGACTTACTTAATATGAATTTGTAAAATAAATAAATATATAAAGCGAAGTATCTACAGCCGTGTAACGTAAGTCAATATAAATTATAGCCGGTACTTAAAAAGAATAGCCCCACTGCATCTCTCCCCGTGCACGTCGTAAAAGGCGACTAAGGGATAAGGACAAGATGCCGTGCGACTAATAGTCCCTTCTCTTAGCATAAAAATAGTTCACTTAGTGATACCAGCACCAACTTTTAGTATGTTATTAAACATGTTATTTTATTTAAAAAACCGTCGGGACACAAGCTGTGGAGTGCCTGGATCCCCAGATATGACGTCATCAAAATGGCGGCCGCCGCATTTTGAAAACTGCAAATTATTTCGAAAATGTGAGGCTTATATACATGTATGAGGTGTCAAATTAAAGGTAATTAAGTGTTCTATAATATTGTTCTTACATAAGACCACGTGAGTAGTACCGTTACAGAAATATTTAAAATTTTGTGAAAATTTTACTTTCAAATTCTTCGTATTTTTACTATAGTCTCTAAACTATTTATTTTATACCAAAACTATGTATTACAGAAACATTTACCACATTTTCACCTTTTTAATAAAAAAAACCGTACGTTGATCGGATTAAAAATGTCTTAGTTATGCCACTTTTACCTAGGCGCTCCCGCTTGTTCGCACGGGTGTCGCGCGCGATCTGTAATAAAAAATACATTGGTGAACTGGTTAATTAACTTTTATTTAACTTTTATATATTTATAGTATTATATATTCAGCTATATTTATTTTATATATGTATAATATAGCAAATTATATATATATATATTTTTTTTCAACTTTTTGGAAAACTTTTTTATATAAATAAATAAGGTACTATAATAGTACTTAAACTTATGTGATCTAGACCGGTGAAGTTTCCACATATAAATTTATATATGTATAATAGGTAAATAAATAAAATTCTCTATATAATTAAATTTCTCTGGAGCATGCTCCTTCGCATGCACAATGCACCCTGCATTTCAGTTCGTTCTTCACGCACCCACATCTCATGCACCTTTTCTTGCATTTTCAAGTTAAGAGTTCCTTGCAACTGTTACTGGCGTTTAATAGTTTTCCATACAGGAGTATACGACAGTCCGTTGTTTTTACTTTCCCAACCTCAGTTAATTGGGTCAATTTTTTCCGGGTTGGAGTATAGACAATTTGTCCATATTTTAATCTGTAGCCCTGCTCGCTTAAGGTGTTGTAGTAATGCATCTTGCGTCGGTGGTATATGCTCTATAGACCTGTTCCTTTTAGTGAACAGGACTCTTCGTGTTGTGTTCACGCTGGTAGTATCACTTGTATGGTGGTAGATGTGAACTACAAACTTTTCGATCAATATAAATTCTGTACTGTTATGTGATGGTATTCCCGCGTATGAGTACGTTTCAAAAGCGGCGTCTACATCTCTCAAATTCAACCATGTTTTCCACGCACTTTTCTTCCCAATTCCACAAAACGCCGACCATGTCTTTTGTACTCTCCTACCAAGTGGAATGCCCAATTTGATGCCATTTTTTTCACGCATTTACCGGGTGCGACACGGTGTCAGCGTTTTATGGAATTGGGAAGAAAGTGCGTGGAAAACATGATTGAATTTGAGAGATGTAGACGCCGCTTTTAAAATGTACTCATGCGGGAATACCACCACAAAACAAGCGTTACACCTTAAGCGAGCAGTCCTACAGACAGACTAAAACATGGACAAATTGTCTATACTCCAACCCGGAAAAATTTTACTCATGAAACTGAGGTTGCGAAAGTAAGAACAACGGACTGTCGTATACTCCTGTACGGAAAACTATTCCTGACGCCAATAACAGTTGCAAGGAACTCTTAACTTTTAAATGCAAGAAAAGGTCCACGAGATCTGGGTGCGTGAAGAGCGAACTGAAATGCACCCTCCTTTGTGCATGCGAAGGAGCATGCTCCAGATAAATTATCTAAGGTATCTGCTGATTTCACATACTTTTATTTGATTTTCCACACACATTACAAAAACGTAGTAATTATATGTCAAAAACGTAGTAATTACATTTATATGTGGAAACTTCACCAGTCTAAGTCACATAAGTTTAAGTACTATTATTATAGTACCTCATCAATACTAATAATAAATCTGTAAGGGATGGTCATGGAGTAAGTTCCTTTGTTTTTTGAGATATTGGGTTTGTAGACTCTGTGTATGATACTAAAACTAAATTTACGATTTTTAGAAAACATTTCTGTATGTATGTATGTTCCACCATAACTCTTAAACAGATCATCTGAATTCGATGAAACTTCGTACAAATACATTTACCTACACGGGACACAGGATAGGCTAAATAAAATTCACTTCCGGCTACGCTAAGATGTGGCTCCCATACAAATCAAATTGTTTCGCGCGCCGAAATATAGGTACGGTAGCGGGTTTACTTATTTTCTTCTTATTAAATGCGAATTTCACGCGAGCGAAGCCGCGGGCAAAAGCTAGTTTATTTATATAAATTGTACTGTTGTTTTCCAAAAAGTTGAAAATAAAATAAAAATATATATACAATTTGCTATATTATAGAGATTGAAATATATTTTTATTAATACCAATAGCATGGCTTATTATTTAATTTTATTATTTATACAATATAATTATTAAAAGAATCACACATTTGCATATATTTCGACTGAAGACGACAGCATGTCGAAATATATGCAAATGTGTGATTTTTTTAATAACTATATTGTATAGTTGCTATATTATACAAATATAAAATAAATATAGCTGAATATATAATACTATAAATATATAAAAGTTAATTAACCAGTTCACCAATGTATTTTTTATTACAGATCGCGCGCGACACCCGTGCGAACAAGCGGGAGCGCCTAGCTAAAAGTGGCATAACTAAGACATTTTTAATCCGATCAACGTACGGTTTTTTTTATTAAAAATGTGAAAATGTGGTAAATGTTTCTGTAATACATAGTTTTGGTATAAAATGAATAGTTTAGAGACTATAGCAAAAATACGAAGAATTTGAAAGTAAAATTTTCACAAAATTTTAAATATTTCTGTAACTGTACTACTCACGTGGTCTTATATAAGAACAATATTATAGAACACTTAATTACCTTTAATTTGACCCCTCACACATGTATATAACGCTCACAGTTTCGAAATAATTTGCAGTTTTCAAAATGCGGCGGCCGCCATTTTGATGACGTCATATCTGGGGATCCAGGCACTCTACAGCTTGTGTCCCGACGGTTTTTTATATAAAATAACATGTATAATAACATACTAAATGTTGGTGCTGGTATCACAAAGTGAACTATTTTGGCCTTTTTTGAAGCTAAGAGAAGGGACTATAAGGAAAAAGGACAAGGTGAGAGGTGGCGATAGGCTCGCCATCTCTCACCTTGGCACGGTACTTCCACCGAGTAATGCAGCAGCTTCGTGCCTTACTTGCTGCTTGATCGATTGAATCTTGTTCGAATGCTTTGCGGAACGTGGTGGTCGGTGTTGTGGTGTAATTTGCCAGAGTTCTTGCAGCGCAACACCGATTACTCTGCTTACCCCGGTTGTCGGGATTCAGCGTGTGTGATATGTATGTTTTTTTTTTTTTTGAAACTGACACGGTTGGCTACATCACCTACAACATCCGTGATGTCAGCCCATAACACCGGGTGAACTAGGTGCCACGTCAGTGCTTCCCTTCGGTCGTGCCGGCTACACTGAACTGGACGGAAAACACGAACTATTTACATAGCCGTTTCGACCGACCTTTCATTCAGTGCGGTGGTACCAATCCGGGCGGGTTAAACCCTACCACCTAGTAACATAAGAAGGAAATCATATCCCATAGTCGCCTTTTACGACATACACGGGCAGAGATGCAGTGGGGCTATTCTTTTAAAGTACAGGCCCAACACGGTACAATGTATGTTATGTATACCCTTATAACTCGAGGACCACTTTATCGAGAACACGTTAAGCCTTACCTAAAATGCCGCGAGCGGAGCCACGGGCAATGCCTTTCGGCCACAGTACCGCTTTGCCAAGCTCTATTACATAGAAGAACATTTATTTTATATTTTATTTTATCTAATCAGGTATGGGTGGCTGAGTCGGAGGGGCCAAAGCACATTCTCCTACAAGCCAATATCACCTCCGAGAAGGTAGGTGCCATGCCGCAGACTTCCCTGGATTGCTGGCTATACTGGACTAGAGGAGAACACAACCGAGGCTGCTGTGCGGCCATTTTACATCCAGTACGGTGGTACCAACCTAGTCTGCTACAATTTGAGCCTACCACCTAGTAAGGGGCAAGGGAAGGGACCTACAATTTTACACCGGTTCCGAACGGTGAAGCAGCAGGTGTAGGTATGCACGTAAATTTTTTCGTCAGAAAAAACTCATTGGTACACGCCGACTGGATTCGAACCTCGGACCTCTCGCATGAGAAGCCAAAACCAATCGGCCACCCGCCGCTTGCTACATTTCTGAAAAAAAAACAGTGGAGAAAACGGGAGAAAGTAATATATGTAGTATCGAATCCACTATCGCTCAGCTTGTGGATAAGGTTACCTTGAACAAATTGTATTTTGCAATAAGTTTGTCTTCGCGCTGCAGAAATATGAAATATGTGCATACATTTAATTTACTCCGGCAGCCTCTGCATCAATTCACCTGTCTGTGGTTCACACTCTTTGTCTCATCATGAGGTTGGTGACGCATGCGCATAACGCATGAGGCCTCTAGGGATGCTTGAACTTTCGCCTGAAGCTATCGCGTTCGCATTACTTAATTACTGCAGTTATTGCAGATGAATCTTGAACATGGGTGGAAAAGAGGAATTATAAATTATAATCTCTATATTTTTTATTTATTTATTTACTTGTTTATTTATATATTACGTTTAATTAACTAGTATGTACTTATATGTAGTGTATATTATAGTATATTATAGTTATTTTCCTTATATTATATTTTACATTCCCACACTCAAGTCTTTTGCTACTACCTACTTATATCTCGCAACATACGACTCTCAAACATCCAAAGGTTGACTGGGAGAAATCCCTGTAAGGGATAAGTCCGCCTTTGCCCCTCATGTAAATTTCCTATTGTTTGTTTATGTTAAATGTTTTTTGGAGCAATAAAGTATTTCTATCTATCTATCTATTATTTATTCATATAAATACCATATTATTTTATATTTCATTTAATTTGTTATTTATTAATGTGCATGTACATTGATGTATTGTTACTATAATATGTTACCTATACATTTCAATACATACGACTCTCGAACATCCAAAGGGTGACTGGAAGAAATCTGGCGTCAGGTGGACCTGAGCGTCGAATTCTATTGCAAGAGCTCCGGGAGTTCGAATCCGGTCGGCAAGCAAAATTGAGCTTTTTCTGATTAAAAAAAAAACAAAGTTGTCTACCGGCGAGTATGTTTCCCGATACTGTCAACCCATAGTCCGCAAATCTGCTGCTGTGTCCGGCTGAGCGTGGTTTCACGAGGTCACGAGGTCAGGTGAATGAATTTGGTTGTTTTCTGGTCTCTCGGCACAATCGCCGATACTGATTTGCATAAAATAAATATAAAGTGTTTCGCTGACCATGTCATTAACTTCGGGAGGGTTACATACACACTGAAATAAACACTTTACGTAAGAAAAAAACATATGTTTATAGGAGCATTTTTTCTCCTAACAAAAAGATTAAATTAAATAAGTAGCTGTAAAAACCAATCATAGTGACCTTGTGACTTACTTACAACAAACAGCTGTTCTGCGTTTGAACATAGTACGGTCATTGACCCCGTACAATGCAAGTTACCTACTGTTACACACAGGTTAATGTTTAGGTAGCTAACATGTTTTGTTAAATTTCTCGAAAAGTAATACTATAAACATATTTTTTTTTTTTGCGTAACGTGTTTATTTGAGTGTCTATGTAACCCTCCCGAAGTTAATGACATGGTCATCGTAACACCCTATATTTTGGTTTTGATTTTGATAAGCATTTGTGTTTACATTTTCTCACTACAGGTTGAGTATTATAGTTTTCGTGTGTCCCTTGAAAATTCAATTTGAAAATGAAACTGACACGGTTGGCTACATCACCTACAACATCCGTAATGTTAGCGTGATGTTATGGCACTTTGATGAACTAGGTGCTATGTCAGTGCTTCCCTTTGGTCGTCACTGAACTGAACGGAAAACACGAACTATTTACATAGCCGTTTCGACCGAACTTTCATTCAGTGCGGTGTTACCAACCCAGGCTGGTTTAGCAATTTTAAGGTAAGGTAAGGTAATCCACCTTTTAAGGCAAGAAGGCAAGGGACCTAGATTTGTAGTTGGAATCCGAACCACGGTCAGCCTCCAATGGTCGAACCATCCAAGTTCTGAACGCGCCCAGGTGCATACCTGGACGCATTGATGATGACTTATGAATGACTTATGACCACGAATGACAGCACCGCTGAGCTACCGGGGCTGATAAAGGTTTCCTACGAATTTTCCTAACAATCTACCCATCATTAAAATTATCAAATACGAACCTGTTCTCTTACCACCCAAGCACACAAATCAAACCCCAACTTAGCTAAGTCGTTGGTTAAACATACTTTGTTGACTCCTAGTTTTTTTAGCCGCCACGTGAGAAAGTGGTCCATCCATAGCACACAGCGGCGCATCCGATGAGTCACAAGCGGCAGACTGACGCGACGTGCCAGCTCGATACCTGTCTCGCGTGTACACTGTACAACCTGTTACACTTTCATCATTAATGTTTAAATAAATCGCACATAGTTGGCTAGATTTTTAAGGGAACCTTTTTAACGCACGTATGGGATGGGGACCTAACTCAGAAAAAGTGAAACGAGCTTTGAAGTCGAACCATTGCATTTGTTGTTAGATTGGTTGTGAAAGAATAAGTTGAAAGTAATATCGCTTGTTTTAGTCAGCCTCTGTAGCTCAGTGGTGCGGTCGGTTGAAGCACCTAGTTGGATGGGTGACCGCTCGACATTGCAGGCTGACCGTGGTTCGGATTCCACGTAAAACTGTAGGTCCCTTCCCTTCTTACCTTACTAGGTGGTAGGGTTTATCCCGCCCGGGTTGGTACCACCACACTGAATGGAACGTCGGTCGAAACGGCTATGTAAATAGTTCGTGTTTCCGTCCAGTTCAGTGTAGCCGACATGAAATTAAGGGAAGCTATGACGTGGCACCTAGTTCACCCGTTGCTATGGGCTAACATCACGGATGTTGTAGGTGACGTAGCCAACCGTGTCAGTTTCCATAAAAAAATAATCGCATAGATACGCGCTATACCGATGGAAATTAAATATATCAATGAATGAATAATTGGATTTTATATGCAACAAGCTGTGCCCGCGGCTCCGCCCGCTCTCATATTTCACTTCACTGCTAACCTCATAAGCCATTTAGCGTGATAGTAAGTAGCCTATAGTTGATGGGAAGAATCAAGCTATCCGTAAAATTTTGTTTTATTAAAATCGGTTCAGTGGTTCTCGAGTTATAAGCGGACAGACAGACATACACTCAGACACTCAGACACTCAGACAGAAAGCAGACGTTGGATTTTATTATAGGTAAGGAAGCGTGCTTCTGTCGCGGGTGTCCCAAGACACCTACGAGTATCTTTTTTTATAGAAAGCGCGACATTGTCAGCACTCAGATGTCTAACCAAGTGTCTAACGGCGCCCATGGACATTCTGTCGCACGCGGGGGTGCGAATGCCATGCGCCGCGCCGGCCTGACAGGTGCCTATTCAAGCCTCTCTTGAAGGACCCGAGTTTTAAACTATGAAGCAACAGGTGTAGGTATACATACACATAAATGGTTCTGTCATAAAAAGTTAAATTACAAATAAAAAAAAAACCCGACCCTTAGAAGTCATAAATAATGGTGGACCGCTAAGTAAGTTCCCGCCCAGCTCTGAGTTTTTATAGGTATTTTATTTACTTAGCGGTCCCCCGACTCCTTTAAGTAAGTAAATGGAAACCATTTTTGACTTTTTAAGGGTCAGGGTTTTTTAAATTTATAATTTAACTTTTATTTCAAGTTTTAAGAAAAACTCATGCAAATCGGTCCACTTTTTAAGATAATTTTTTTTTTATTACAAACCTAGCTAACTAACATCCCGATTAAACCGCAGCTTTCCAATAAAAAAAAAACTCCATCCAAATCGGTCCATCCGTTTGGGAGCTACGATGCCACAGACAGACACACTCATACACACATACACATACACGTTAAACTTATAACACCCCTTTTTTTCGTCGGGAGTTAAAAATACTCATTGGTGCATATCGGAAGAAAAGTAACCTCGAACCTTGACATCAAGAGTACGAGCCCAGACCGCACACCAGCAATCAGCCAATGATCTAAAGATGTAAGTTCGAAAACAACCAACCTGTATTAAATCAGGATCTGATGCAACAGATAATAACTATGTACACACGAGCGATATTTTAACATTTTTCTTTCCCCTTTACCAAGTCACACACACCGTTACACGCACACATACCAACTAGATACCACTACAGGTGCAAATACTGTCTACTTGGTCTGCCGGGATGAGTCATCTATGGTCAGTGGTTTGTTAAATGTATGGAGTAGCCAAGGCTGAGGTTACCTATGTAGAGTCTTGTGCGAACTACATCAAGGTCATCCATCAAGCGACAGGGTTAGCCACCTCTCACATTGGCACGGTTCTTCCACCGAATCACGCAGCAGGTGGGTCTTCGTGCCCTACTGGCTGCTTGATAGTTATCTTGTTCGAATACTTTACTAAAATTGATGGTCGGAGTCCATGCAGTACAACACCGATTACTCTTCTCACACCGATATTGTCGGGATACATTGGCTGACCTCTAAAAGGCGTGTTTCTTATGTTAGTTTTTAGCTCATAAAAGCGAAAAAAATCTTAAAATGATGAGTCATACGAGTACATTAATTATTATAGGTACATCAATTTATTTTATTCACAAGCTTGTATCATCATTTCAGAGATAATATTATGTGGAAACGTTTTTAAGACTCCCAGGTTGAGAGTATCGGTCTAGGGTTAAGTTTGTGCATACGGACGGAAGAGTTTCTCACCTTCGTTAGTATTTTTATTTTCTGTATTATTTGTGTATGAATAACAATTTTGCTTGAGCTTGAGTTACACATCAAAAGTCACACAATCTGCTCTACGTATTTCTCTAACCAGGTGCAACACCTCACAAGTTCACAATGCTTCACAGGAGGCTGGCTCCCTTTCCCTCCTCCCCCCTCCCCGGCCCCTTCAACTCTGTCGTTGAAAATATTTACTGTCAGAGCATTTAGGATTATAATTAAAGCCTTTTGAGCGCCACGATTGGTTGATTATTCTCTCCCGTGACGACCGAACGACAAAATATAATTTAAATGACCATAATTAATCTTAGGATGTCATCTTTTGTGAGGAAAATAGGCCTCATTGGAGATAATATTTTATTAAATGTATATTAGCCGCTGTTACGATTCAAATGTCTAACGAAGAGGTTGAAGTGGGTAATTTGGTAATTTAAAAACGTTTCGACCATTCAACTGATATTAATGTGGTAAAAAGACCAACAGGAATTTCCGATATGATTTGACGAAGTTTATTTTCTAAACGTTTCAAGCAGGGCAGAGTATACGAGTAATGTCACCGCATTTGAATAACTATCTGAATAATTAAAGAAAACCAATTCACAAAATAATTGAAATTACATTTAGGTAGTTTATTTTTAGCTTTTTGTCATAATCACCAAGGAATAGAGGTGATTTATTTGATTTTTTTACAGATATGAAATAGTGTATGTAATGTGTGTATCGAATATCTATTGTTATTACATAATACATAAATATAAGTATGCATCTATGTATTCTTATTTAGTATGATAAATATATCATATGTTTATGTACTTAATATGTTCTAATATTTTACCTATTTTTCATATTATATTTTATGTCCGGCGTCTTGTTTGCTTAATTTTATTGTTTTGTTAGTATTAAGTTTGTGTCATTCTTCTTCTCTGTGTTTGTGTTCATAATTAAGTCAGGTTGACTGGCAGAGACTGCCTAAGATAATAATTCCGCCCTTTGTACAATTTTATATTCCAAAGCAATAAAGTATATTCTATTCTAGTCTATAATATTATAAATAGTTCAGTTTTGTAATGCAAAATTTGTACCTACCATTTTAAGTAATAGTAAATTTTGAAATATATCAAAATTAAATATCTTCAATTATATTTTAATACTTTTTAGTTTTTATGTATTTTGAGATTAATTTAATTTAAGTATTAATTTCATACAAACAAAATGTTGTTTTGGAATATCTTGAGTTCGGCTGCTTTAAAATAATGCAAAATTTAATACCTACCTATGGAATGCTACTTAGATAAAGTCATTAATTACACTATAAGTATTTAAGTGCACTTTTTCTTCAAATCTTTATGCACACTAAAAACTGGCAACGGAAACCCTTCCCAATAGAAAGTCACGTAGGTACTAATACATACTCGTACTCACAAAGAAACTGGCTAGTAAAAATTTTATTTAGATAGTTTTATTGAATCGTAAACATTGTCAAGTATGTATGGGATTTGTTTAAATGTCATTGTTACAATTACGTCTACTTAAAAAGGCTTCCAACACTTGAATAATAATTCGACTTTTAACGACGGGAATTTTTTTTTAGGGTTTCGTGGCCAACTGCCTTATAAAATCGGTCAGGTGTATTTCTGTCTATATGTCTGTACGTCACAAGCGCTGTTCAGGGCATTCCCAAAACTATTATTTGAATATTTTTATTTGTAGTAAATTTAGTACTTGTTTACGGCAAAGCAACGGTTTTAGGTTTTAATAATAATAATTTATTATCATTCGAAGGCAAATACATTTTGCACTTTAATTCGTTATCTTTCGAATGGCAACTATAGTATGAAATGTAACAACAATGAAAAACAATTAAAAACAATGAAACCAATGACAAGGGCTGTACAGAACCAAGATAAAAGACAAAAACAATTAATCTATCTTATGCTTATAGACTACAATCTAATACTACTTACCTAATACTACTACTATCTACTTAATTTAGCGGTTATTATTTAATGTAGCGTCAATAAACTTGTCAATGAAATATTTAAAACATGGTACAATCACACCAAAAGAATAATTGTCACGTCATGAAAACTATTTTGAAGTGATCGCTGAAACGGTTATAAAGAAAACCTTTGAGGAAAATAAAAATCACAAATTCTTACACTTCGAATTGATACAATTAGTATGACAATTAATTGCTAATACTTTGGTACGAAAAATTTTATACTCTTGTCAGCCGGTGGCGTGGTCGGTCGACTATCGTTCACGATCATACGCAGACCTGGGCGCGGTCAGAACTTCAATGGGTGGCCGTTCGACCGTTGGAGGTTGAGCGTGGTTCGGATTCCACGTAAAACTGTAGGTCCATTCCCTTCTTACCTTACTAGATTAGTTGGTATTTTCCATCCAGTTCAGTATAGCCGGCACGACCAAAGGCTGACATGGCACCTAGTTCACCAAGGTGTTATGGGCACTCGCTATACGTGTAAGAAGGAAATAGCTACAGAACCCCCTACGTCTATACCAGTATACGCCAGTCAGTACTAATATCTATTCTGTGTCTATACGACTTATTATCGACCGGCCACGATGGCCTCTTCCTAGAATCTGAATTGCTGGACTCCCACTTATGTCTCTTTACTTTGAAAGAATCAGAATTAATATTGTTGACCTTACTGGTCAACTATTCCTCGAATGTGACATTTAGGATTGATTAGCGAAGTCACCGAAGTATTTTAGGTGGTCTTCCGGCGACATATTACTAACTCCTACAACCCACCATTCCTTAGATAAATAATGGTTTCATTGGATACATATAATCGGTCTGTATTGTCAGACCTGCTGTGGTATTCTTACCTGGATTGCGCGAAGCAAAAGGAGCGTTATGTTTTTCGAGTGCATGTGTAATTCATGTTTATTTCTGAAGGCTCTGAATTATGATCTGGAGCCTAAACTGCTTGATGAACTTTAACAAAATTTGTCATTGGTTTTGTCTTAATTATAAAAATGATAATAAAATAGGCTATAAAAAAATTTAAAATTAAAAATGTTGGACGCAGGACTAAGTGACAATATTAAGGTATAAAAAATTTTAAATTCAAAATTTTTGACGCAGGACTTAAAAAAATTATTAACATTTTCAAAATCTTTCGAGTGGGGTATAAAATTAAAGTAAATAGAAAAGAGAATGAAAAATATAGTTTTTATATATATAAAACATATGTGCATAGCGTTTTAGGGCCACCGCTTACAATCTATCGAAAGCACAGCTTGAGAGCAATATTAACAATTTTACTGAGAGCTCTGACTACAAAGACTTATGAATTAAGTGTATCAGGTGTGAAGAGCCTATGTCAAACTTTGATACGTAATTTGTACCAACTTAATTATGTTAGTACATTAAACATACTACAATGTAATATAATTTGCCAAAGAAAAAAAAATTATATATAAATAGTAAGATACTTGAAGTAAGTTGTCAAATGGTTAATACAATTTGAGATACTAATAATCATACCTAGCCAGGCGTTAACTAATCATGCATTCAGGTCAGTGTGGCCGGCTAGAGAAATGTAGGAAGTACTGACATGGCACCTAGCTCACCAAGTTGTGATGGCATCACCGGTGTAGTGAATGACGTAGCCAACCATGTCGGGTTTCATAAAAAAATTAAAGCTCTTCTTCATGTTTTCCTTAACTCATCTATTAGCTATATACCTACTATAACCAGAATCGGGTCAACGCACTAAAAGCTCTTATAACGACAAAATAACCGTTGGAAAAAACAATGAGTTTTCTCACACTTTTTATCGCCGCGACGATGCAGAATTACGAAATAGTAACTCAAAGTTGATGCACATAAATCGACTAGAATAGTTTTTATGGACCATTAAGACGTTAGCGGTCCAAAAGTGAATAGATTTTGACTTACAATGTATTTTAGTATCGATTAAAATCGTAATTCTTTCGTTTGACGGTTTGATTTATCGGTGTCGGTAATGTGGTGCTTCTTAGGTGAATGAGTATTGCTCAATTCTATGCGTAGCGTCGAAATATATACCCAGATGCGGCATTGCCATACGACCCTAACGTTATTATATTCGACCTGCAGGTCTTTCCTCCACAGAACTGGTAAACACTAGAAAGCTCTCATAATCATCAGCCTGTATCGGTCCACTGCTGGACATAGCCCTCTCCCAAGGCACGCCACCACACGCGGTCTTCCGCTCTTCTCATCCATCCACTCCCGGCTACCTTTTTTAGGTCGTCTGTCCACCTAGCCGGGGGGCGTCCCACGCTACGTTTGCTTGTACGTGGCCTCCATTCGAGCACCCGTCTACCCCTTCGGTTGTCGGGTCTGCGACAGATGTGCCCAGCCCACTGCCACTTCAGCTTGCTTATTTCCTTAGCAATGTCGACTACCTTAGTTCTTTGACGTATCACGTCGTTACGGATTTTATCGGTCAAAGAAATGCCGAGCATTGCTCTTTCCATAGCCCGCTGAGCGACTTTAAATTTGTGGACCAGGCCCAGGGTCCACGTTTCCGCTCCGTACGGCATTACTGGCAGAACGCACAGAAAGCTCTCCATGCCCACAAATTTCCCCCCAGTACAGCCTCAAATCCTTCAAGAGAGGTGTGAATAGGGACCTGTCAGGCCGGCATGGCAGTCGCAACCATAGCGTACGGCCGAATGTCAATGGGCGTCGTTAGACACCTTATGGGTGGCTCGCCGCCACATGGCGCATTTTTTATAAAAAAAACCTCCAAACAAAGCGAAAAGTACTAAAATCATTCACTCATTGTTACGGGCAAGATTAGCAATATGATATTTTGTCCTTATGTTATGTATGTCCCGCAATAAAGTTTTGTATTCATATTTTATGAAAACCAGCATGGGTGGCTGTGCCGAAGGACCAATGGTGCAGTCGACAGAGATAAGTTCACCTCTCCTCGTGAAACCAGCGAGATGCAATGCCAGCAGATTTGCGGTACGTTGCTTATTGATACGACGACGTTTGAAGACTCCCAGATTTAAGGAATCGGTAAACGCACTCGCCGGAAGACAGTTCCAACTTGAAACGTGTAGCGCCCTCCAGCGAGGAGTTCTCCGACAACGGCCACGACGAAGAAACCAGAAGGTGCGGTCATTTGTCAGGAGAAGTAACCTGTAACACACGCTCAGGGATGGGACAGGAGATGAAATTAATCGATGGACTTATAGGATAGTTTGAAGCCAATATTGAAAATGAGGATAGACAAAGATATATTTGTTATAAAGGCGACTAAGGGATAAGGACGAGATGCCGTGCTAAAGGGCGCAGGATAGCCACCTCTCACCTTCACACCGTCCTTCAGTTAGTGGGTCTTCGTGCCTTACTTACTGCTTGATAGTTATCTTGTCCTAATAATTTCCTAAACGTTGTATTGGTGTTGTGCTGTAATTTACCAGAGTTCTTGCAGCACAGCACCGATTACTCTGCTTGCTTCGATTGTCAAGATACAGCGTGTGGTATGTATGTATGTATATTTGTAATTTTGTCATAATTCAATTTATTTTCACCTCCTGGACAAGTTGACGCCTCTCTATGTATTAATTTCCGCGGTGCGTAGATAAAAGTGTAATGTTTCGAGAACGTCTACTGTTCTAAGCGTTTAAAGTTGCACCAGCAACTTTAAGTGCATTCCCACATTTGATATCCATGTTTGCGTTTTCTTTCTGGTTGAGCAATCATTTCCTTTTGAAATTTCATTGCGTATTTTAAATGTGCTTTTGCTTTTATTTAGGTGGTTTTATAATAGTTCTTTTATGTCGTGTTTTGTTTAAATCTTAAAAAAACTTATGAAAAATTGGGATTCATACTCAAAATAATCTATCTTTTTTATGGAAACTTTAAAAAAAAATTAACTACTGTGGTTATGGTTACTTGGTGAAAAAGAAGTAACAACAATTATTTGATGTATGACTGATTTGTTGGTAGATGCAACCCTGAGCGCGGTCAGTACTTGGGTAGGTGACCGCTTGACCGTTGGAGGCTGACCGTGGTTCGGATTCCACGTAAAACTGTAGGCTTCTTCCTTTCTTACCTTACTAGATGGTAGGGTTTATCCCGCCCGGGACTGAATGTAGACTGGACTGAATGAAACGTCGGTCGAAACGGCTATGTAAATAGTTCGTGTTTTCCGTCCAGTTCAGTGTAGCCGACATGAAATGAAGGAAAACACTGACACGGCACCTAGTTCACCCGGTGTTATGGGCTGGCATTACGGATGTTGTAGGTGATGTAGTCAACCGTGTCAGTTTCCATAAAAAATAATAAATAAATAAAATAACTCATTCGCGTACAAAGTGTTCACGTGACTGAACCAATCACTTATATTATCATTATATTGATAAACCTAAAAGAACGAATTGTTTCAAACGAATTGACCACAAAGTACGTTTAATAAATAATATCTGCCCTTTCAACCCAGTATCGCGTGGAGAATTCGCTTCTTACATTTGCAGCGATTTTCCTTTCGCTGGAAAAGCGATGACAAACCTATGTCGAAAAAACCAAATGCATCACCACACCGATCCAATTACATATGCATAAACTGCATTCACATACTCGCACATATCTCACATGCAAACAGCACAAGTATATCTTTAAACTGATTTCAATTCTGCACTCTATGTCGTGATAAATAAAATCGATATTCCTTAAAATTCTAAACAAAAGGAGAACAATGCTTCAAAAAGATTAGCTCGAGTTATACTAATCTGAACCTTAACGGTGTATAATTAGAAGACGTTTAAGGAAAATGCAGCAAATTGCGAGTTTACGCGTATGGTTAAGTGAAAGTAATCGTAATGATGTAATGATACATCGTTACTGAACTTGAATTGTCGAGACAAAGGACTGCAGTATGATGATGAGATAATCAGGTTATTGGCCGTGGCTTCCATGAATAGGTACAGTCACTGGGTATAGTAGTCTGCCAAAGCTGAGTCTGCTGCAGGCAGGGCAATATATTTTGTGTTTACTCCCTATGCACAATTTTGGCAAGAAACAATGTTTGATAATAGCATATCAATGATAATAGTAAATAAACAGAGACTGAACAAAACTTGTAATTAAATTTATTCATGGATACCTACTTTTCAATTAACTAATACGTACTTATTTGTAGTATATATTATATTACAATTATAAGTATTCATTAAATTTTATTTTAAATTCCTTTAAAGAGCTTGAATAAATCAATACTAAGTAATAATAAAATTGTAAGGGATGGTCATGGAGTAAGTTATTTTATTTTATGAGATACTGAGTTTGTAGACTCTGTGTATGATACTAAAACTAAATTGATGATTTTTAGAAATATTTTCTGTATGTATGTATGTTCCTCCATAACTCTTAAACCAATCATCCAAATTTGATCAAACTTAGTACAAGCACATTTACCTATACGAGACACAGGATAGGCTACATAAAATTTAGTTCCAGTTCCACTAAGATTTGGCTCTCATAAAAACCGAATTCTCCGCGCCAAAATAAAGGCCGCGTACCTTTATTTTGGCGCGCGGGCTTACTTACTTTCTTCTTTTTAAATACGAATTTCACGCGAGCGAAGCCGCTGGCAAAAGCTAGTAATTTATAAATGTTTCTTATAAAAATAAAATACAATATTTGAAACTCGTTTTGAAATTTATAAAACAAAGATACAGAGACTAAAATGTAATTGAATTGAATGATAATACGCAAAAAGGCAAAGCAAATAAATCAGTCAAAACGACAAAGTGTAAATTTGCCTACAAATTGTCACCAGTATTTAACTCGAGCCGACGCGACGCGACGCGACGTATCATGCGACTCGATCACCAAAGTAATATTCACCACTAGAGATCGAGACTGAACAATATACGTTATACTATTGATCGTGAACATTAAGTACACCCGGGCGCGGTTAGAAATTGGATGGGTGACCGTTCGACAGTTGAGGCTGACCGTGGTTCGGATTTCACTCAATTGTAGCGTCTTCCCTTTACCTTTCTAGGTGGTAGAGATTAACCTGACAGGAGTGGGATCCCCGATGTGGGTGAAAGTTCGGTAGAAGCGTCGGCGTCAATAGTTCGTGTTTTCCGTCCGGTTCAGTGTAGCAGGCGCGACTAAAGGGAAGCACTAACACGGCACCTAGTTCACCGCGGTGTAATGGGCACGACGCTATATTCAGTGCAGGCGGATTAAATTCTACCTCTAGTAGGGTAAGAAGGTAAAGGGACCTACGGTTTTACGTGGATGTAAATTGGTTTATTTTTAATTTTTTTTATTTATTCGGTAATCCATTTAGCAATTTTCGAAATTTTAATAATAATAACGGACAAACGTTGCATTTTATAATAATAGTAAAAGGAAGATATTGTATCACATAAAAATATAAGTCGCAAGCTCACCGATACCGAAACATTTTAATTAAATGAAATGTTGTACAGCACCGTAGGTGCGCTGGAAGCGGACACATTTTTCAGAGATACTATCGGGCTGTTTGTGAAAATTACTCCGGCTTCATAGATGCAATTAATCATGGCGCTGCCCTGTCAGGGGCGGAACAATAGAGACCGTTACACTGCATCCAGGGTTGCCAGTCGCTTCGCATTTTTATTTTTATATATTTATATATTTACTACCTTTTCCCACAGGTTCACTATCTTTAGTTGCAATCGAACGATGCTTGTGAGGTAAATTTTTTTTGTGCGTAAACAACTATACCGGCCCAAAAGCATTTTTCTGTTCTGGAGTGAATCGCGATTTGATGACACGTTCGAATCCAACATTCGAATCCGGTCGACATGCATCGATGAGTTTTCCTGACGGAAAAATTTACGTGCATACCTACACCTGCTGCTTCACCGTTAGGTAAAACTCTAGGTCCCTTCCCTTACCAAGTGATAGGCACAAATTGTAGCCGACTGGGTTGGTACCAGCGTACTGGATGTAATATGGCCGCATAGCTGTCTCGGTCCAGTATAGCCAGCAATTCAAAAGGGAAGTCTCCGATATGGCATCTACGTTCTCAGAGATTGTATTGGCTTGTCGGAGCATGTGCTCTGGCCCCTCTAAATCAGCAGAAAAAAAAATAGGTAAAAAAACTTTTAAGTTAAACGGTTTTATTAAATAAACTAGAAAAAAAAACATCAGCTGTACAAAAAACTAGAAAATAATAAGGACACAAGCCTGGGCCTTCTTAAGATTTTACGTCTAGGTAAGAAATCGTGCAATACTAGCGTGCTGACTTCTCATGTCGGATGCCAAAGGGCACATTGTGTCGCTGCGTCAGCGGAATAAGTAATAAATTGAGACTTTTAACAGACTAACATAAAAACGTGGGGCGTATAATATGCGTAATAACATGCGCCCCACGTTTTTATATTAGTCTGTTAAAAGTCTCAATTTATTACTTATTCCGCTGACGCAGCGACACAATGTGCCCTTTGGCATCCGACATGAGAAGACAGCACGCTAGTATTGCACGATTTCTTACCTAGACGTAAAATCTTAAGAAGGCCCAGGCTTGTGTCCTTATTATTTTCTAGTTTTTTGTACAGCTGATGTTTTTTTTTTCTAGTTTATTTAATAAAACCGTTTAACTTAAAAGTTTTTTTACCTATTTTTTATAATTTCAAAATTTACTATTACTTAAAATGGTACAAATTTTGTATTACAAAACTGAACTATTTATAATATTATAGACTAGAATAGAATAGAATATACTTTATTGCTTTCCAATATAAAATTGTACAAAGGGCGGAATTATTATCTTAGGCAGTCTCTGCCAGTCAACCTGACTTAATTATGAACACAAACGCAGAGAAGAAGAATGACACAAACTTAATACTAACAAAACAATAAAATTAAGTAAACAAGACGCCGGACATAAAATATAATATGAAAAAAAATAGGTAAAAAAAGTTTTAAGTTAAACGGTTTTATTAAATAAACTAGAAAAAAAAACATCAGCTGTACAAAAAACTAGAAAATAATAAGGACACAAGCCTGGGCCTTCTTAAGATTTTACGTCTAGGTAAGAAATCGTGCAATACTAGCGTGCTGTCTTCTCATGTCGGATGCCAAAGGGCACATTGTGTCGCTGCGTCAGCGGAATAAGTAATAAATTGAGACTTTTAACAGACTAATATAAAAACGTGGGGCGCATGTTATTACGCATATTATACGCCCCACGTTTTTATATTAGTCTGTTAAAAGTCTCAATTTATTACTTATTCCGCTGACGCAGCGACACAATGTGCCCTTTGGCATCCGACATGAGAAGACAGCACGCTAGTATTGCACGATTTCTTACCTAGACGTAAAATCTTAAGAAGGCCCAGGCTTGTGTCCTTATTATTTTCTAGTTTTTTGTACAGCTGATGTTTTTTTTCTAGTTTATTTAATAAAACCGTTTAACTTAAAAGTTTTTTTACCTATTTTTTTATTTACTCGTTTTTAGTTTGATTTTTGGCTCGTATCATTCATTACGCAAACTCCTCATCCTTTCCAACTCTCTCATTGCATCTTTGTTACTCGGTTTCTTACCTGTCAATTTATCACAATAAAGCTCCTCAATACATAGCCCTTCTAAAGACTTTACGCGACTCAATGCAACATACGCTTGACCCTCCTCAAATATTCTGGAGCCCAAATACACGACAGCATGGTCAACAGTACTGCCCTACATTTTATGCACAGTGGAGGCCCATGCCAAAATTTTCGGTAACATCCGTCTCTCAGCTGTTCCATAATTAAACTTTGCTGGAAACTGTATGGCTTTAGGATGGATAAGGTGCCCGCCGTCCCTTTCAAAATCAATTTGAACAGATGGTATGTCTGTTTCATTTTGCGTTCGACAAGTATGGGACACTCGTCCAAACAAACCAAATGAGCCCAAACACGAGGGGGTTACTAGTAACGGTTAGAAAATTCCACTGTACACCTCCTGACTCCATCATCAGACCCTCGTCACCAAGTGTATTGGTAGAAGTATGGAACACTCGTCCAAACCAACCAAATGAGCCCAAACTTGAGGGGGTTATTAGTAACAGTTCAAGAGTTCCACTGTACACCTCCAGACTCCATCATCAGACCCTCGTCACCAAATGTATTGGTAGAAGTATGGGACACTCGTCCAAACCAACCATATGAGCCCAAACTCGAGGGCGTTACTAGTAACGGTTGAAGAGTTCCACTGTACACCTCCTAACTCCATCATCAGACCCTCGTCACCAAGTGTACTGGTAGAAGTATGGGACACTCGTCCAAACCAACCAAATGAGCCCAAACTGGAGGGGGTTACTAGTAACGGTTGAAGAGTTCCACTGTCCACCTCCTGATTCCATCATGAGACCCTCGTCACCAAGTGTATTGGGAGAAGTATGGGACACTCGTGCAAACCAACTATATGAGCCCAAACTCGAGGGGGTTACTAGTAACAGTTGAAGAGTTCCACTGTACACCTCCTGACTCCATCATCAGATCCTCGTCACCAAGTGTATTGGTAGAAGTATGGGACACTCGTCCAAACCAACCATATGAGCCCAAACTCGAGGGCGTTACTAGTAACGGTTGAAGAGTTCCACTGTCAACCTCCTGACTCCATCATCAGACCCTCATCACCAAGTGTTCTGGTAGAAGTATGGGACACTCGTCCAAACCAACCAAATGAGCCCCAACTGGAGGGGGTTACTAGTAACGGTTGAAGAGTTCCACTGTACACCTCCTGACTCCATCATCAGACCCTCGTCACCAAGTGTACTGGTAGAAGTATGGGACACTCGTCCAAACCAACCAAATGAGCCCAAACTGGAGCGGATTACTAGTAACGGTTGAAGAGTTCCACTGTCCACCTCCTGACTCCATCATGAGACCCTCGTCACCAAGTGTATTGGGAGAAGTATGGGACACTCGTCCAAACCAACCATATGAGCCCAAACTCGAGGGGGTTACTAGTAACGATTGAAGAGTTCCACTGTACACCTCCTGACTCCATCATCAGAGCCTCGTTACCAAGTTGAAATTATCATAATATTGTATTGTCACGAGAACTCAATGTGTGTGCAAAGTTTCATAAAAATCGGTTCAGTAGAAGTAGTTGAAAAAGTTGTCGCAAGATTTGAAACAAAGATAGAAACAAAGCCACAAATATACGGAGTCAAGCTAAATAAAACCGTTTAAAAACCGGCCAAGTGCGAGTCGAAAACGCGTATCGAGTTTTCCGCACCACAAAAAAAAACGTTGATAAAACTATTTTCTTGCATGGGGATCTTTATTTTTTACCTTTAAAGTTTTTTATTATTTGTTGTTATATCCGCCATAACAACACATATTATGTGAAAATTTCAACTGGTTAGCTATTATGGTTCCAAATATACAACCATCGTGAGCGCGCCACATTCGCCAACTTCCGTACTAGCCAATTCTTTATTCGCCATACGGAAACCGGAAAATACTAGCTTATTACGAATAACACCAGCATTCCAATTTCGGACGGACTTCACCAAAGGATCTCACTCGTATTTTAATAACCTGAAAAAACCGGTCAAGTGCGTGTCGGACACCAAGGCTTCCGAACCACAAAAAAAAACATTCAAAAAAACACGTTTCTTGTATGGGAACCCACCTAATTTTTTTACTTTTTCTATTTTTTTTTATTTGTTCTTATATCCGCCATAATAACACATATTCTGTGGAAATTTCCACCGGCTACCTATTACGGTTCCAAAGATACAGCAGTAGGACAGACAGACAGACATTCAGACGGTGGCGTAGGCTTAGTAATAGGCTTCCGTAAGGGATACGGAAACCTGAAAATGCAAGCCAAAAAACTCGCAACCCCTACAGTTTGAAACGTATGCATACAGCGCGAGGCGCGGGAGGCGGGTCGGCGCGGCGTGTGCGGGGGTGAGGGGTGTGGAGGCGGTGACGGGGTGAAGGCTTGCACAATGCGATGCAGTCGCGTTGCATCGAATTAATTGTGGCCGCGTTAGTAAGCCACGTTTAATGAATATCCCACCAGCGAAGAGTTGCGATTGGGGGGAAAGGAAATTTACATACATACATATCACACACGCTGAATCCCGATAATCGGGTAAGCAGAGTAATCGGTGTTGTGCTGCAAGTACTCTGGTCAATTACAGCACAACACCGACCACCACGTTTCGCAAAGTATTCGAACAAGATTAAATCGATCAAGCAGCAAGTAAGCACGAAGATCCACCTGCTGGATGCACCTGAAAGGAAATTTGTATGTTGGAAATGATGGGGCTGGCGTAGTATCATCATCATATGTAGGAAATGAAAGGGATTCGTTTTATGACTTCTCTTTTGAGCGAAAGTAAGAAAAAAAAAAAAGATTATTCCCATTCATACCTTACACAAAAATACAGTATTGCAAAGGTACATACAATTATTGCATTTATTTTTGACAAAAAAAAAAATAACTCTAAAGTACAATAATTTTGTTCAAGAAGAAACCAAAGTAACATCAATACGCAGTATTTTAATTAAATATATTAAATAAATAACATTATATTAATTTTATTACTTAAGATAAAAATTAAAACAAACAATTTCATAAGTTTTCTAATGTACATATACTTAACTTACAAAACATACATACCATCATAATGTATCCCGACATAGCCGACTATCATTATCTCCCTCTACGGAGACCAAGCCATGCTGCATCGTCATAGCCCCACTGCGACGTTGCTATCGCTTACTCGCTCACGCTTGCCTACCGATCACAGGAGCGAGAGAGAAAACGAAGATTTCGTCGGTCGCCCGATGAAGCGTGAGCGATTTCATTTTTCTCTCTCGCTCCTGCCATCGGTAGGCAAGCGAGAGCGAGTAAGCGATAGCAACGTCGCAGTGGGGCTATGACGATGCAGCATGGCTTGTCTCCGTAGAGGGAGACAATGACAGTCGGCTCTGATCCCGACAATCGGGGTAAGCACAGTAATCGGTACTGTGTTACAAGAACAATGTTAAATTACAACACAACACCGACCACCACGTTTAGCACAGTATTAGAACAAGATAACTTATCAAGGGGCAAGCAAGGTACGAAGACGTGGCGTGTCGGTTACACTGAATTGAACTGAAAAACACAGTCACGAAAATGTTATTGACACTTCTAACTTCTACCTCCGCTCTATGTTCGCACCAGGGAGTAGGAACAATGCTTATGGGTGCTATTGTTTCCTATGAGCCGTGGGTTTGACTACACCGCTAATGGAATAAGGAAGTTAAAGCAAAGGTGACAGAATTAAGACAGTGATATTTTCATGTTTATATAGGCATATTTAAAAATATGTAATTAGTTTCATAAGTTGCAAGAAATAAAAATAAATTGGCCAGTTAGGTATACCATCTTACTATCAAAATTGAGGTAGTTAAGTTTGCAGTTGGTACCTATATATTGGTATAAAATAAATGTAGACTAAGATATTTTAATTGAACTGCTTTTAGATCAACCTGTCTGTACCTGTATTCGGAACAGGTATTGAATGATCCAGTGGTAAAGAAACTCATTAAGGTGAATCAGCGAGTTTTCCGTTTTACATTAAAAATTGTAGGTACGTGCGTATAACACAGATACACATTATAGTTTAGGTAGTAGTAACTCGTTTAACTTACTCATAGTAGGTAAGTTAAAGTGTAACTCGTAATAACAATATCATATTGAACCATGAATGGCAAGGGCGGACTTGTCTTAGTTAATTTCTCCTAGTCAACCCGGTGGACCTAAAATTTTACATTTAATCCGGTGCCGAAGAGCTCAGTATGTGACAACATGCTTGCTATGTTGTATGCACAGACGAGTGGTTGTATGTTATAAGACCAGACAGTGTTTTACTATATTTTGTGTATATGCCTGTGTGCTCATCCTGAATAAACAAATTAAAAATAAAAATAATATATATATTTTTAAGGAAACTGACATGGCTGGCTCCATCACCTACAACATCCGTGATCTTCCCTTCGATCGTGTAGGATACACTGAACTGTTTGCATAGCCGCTTCGACCGACGTTTCATTCAGTGCGGTGGTACCAACCCGGGCGGATTAAACCCTACCACCTAGTTAGGTAAGAAGGGAAGGGACCTACAGTTTTACGTACAGAATTACCGACATTAAAATACACGAACCGTTCCATTTTAAAAAAAGCCACCTCCGTACCCTCGGATGACAATGCGCCGACTACAAATAACAAAGCTGCGTTTAGTTACACCAAAAACGAACAAAAAAAAGCAAGCTCACTTGGACACCTGCGATTGATTTCAATGCACCCGTTATTGATCGATTACCGCCTTCCAAACATATACCAAAACGCTTTAAAGTACTCACGTTTAAAACATCAAATGAGCTCTATTGCTTGAAGCAATAGAGCTCATTTGAGTTCACTTTTAAACAAACAGTATAGAGTAGTTATGACGATTGTGTTAAGTCCAAAGTGACATGTAACTTTGTGTGAAGGTTCATTAGCCACGGTGAAACGATATTGGTATTGAAAGGGTTAGGCAATTTCTGTGGGATGGTGTGATCTGAGTCGATCACGCATGCGTAACGTGGTGATATTCAAATTATACTAAAATAGTATATGGCTTGATCTTGGTTTAGGTAGATAGGATAGTTCCTCAGTCAATGCGAAGCGTGCTGTGGTTGATAAATTATGAATGGATGACTTTGTGCATTTGAAAATGTTCGCTGATGTGTTAAGATTTTTTTACTTTTTCTAAATAACTTAAAACGTTACACAGCTACATTTAAAGCATCATAACAAGGATTCTTAACTAAACCTTATTAATTAGAACTACATTAACTAGTTAAGTGCAGTGTCAACCATGCTATAGTACTTCTTGGTCCATAGTTCTTCGTAGTAACTTTTATATTGGCTTGCGTATCAAATTCACATGTTTTATTGTAACTTCTTCTTTGGTGATTGTTTGCTTATTTAAGTTATTTCTGTTTTCACTCATATACATTCATGGTTACATTTTTACTTTAATCACTAGTTTATTATTTAGTTTTTAATCTATTACATCACATTCTAAATTATCTACATGGTTTGTAGTTATCCATCTGTTTTATGTTTTTTTTTTCTTATCTGTATCAACCTTCACCGGTGTATGTGTTTAATCATAAGTATTACAGTAATGTAATTAATTTCACTGTTGGTTGATCGTAATAAATAAATAAATAAAATGGGGGTGGTGGTGGCCTACGTGTCTAGTACCACCACCTATCGCTCGTAGCTTGCCTCGCGTCGTCTCGGAGAACTCCGTAGCCACGGCCTGCACCCGCCGGCGTGCTTGGAGGCTTGTCTCCCGCCGCCGGCTGTATTACCGTTTTTAATTTTTTTATTAATTTTGTGTATTTTTATTACTTTGTATTTTTAATACTTGTATAATATATGTAAAATTAATAGAAAATTTTGAAAATGTGAAATAAAGAACATAAAATAAATAAATAAATTAATTAATTAGAACTATATTAATTATTCAGAACAACATTAATTATTTAGAACTTTTTATTTATTTATTTAAACAGGTATATAAAATTATTTAAACTAATAGAAAATAAAATGAAATAACTATAAATAAAAATATTCCTCTATCATTACTTATTTAAAACTATATTAATTATTTAGAACTACATTAATTAATTAGAATTATATTAATTGATCTTTCTTCCACTTCAAATTGTTAGATTTTCGTAATAGGGTTTACATTTTCAAACTATTTCTTAGTTTTAAAACATAAATAAGCGTGTCATAATAATATAGCGCGGGTGGCCGATTTGTCTGGCCTCTCTTGCGAGAGCTCCAAGGTTCGATTCCAGTCGGCGTATATACCAATGAGCTTTTCTGACGGAAAAAATTACGTGCATACCTACACCTGCTGCTATACCGTTCGGAATTCGGAACCGGTGTAAAACTGTAGGTCTCTTCCCTTGCCCCTTACTAGGTAGGCTCAAATTGTAGCCTACTGAGTTGGTACCGCCGTACTGGATGTAAGATGTGCCTGTTTTCTCCTCTAGTCCAGTATAGCCAGCAATCCAAAAGGAAGTATCAGGTATGGCACCTGCCTTCTCGGAGGTAATATTGGTTGGTCGGAGCATGTGCTTTGGCCCCTCTGAGTCAGCCATCCATACCGGATTATATAAAAAAATTAAGTTATCTTGTGTTAATAAACAAAACGGTATCCCAAATATAGAAACTATTTTTTTTTTATGGAAACTGACACGTTTGTCTACGACACCTACAACATCCGTGATGTCAGCCAATAACACCCGATGAACTTGGTGCCACGTCAGTGCTTCCCTTCGGTCGTGCCGGCTACACTGAACTGGACGGAAAACACAAACTATTTACATAGCCGTTTCGACCGACATTTCTTTCAGTGCGGTGGTACCAATCCGGGCGGGTTAAACCCTACCACCTAGTAATATAAGAAGGGAGTCATATCCCTTAGTCGCCTTTTATGACATACACGGGGAGAGATGCAGTGGGGCTATTCTTTTAAAGTACCGGCCCCACACGGTACAATATATCATCAATCAAATAATATATCACATACAAAACACCAATATTATGCTGATCTAACTACATTCCCATCATCCCAAAGTATTTGTACTCGTTTATGCTTAACCATCTTAGCTTCATTGAAAAAAAGTTTATAAATTGACCAAAATTAACTTCAATCACTTCGGTGCATACCTATTTGAAACAAAATTTGCATTTGATAATCACGTCTCCAATTGATTCGTGTGAATTCTAACACCATTGTTGACGCTGCAGTCAAATTGACCGCACATTATTTAAATTTTTGTGCAAACATTTGCATGCAAATTCGTATGAGGAGGATATTTTGTGAAAGTGTGTGACTATTTTGGAACAGGTGATGCGGGAAGATCGTTTGTTTATGCTGATTAACAAATATTTGTATTCCTTGAGAAAGGTGCGAACATGGTTGTGTAATATTATTGTAATGGTGACACTACGGCGAAGCCGAAACGAAGGGTTATTTATTTATTGAAGAAAAACGTTTTTGACGTGATGAAGTCACGTCTTATAAATTGGTGAACACCGGCTGCACGCACTAAAAAGTGTCACGTTCCATCTGAGCCTGTGTGTGCAAGCGAGAGCGCGTAACAAGCGATAGAGAGGCACAATCGGTATAGTCAAAGTTACCATGGAAACGTCTTATGAAGTAAAACTGTCAAGATCAGACAACAGAAGTTTATTGATGGCCAGTCAAAAGATGATTAATCTTTCTACTGGAAATAGAATTATTACTGATCTTTGCTCTATGTACTACGATTATTCCACGTCATCACGTAAAACTATCGTCCGTAAACCGCCTTTACAGACAACCAATTTTTTTTTATGAAAGACCAAATTAAGAGACTTACACGTCAGGTTATCATTACACCTACTAGCAGATGTCTAACAATGCTCATGGACATTCTATGATGCACGGAGATTGTGAATGTCATACATGACGGACTGAACGGTTTTTTCTCGTCCCTTTTGCAAAACCCATATTGTTCTTTTATAATATTATTTTTATAATATTGATTTTGTACATAATTAATTTAAAAAAATACATATTTTAAATGAAAGGAACCATTGACATTGCACCTAGTTCTCCCGGTGTTATGAGCTGACATCACGGATGTTGTAGGGGAGGTAGCCAACCGTGCCAGTTTCCATAAAAAATATATATATTTCGAGTTTTATTAGTCGTCGTCAGATAAAAAAAATTTCTGATAATCCTAATGTATATGATAATCCTAAGATTAATGGAACCATAGACAAGTGAGGCTAATCCTCCTTGTCCTAAATCATTACTCTTTCAATTCACTATAATTGATTTCTGATGTTATCATAATTTTCGACCGAAGCTAAACCATCAGGGGAAACAAACACAAGTGCATACGAAATGCATACGATGTCGAGTTCACACACTCGTTCGAACATTATGATAGTTGTATGCAAATGCAATGGTGAATCTGATTTCACGCTTTTGACAATAATTCTCAATCAATACTTTGCATATTTCTTTCTCGTGTGAGAAAAGAACACTTGACGAAAAAAAAATATGCAAAAAAATCACCTGTAGGTACCTGTGGGAATGCTACGATGAGTAATTTCAGTACAGTTCATTTTAATAAATATTCAACACTACATTTTAACACGTCAGCTTCGATAGCTCAGTGGTGCAGACAGTCAACTGTCGCTATTAAATGTTAAGCAACGCTGGGTGCGGTCAGTACTTGGATGGGTGACCGCTGACCGTTGGAGGCTGACCGAGGTTCGGATTCCTCGTAAAACTGTAGGTCCCTTCCCTCCTAATCTTACTTGGTGGTAGGGTTTAACCCGCCCGGGTTGGTACCACCGCACTGAATGAAACGTCGGTCCAAACGGCTATGTAAATAGTTTGTGTTTTCCGACCAGTTCAGTGTAGCCGGCACGATCAAAGGGGGAAGCACTGACATGGCACCTAGTTCACCCGGTGTTATCGGCTGACATCACGGACGTTGTAGGTGATGTAGCCAACCGTGTCAGTTTCCATAAAAAAAACAAAAAAAAACATAAAATTCAAGGAAAGATAAAGATTTTGTCAGCCTCCTCGGTAGCTCAGTGATGCGCTCGGTCGACTGTACTGTGGGTCGTGATTGGATGGGTGACCGCTCGACCGTTGGAGACTGACCGTGAATCGGATTCCACATACGAGTAAAATTGTAGGGACCTTTAATTCCTTCATACCTTACTATATGGTAGGGATTAACCCGCCCGGGTTGATACCACCGAACTGAATGAATGGTGGGTTTAAACCATTAAACGGCTATGTAATTCGTCCGTGTTTCCGTCTAGTTCAGTGTAGCAGGCACGACCAAAGGGACGCACTTATATGGCACTTAGTTCACCAAGGTATTACGGGCTAACATCACGTATTTTGCAGGTAATGTCAACCGTGTCAGTTTTCATATAAAAAAAGGTTTATTTGCGTTTTATGTAATTAATCGAATAGGTAATCAAATTATATTGTTCTAATTAGGTTCATTATTTTAGAATCAATATAATAGAAACGCTTCATTGCACACAATTTCACAGAAAAACAATACAGAAGTGAACACAGGCCGAAAGTGATCTCTTCCAGTTAATCTTTGAGTGGTGATTTACTAATTCAAGTAATTTACCACACGCCCATTAACCATGTACCTATTAGTTAATAACATGACCACTGAAAATTAACACTTTTCGGATTCATCTGTAAAGTGCAATTAATTACAAAACAAAAATGGTAGGTACGTAAAAAAATAAAATAGTGTATCTAAAGTAATATTTAGCGACTTTACAAAAGCAAAAAAACACCAACAAAGATAATCTAAAAGTATGGTCTCAATACAAAAGGGTATAATCAAATCACTTAGCAAAAAACGGATATTATGTCAGACTTTTCAGAATAAGCCTATAATCAATTTCGCCTAAACGGAAACCAGACGCATTCTTTCATTGCGCGTTCCGCTTACACTCTTGCGCGATATTAGTTCAGATTGAAAAATTTGGTAGAATAAAAAATGCTTTGTTGCTCCAAGAAACAAATTGAATTATCCTTTATAGAGTTTTCTTAAAGTCAACCTTTGGATGATTTAGATTCGATTAATATAGTGGAATGTAAGTAGGCAGTAGCAAAAGAGTTGAGTGTGAACACACATAAATTACACATGTAACACATATAAATTACTAAATATATAACATATATAAATATATATACATACATGGTTGTCCATGCAGGTATGAAAAAAAAAGGTTTTCTTTTAGGTTTTCACTTCACACTTATTTTATTTTATTTTATTAATTAAGGAAACACACAGTTATAAATATCTTAAATTAAATAAACATATATGTAGTAATAAATAACATAACCTTATTTACAACATAAATTTACCTAATTTACTTCGATGTAGTATGTTAAAAAAACGATAAAATCTGCGCTGGCTAAAATATAAAAAAAACCGACTACGAAAAAACGAAGGAGATAACGAGTCAATTTGATCGATAATGCTGTAGTCGGGCTATATCGTCTATTCGGATCGTTCTACACGCCCGATAACAGCATTTTGAATCAGCTTTCTTTGTTATTTCCTTCGTTTTTCGTAGTCGGGTTTTACAAAATGGTTTATTTTATTTTTATTAAATCCCTTTTAGTTCTAAACCAAACTAGGTATATTTTTGAAATCGCTTTTTCAGCTCTTGGCAATCATACACCACTCGATGGGATTTGAAACAAAACTATTTTCAAAGCTTGACAATATTTAGAATTTATAGTTTCAAGATTTTTTTTTTTAATTTTTTTTACAAATATTAATTTTAATTTATATTTTTTAATGGTATTTTTAATTCCATTAAATATAATAAAGGTAGAATTTCTACCTTTATTATATTTAATGGAGTTAAACCATATCTAAAAAAAAATATCAAAAATTTTTGTGCATAGTACACTAAAATATAGATATTATAATGGATTAACAATTCTATTACAAACTTTATTAATTTGTCTAATTTCAGGATTATGTATTCGTCAATACTTACTGATTTGCTTATATGTTATTTTTAACTTTTTTTTATTTGCCATTGAAACTATTGCCCCCATTTTGAATTCTTAAAAAAAATTGTGGCGCCATCTAATATTCAATAGTGTGACTAATCGATTTTTTGGACGTTTGTTGTATGGGAGCCCCCCTTAATTTTTAACATTTTCTTATTTTTCTAATTTGTTGTTATATCGGTCATAGTAACACATATTCTGTGAAAATTTTAACGGGCTACCTATTACGGTTCAAGAGATACAGTCCTCGGACTGACGGACGGACGGACGGACGGACGGACGGACGGACAGACGGCGGAGGTTTAGTAATAGGCTTCCGTACGGGATACGGAAACCTAAAAACTATGACACTCGCGTGTGACGAATCCAATGACACCTTAAAATCTATAGTACTTTTGGCTGTAGAGTGGAACATAGTCACATACATACATACATACACGCTAAATTCATAACTATTTCTTTTTTGGCTTGGCCGTAGTCAGGTAAGAATATGCTAGCTATTAATTGTTCTCGTGGTCTTGCCTCGGTAAAATATCATGTAAACATCCTTAGATGTGCCAGAAAGCATCAGTGAAACCCCCATGTGAATTCATTGAGTAGTTCGCGACTTACAAGCGAAGAATCGCGACGACGACGGCGAGACGTTTACAAGTTTTTTAAGTACCGGCCCCACACTCTCTTTTATTATATTAGTCAGGTTGACAATACGAATAACTAGGCATAACCTATTTAAAAGTAAATTTCTCTCTCGATAGAAGTGGAACAGAAGATTGTTTTGGCAATTTTCCTCATACACGCATCGCAGTCAGAACGGGTTCTCGGATCTGTCTGCGCGGTTTTTAAACTTTTGTTTTTGCGAAGGGTCAAGTTTGTTTTGGTCCTGTCTATTATTTCTTGTTTTTAGTGTTCCTTGTCCACACCGCAGCCTATTATTATGCCTACGCACATTAAGTTTTTTTAGGCGAAGCTTTTTAACGCATGTTTGGGATGGGGACCTAACTCAGAAAAAGTGAAACGTCACGAAGATTCGAACGGACGTTGCAACGCTCCTCATTGGCTAGATATTGCGTATTATTGCTCTCAGCGTTATCTATAAGAGTCCGAATCTGAAGAAACCGCATCTTTTTATATAATAACGACAAAACGAGAGCGTTCAGTCTGCGGTGGAGAATATGTCTCGTCTAGGTGCTAATTGGTACTAGACTAGAGTGTGCAAACTCTTTAGCCAAACTTCCACCTGCCTTCCAGACGTCTGCAATAATAGACGTGGCTGATGCATACACTCCGCTCGCGAGCAAGTGAGCTCTGCGGCAAGAAGAAGAGGAAACAAGCATGACCGTCGAGACGGAGGACTTATTGCACAATAAAAAAAATTTCAGTCCACTTTTTACACAGATTCTTTGCCATGCAGCAGCGGTTCAGTATAGCCAGCACGACCGAAGGGAAGCACTGATATGAGACCTAATTCACCAAGGTGTTATGGGCTTACATCACGGACGTCGTAGGTAATGTAGCCAACAGTGTCAATTTCCATAAAAAAAGGGCAGGACAGCTTACCTCGCGGTTTTTTCTTCAGTCTTAGGAGAAGTTAAAACTTCTCAAAGTTTGATAAACTCCTTTAAATTTACACATTACACCTCATAAATAATTAACAATTTACGTGCGTACCTAACCTATACCTGCTGTTTCACCTTTCGAAACCGGTGTAAAACTGTAGGTCCCTTCCCTTGTCCCTTAATAGGTGGTAGGCTCAAATTGTATCCGACTGTGAGATGACCGCATAGCAGCCTCGGCTGTATTCTCCTATAGTACGGTATAGCCAGCTGTCCTAAGGAAGTCTCCGGTATGGCACCTACCTTCTCGGAGGTGATATTGGCTGATCGGAGCATGTCATTTGGCCCCTCTGTCTCACAGCCACCCATACCGGATTACATTAAAAAAATATGCATTTTTAATTACAACAAATGACCGTAGAACTAAATCATATCACATCATATCACCTCTTCGTCAAACACTGTTACAGGTATTCAGGAAAATATCAATGGAGTGCCCAAAAATAAAGATTTCTTACACCTTTTTTTTCGATCACAAGTCAGAAATAAAAAAAAATCTTAAAACCCCGAGATCTCGGAAACCGCTCATTTCCGACCCCTAGTTGATGGGGGATAAATTGTTCCAAATAACCTCTAGTATAACCCCTTTCAAGGAATAGATCGAATTTCCAGTCACCCTGTATTAAGGTGAGGTGCGATACACAAACTGCCATACGGGTGGATGAGTCACGCTAGTACCGGACAGGTGTTGGTAACTGTACTGCAAAAAGTTACTGTTTAAAAAAACCGTCTGGAGGGTGCATTCTTGCGGCGGCGTGCACGTGGGGCGCGATCGTGGTGTTTTTGCGAAGTCATTGAACACATCTTTTTTTTTTATTTACGTAAGGGTGGCCTAGTGGTTAAAGTATCGGCCTCTCATGACAGAGAAGTCGGGCGTTCAAATATAGAGAGTATCTGTTTATGAAAAAAAACAATACCTAACAATGTTACAAACTTAAAAATTATTGAAACATAAAATAACTACCTACTAATAAAACCATTCATGAATTGTTTTTATAAAAAAACTGTCCTCGTCCTCTACGGAAGCATTAACCAAAACAATCCTTCGCCTACACCAGGTGGCGGGCGCGATCGGCGCCGGCGCATTACTCTCGAAAAAAAATCATTTTGGAAGATTTTTCCATGAAACTTCATGAACTAACATATGGATTGTATTTACAGATAAATATTCTAGCTATAAATAGTATTTTTTTATATATATTGCATATTATTATTTTGTAAAGTTGTGTTATATGAAAATCGCGACCTGTCTCAGATTTTTTATTTTTATAAATTTATTAGACCGGAAATCGGTCACATAGTATTTTTATTATAAACACTAATAAATAACGGACCTAATCATACCTTTCTTGTGTATCAGCAGCCCCCGTGTCAACCACAATAAAATTTTGAATTCGCAAAAAATGTTGGCAAAAAAAACACTTTCACCAAGTTTCTAGGCGAAACCTAGGTCACAAAAATGGCTCATTTCTCGTAAATTTACGACATGCAAGCACTAAGCGGCACATATTATTCAACTAGAAGAACTAAGGAACATTTCTGTCACCTCACTTTTTCCAAAAAAACGATTTATTTTGAGAAACAAGCTTCTCAAAACAGGCAAAGTTTGTATGGCGCGAGACCTAGGTCACAAAAATGGCTTGTTTCTCGTAAATGTACGACATGTAAGCACTAAACGGCATATATTATTCAACTAGAAGAACTAATGAACATTTCTGTCACCTCACTTTCTCCAAAAAACCGATTTATTTTGAGAAACAAGCTTTGACAACAACAACAAACAGGAAAAAATTGTCAGTATGGAGTAGGACTTTTCTTCGACTTTTTACGTAAAATGCATCTCAACTCAGTACAAACAAATGTACTCAATAGGTCCGGAATATAATGAAAAAGAGAAAAAACATCACTTACCGGTCCATTCTTCTGTATTTGGTGAACAAACTCAACGAACATTCACTACACCGACCCACAACACAACACCCACAACAATGACGACAGATATGATATTTTTTTCCTACTCTGTCGGCTCGTTATAGTCTTCGGTAATGATAGTGTTGGTAGCTCAATTTTGTCAACTTTATAGTATGTCTCTTTGTAGTAATACTCCCATAGTAGATTGTGTAGGGAAAAATTATTTTTCGGCCCATGCAGCGGTTTGGAGCGGTGGCGGGTTAATATTGACCGCTCCATAGATGACGGTATAAATGCTCGGCGGGCAATATTGCCCGCTCCAGTGATGAAGGGTAAAACCACTAGAACTTAAAAGTGTTCTAGCTGACTTCAAGCAAAAATGAGACATCAGCACCTCCTTTCGATGTGTATGCATTTTTTTAAATCGTTTAAACGCAGTAATAGTTAATAATTTTGATGGAAGAAAAATTATGAGTTTTTAATGGAAACAAAATTACATACATACCACGCGCTATATCCCGACAATCGGAGTAAGCAGAGTAACCGGCGTTGTGCTGCAAGAACTCTGGTAAATTACAGCACAACAGCGACCATCACGTTTCGCTATCTGCAAAGTTGTGGAACGGGCTCTCAGGGAATATCTTTCCCCACTCCTACAATCCGCCTTTCCCCGGCAACATTAGTCCACCTCCAAGCCGGACTGGCACCTCCTCGGCGGTGAAATCCTGCGCCTGAGGCTTCGACCTCGGGCAGAGCCACCCAGTCCGAAAGCAGCAGCAAGTTAGGCACGAACAAGGGCAAGGCATGCTGCAGGACTCGGTGGAAGGACAATGTCAAGGTGAGAGAATGGATGAGAGGTGATTATCCTGTCACCCTATACTATAGGGTCTAGGGCCTATAGCATAGCATCTCGTCCTTATTCCTTGTCGTCTTTTACAACAAGCGCGGGGAGAGATCCAGTGGTCTAGATCTATTATTTTTTAATTACCGGCTCCACACAGTTTTTGTAAAGTTTTTGTTTTTTATAAATAAATACAATTCTGCATGTGCATAAAGAGAACTTATTGTAGAACACGATGTATTCCAGTCCATAATGCCACTCATATTGCATCATAGTTAGCAAGTGGACTTGTAGTGGACTGGTTCCCTCGAGGTGTTTTCTTTCACTATACGCTAACTGTAGTCCTGGTGAAGCAGCTTTTTGATACGTCATAATTTCTAAACTAATTTTCGACATCTTTAATAACGGTTTCGAGGTGGGTAATAAAACTTTTACAACATTTTTACTGATATTTAAAAGAGCCGCTTTTTTTCACACGACAGCAAATCGAAATTAGTTCGTTACTCGTAAACCGCTGGATGGAAAGGTGTGGTGTTTCGTAAGTCGTAAAACCATCGCAATCAGCCCAATTGTCTAGGTGAAATTGAGGAAACAATAAAAAACAATGGCATTTATAGTTCCTTTTGTATGACATCACAAAACTATAGAGTAGGTATAGACAGATAAATTATTCACGTTGACGTGAGGTGTGTCACGATCGTGGCAAGTGGAGATCAGTTAACTCTGCCTACCCCACTGGGGAACAGGCTTGAAGTACTTAAGATTTATATACAGCCGTCAGTACTTGATGGGTGACCGCTCGACCGTTGGAGGCTGACCGTGGTTCGGATTCCACGTTAAGCAGTAGCTCCCTTCCCTTCTTACCTTACTGGTGGTAGGGTTTATCCCGGCCGGGTTGTTACCACCGCACTGAACGAAACGTTGGTCGAAACGGCTATATGTAAATAGTTCGTGTTTTCCGTCCAGTTCAGTGTAGCCGACATGAAATGAAGGGAAGCACTGACATGGCACCTAGTTCACCCGATGTTATGAGCTGACATCACGATTGTTGTAGGCGATGAAGCCAACCGTCTCAGCTTCCATAAAAAAAAATTCGTCATAAATAACACACAACATTAACAATATTTAATTGAGACTGAATGCATTTCAGTATGGTCAGTCATCTTTTTTTTTTGTCAAGCCCGTTCAGCAATGCTATGCAATCTATAAGAAAGAACTCGGCAAGAAACCTTATAAGACTTACATACTAAGTTTACAGTCACTGTGGAACTATGGCATAGTACAACCTACAGGGCTAGGGCTAGTTCAGGGGCAGAGCTTTAAAAGTGGGCATTAAAGTAAAAATCACTTCCCTTTTCCAGATGAAAAATAATATACTCTTTACTATGCAATATTGAACTTTATTAACGGCACTTAAAGTCCAAATGCAAACGTAAAATTTTTATGTATGTTTTTAGATAGATAGATAGATAGATAGAAATACTTTATTGCTCCAAAAAACATTTAACATAAACACACAATAAGAAATTTACATGAGGGGCAAAGGCGGACTTATCCCTTACAGGGATTTCTCCCAGTCAACCTTTGGATGTTTGAGAGTCGTATGTTGCGAGATATAAGTAGGTAGTAGCAAAAGACTTGAGTGTGGGAATGTAAAATATAATATAAGGAAAATAACTATAATATACTATAATATACACTACATATAAGTACATACTAGTTAATTATACGTATAAATTACTATTTATAGATTAAATTAAATACATATGAATTACAATTATTAATATTTTTCCAAAATATAACATGAAAGTTTTCTAATTTCCTGTTTACATTTTCACGAAAACTGTCGAAAAATGCTAATTTAAATAAGGTGCCACTTTATGATGTGTTTTACAGCAATTTTATGCAATTTGTGCACATTTAAGATACGCGCAGAACACTGATATTCGGCTTCGTTTGGCCATTTTTAAAATGTTATAGTTTGAATAAATTTAAATATTTCTAGTGTCGCACACTGAAATGCTTAGTTATTTTTGGGAACTATAATTTAGCAATATAGGATTTTGTAAACTTCGTACCGTCTAGCTGCACTGCATCTAAGGGATAAGGATGAGATGCGGTGTTAAAGGGCGACAGGCTAGCCACCTCTCACCTTGATACGGTCCTTCCGAATACTTTGCTAAACGTGCCGTGGTCGCTGTTGTGTTGTGATTTACAAGAGTACTTGCAGCACAAAACTGATTACTCTGCTTACCCGATTGTAGAAATACAGCGTGTGGGTGGTATGTTATAATTCGTTACAGTGCCAAAGAGGATACCATAATTAAAATTTTCTCTTGTAACCTTGAGCTCTTCTATTAATTATTCAACCCTTGGTTATGAAACCACATTGGAACAGAGAAAAAAGAAAAATAAATATATCGGCCCAATTAGTCCAATCTTCGGAGATATGAATGATATTGATGCTCTGTGTCACTGACCCATAGGGTTGCCAACTTTATTTAGAAGATATAACGTATTTCTCAGGGATGGTCAATTAACGTTACAACCTCATAAAAAAATATTATTTACCCACTTATTAAAATTTTGAAACATATATTTTTTATGCTCTGCACATTTCAGCAGTAAAGACATATTTTGAATACACTATATTATGATGCACTGCATTCGATTACTGATGTGCTGTCTGTTTACGTTTCATTTCACACATTTAAGGTTGAAATAAAGTATTTTTACCTACTTTATTGGTACTCAAAAGTTCAAAATACGCAAACCAAAAATAACGTCAGATAATTTATTTTAAAGTACGGTTGGCAACCCTAACCCTTTATTACCTCGAGTGCCCGAAACCCCCTGCATGCAGAAAACATACCCTCCATGATGCAACCACGACAACTGTGTATTGCAGAGATACGCGGATTTGCCTCTATGCAAAGAATTCAAAATTTTAGAAATTTTGTCGTCACACATTGCATACAATTTTTTAATTTATTTTTTTAATGGGAAGCACGAGAAATCGCGCGCGTCAGACTAACGCAGAGGTGTAGTCCGACGGCACCCAAAATTTATGGCATTCGTAATATTTTAAACATACACACAATTTACAGACGATTGTTGATAATAAAATAAGTGAAACCAGAAGAGCGACAGGCATATAGAAATTCGAATTTCGAATTTTTGCCATCAGTTATAAATAACGATTTTCACCTTACCGTATGAGACCGGTACTTATAAAGAATAGTCCCACTGTATTTCTCCCTATGCATGTCGTAAAAGGCGACTAAGGGATAAGGATAAGATGCCGTGCTAAAGGGCGACAGGCTAGCCACCTCTCTCCTTGGAACGGTCCTTCCACAAAGTCGTGCAGCGGGTGGGTCTTCGTACCTTACTTGCTGCTTGATAGTTATCTTGTACGAATACTTTGCTAAACGTGGTGGTCGGTGTTGTGCTGTAATTTACAAGAGTAGAGGAGCAGCACAACCCCGGTTACTCTGCTCACCCTGATTGTCGGGATACAGCGTGCGTGATATGTAGTTATAACGATTTTCACTTGCTGACTACATCGAAAATTGTATGCCCCATCTATTATTTTGAATGTTATGTATGCATGAGTAACTCCGTAGAAATGCACCGTGTTTGGCGAGGAGATTTCTAGAGTTATTGTGGCATTATGCAAAGCGTACAGTCATCTGTGATAGTGTTACCGCAAGTTTCATATGTATTTTAGGGTTCCGTAGCCAGAGGGCCTAGTCCGAGTTAACGTGACAGCTACGTAAACGTCAAATACCGATCGAATTGAGTTTTTATGTATGGGAGCACAATACGCTCACCGCGGCGCCACTAGAGAGCTCCATACATAAAAAAACTCAATTCGATCGGTATTTGACGTTTACTTAGCTGTCACGTAAACTCGGACTAGGCCCTCAGAGAGACGCTGGTCTCTGGATTATTATAAAATCGATCAGGTGCCTACCCGCTCGTCCGTCCGTCCTTTCGTCACACAAGCTGTCCTAGGTGATTACTCTCATTAATTATTTTCATTATTCATCATTCGTATAGTAGTACACTACGCTTGAATTTGTCCAATTTTGTTTTTACAAAAATCAATTACACCCACAAAGAAGAGCCGACAAGAAACTTTGCAGTGGTTCTTTTACAATACGTTGCGAATAGCTACCTACATAATAGACACCGCTTACAGTGATTCGATACAGTTTGAGAGCTAGAATAACTATTAATTTACGCTTGATAATTCTGACCACCTAATATCAAAAGTAAAACTAAAAGAAGTAAAAATAAAATCAGGTGTATAGAGACTTTTTCAGAAATGTTTGATACATGTCGTATTAAATCATGTCAGTTAGTAATTTTCATACAAAATTGTAGGTAGTACAATGACAAAAAAAATATCATTTAATGTATCAATTGTATCTGATTACGTATTTAATTAAAAATATTTATGTAGTGGACAATTTTTTTTTATGTAATCCGGTATGGATGGTTGAGTCGGAGGGGCCAAAGCACATGCTCCTACCAGCCAATATGATCTCCGAGAAGGTAGGTGCCATACCGGAGCGTTCCCTGGATTGCTGGCTATACTGGACGGGAAAACACGAACTATTTATATAGCCGTTTCGACCGACGTTTCGCTCAGTGCGGTGGTACCACTACCGGGATAAACCCTACCACCTAGTAAGGTAAAAAGGGAAGGGACCTACAGTTTAACGTGGAGTCCGAACCACGGTCAGCCTCCAACGGTCGAGCGGTCACCCATCCAAGAACTGACCGCGCTCAGCGTTTCTTAACAACAGTCGACTGACCGCACCACTGAGCTACCGAGGCTGACGAATTTCCTTATCCCTTAGTCGACTTTTACGACATGCGACGGGGAGAGATGCAGTGGGGCTATTATTTTCAAGTACCGACCCCACACGGAACAAATACATTTCCGCCTGCATCAAAAAATTTGCACGCAAAACCATAAATGTACATGTACATTTGCATGTACATATGCATATACAATTAATTTTACATGTTGTGGGTACCTAAATTCGTCAATTAAACTTAAACTAATTGGTACAAATTGGATGTTTGTGTTACTGCTTTAATTAAAATAGTTAAAATGAACTATCGCAATCTGAGCCCCAACAAAGTATTTCTTTGTGCCTAGCGGGGAGTAATTAAAGGCTTACGTGTACTTTAGATAATAATTACGTAGGTACTCGTACCTATGTAAGTGTTATCGTAAGGGCCGGCGTTCAGTGCGAAGTGAAATACAGATAACTTTGCATAGATTGAAGAAAAAAAATTAAATTTATTTGCAAATGTCGCACCCAATTCGTTAAAAGCTTAAAGATCAAAATGTGTGGAATTGGCAAAGAAAACATTTACATACGACGTTTATGTCGTAAAAGGCGACTAAGGGATATGACTCCCTTCTTATATTACTAGGTGGTAGGGTTTTTAACCCGCCCGGCTTGGTACCACCGCACTGAATGAAAGGTCGGCCGAAACGACTATGTAAATAGTTTTTGTTTTCCGTCCAGTTCAGTGTAGCCGGCACGACCGAAGGGAAGCACTGACGTGGCACCAAGTTCATCCGGTGTTATGGGCTGACATCACGGTTGTTGTAGGTGATGTAGCCAACCGTGTCAGTTTCCATTAAAAAAACATACGTACCATAAAATAATTAAATTATTATAAAAACTCGGCAGCTCGGGCCTCTCATGACGTAGCGTTATGTATGATTTAGCCTACTCTTTAGGCTATCATCTAACCTAGCTAGATGATAAAATTAAACCATAATATAAACCATTTAAGGAAGTGACAGAATGTAATAGTGAGAACCGTATGTATATCGATGGAGTGGTTCTCGAGTTATAAGGATATTAATATATTGACGTACGTTACGTGGCCGTAGAAACTTCGCTTTATTTATCAGGATTTGAATCCAACATTTTGAGAGTAAAATTAAGAAAGAACAAAAGGATATCATGACATTGAGATATCCAAAGATTAAAAAAATATTTGGAGACATCCATAACGTGAGACGAGTCGCAAAATAGTTAGTACTTACCGGGTGGATGCCACCGCACTGAACGAAATGTCGGTCGAAACGGCTATGTCAATAGTTCATGTTTTCCAATATGTTCGTTTAGGCTTTTACCGCTGTTACACATTATAGAATGTGGAGTGTGGGACGAAACGTCGACAAACAAGAGTGAGTCGCCTTAATTTAATAATACCGCATAACCGAAAAAACATTCTATGATTCATGTTTTCCTTCCAGTTCAGTGTAGCCGGTACGACCAAAGGCAAGCACTGCCATGGCACATAGATAAACTAGGTGTTATGGGCTGACATCACGGATGGTGTAGGTGATATAGACAACCGTGTCATTGCCATTAAAAAAAAATTATGAATTCCTATTAAGCGTTTACAAGAAAAAGATTCTACCTTGTAGGTATATTGTTGTGTTGCTTCCATTAGTTTCAAATTAAAACATCCACCCACACATCAAATAATCCAGGGTCCAGCAAACTGTTATTAATTTCAATGTGTATTTTCTTTTTATCTCATTCTATTGGGCAACGATCCTTTGTTCAAAATGTAACAAGTGACAGAGCTCTAAGTTATTCCCATATTTCCTGTCGCAGAGCGAAGTGCAGAGGAAACTATTTGCCATTACATAATCACCATTAAATCTATGCCAACAGAGTCTCATATCCTGTGCACTTCCGTTCATTTGCCATTCCGCGTATGAGAATACGTGGATATCTGCTCTTATGAGCCTGAATATCGAGAGTAAGGGGTCTAGAGGAAGCTAGTATGTGTTGAAAATGGAAAATTATTATGGTCTTATGAAATCACATACAGTTTCCGTAGTCGGTAGTCGATCAAGAGGTAATCACCTCTTGATCGACTCAGGAAGGACAAAATAAAGCAATTAAACATTGTAATTCATTTTTAGTTTGACATTTTTTTAAGTAATAATCATTTAATGCATTTTACATTTTAAATTAATATTAATATTTCCCCCCAAGTATAGGCTTGGGTCCTTCAAGAAAGGCGTGTTTAGGTACTTGTCATGCCGGCGGCCGCGGCATAGCATTTGCAACCCCGGCGTTTGGAAGGTCCATGGGCGTCGTCAGACACCTTATGGGTGGCTCGCTGCCACATATTGCGCTTTCTGTAAAAAAAAAAATAATATTATTATATGTTATCCATTTATTTCCGCATTTCTTTTTATACAAATTTTAATTTTTTTTTAATTAAAACCTAAAATTTATATAAAAACACACGGAGTTTCCACCACCTGCGGCGGGGCGAACCCAGGCTACCGATGGTCGGGTCCCAAAGAGAGAAACCTCCGGACGATGCATGCAGTGTCGAGCAGGGCTGCCTTCTGGATCTGACCCTTGACACAACCACTCAGCGAGAGCCTCTTAAGGTGGTCGTCGAGGCTCTTCGCTATCAGCCCATGCGCTGATACGACTATGGGCACAACGATCGTCGAGTCGACGGGCCACATTTTGGTAACCTCGTGCTGCAGATCCAGATATTTTAACATCTTCTCTGCTTCCTTACTGACGAGGTTACCATCGTGCGGCACGGCGATATCGACGAGCGTTGCGCGCCTTGCCTCCCGGTCTACTATCACAATATCAGGCCTGTTCGCGGGAATAGTCCTGTCTGTGATAATGTACCGATCCCAGTAGAGGCACCTCGGTACCCACAAGGTTGATTATTATTATTTTTCAAATTATTCTCGTTATAAGCTCTAAGTAGGTAGAGGTCCCAGATAATTATATGCGTGGTATTTTTTTTTTACATGAACAAGTAAGATTGATAACCAAACTAAATAAATATAGACAGCCTCAGTAGCTCAGTGGTGCGGTCGGTCGACTGTTAAGCAACCCTGAGCGAGGTCAGTACTTGGATGGGTGACCGCTCGACCGTTGGAGGCTGACCGCTGTTCGGATTCCACGTTAAACTGTAAGTCCCTTCCCTTCTTACCTTTCCAGGTGGTAGGGTTAATCCCGGCCGGGTTGGTACCACCGCACTGAGTGAAACGTCGGTCGAAACGGCTATGTAAATAGTTCGTGTTTTCCGTCCAGTACAGTGTAGCCGACATGAAATGAAGGACGCACTGACATGGCACCTAGTTCAACCGGTGTTATGGGCTGACATCACGGAGGTTGTAGGTGATGCAGTCAACCGTGTCAGTTTCCATAAAAAAGACAAGTAGATTAAAAATGAGACATACCTATATGTACATACCACACGCTGTACCCCGACAATCGGAGTAAACAGAGTAATCGGTGTTGTGCTACAAGTACTCTTGTAAATTACAGCACAACACCGACCGCCACGTTTAGCAATTTATTAGGAAACTAGCTGAGCCCGCGGCTCCGCTCGCGTGAAATTCGTATTTCAAAGAAGACAGTAAGTAACTGAGGGCGAGGCCGAAGGCCGAGCTGCGTTCAGGAAGACTATAAACCTTCTCGAAGAAAGTAAGTAACTAAGGGCGAGGCCGAAGGCCGAGCTGCGTTCAGGAAGACTATAAACCTTCTCGAAGAAAGTAAGTAACTAAGGGCGAGGCCGAAGGCCGAGCTGCGTTCAGGAAGACTATAAACCTTCTCGAAGAAAGTAAGTAACTAAGGGCGAGGCCGAAGGCCGAGTTGCGTTCAGGAAGACGATAAACCTTATCTAAGAAAGTAAGTAATTAAGGGCGAGGCCGAAGGCCGAGCTGCGTTCAGGAAAACTATAAACCTTCCCGAAGAAAGTAAGTAGCAAAGAGCGAGGCCGAAGGCCGAGCTTCGTTCAAGAAGACTATAAACCTTCTTGAAGAAAGTAAGTAACAAAGGGCGAGGCCGAAGGCCGAGCTGCGTTCAGGAAGACGATAAACCTTATCTAAGAAAGTAAGTAATTAAGGGCGAGGCCGAAGGCCGAGCTACATTCAGGAAGACCATAAATATTCTCGAAGAAATTACGCAACTGAGGGCGAGACCGAAGGCCGAGCTGCGTTCAGGAAGACGATAAACATTCTCGAAGACAGTAAGTAACTATGGGCGAAGCCGAAGGCCGAGCTGCGTTCAGGAAGAGGATAAACCTTCTCGAAGAAAGTAAGTAACTGAGGGCGAGGCCCAAGGCCGAGCTGCGTTCAGGAAGACCATAAACCTTCTCGAAGAAAGTAAGTAACTGAGGGCGAGGCCGAAGGCCGAGCTGTGTTCAGGAAGACGATAAACCATCTCTAAGAAAGAAAGTAATTTAGGGGCGAGGCCGAAGGCCGAGATGCGTTCAGGAAGAGGATAAACTTTTTCGATGAAAGTAAGTAACAAAGAGCGAGGCTGAAGGCCGAGCTGCGTTTTGGAAGACTATAAACCTTCTCGAAGAAAGTAAGTAACTGAGGGCGAGGCCGAAGGCCGAGCTCCGTTTAGGAAGAGGATAAACCATGAGTCAGGCCGAAGGCCGAGCTGCGTTAAGGAAGAGGATTAACCTTCTTGATGAAAGTAAGTAACTATGGGCGAGGCCGAAGGCCGAGCTGTATTCTGGAAGACGATAAACCTTCTCGATTTCTCGATGAAAGTAATGGCGTTTAGATAAACGATAAAACTTCTTAAATAAAGTAAGTAACTAACGGCGAGGCTTCAGGCTAAGCTGCATTCTGGAATACAATAAACCTCCACGAAGAAAGTAAGTAACTAAGGGCGAGGTCACCGTCACACCCATCCCCCCTCCCACCCCATTTATTTGTTTTGAGTAGCTATAATTATGATTTTCCTTTAAAAAAACCGATATTCCCATACAATCTTTAACACTCCGTTTCCGTTTCTCCCTCTCCCTCTCCCTCTCCCCCTCCCTCTCCCTCTCCCTCTCCCTCTCCCTCTCCCTCTCCCTCTCCCTCTCCCTCTCCCTCTCCCTCTCCCTCTCCCTCTCCCTCTCCCTCTCCCTCTCCCTCTCCCTCTCCCTCTCCCTCTCCCTCTCCCTCTCCCTCTCCCTCTCCCTCTCCCTCTCCCTCTCCCTCTCCCTCTCCCTCTCCCTCTCCCTCTCCCTCTCCCTCTCCCTCTCCCTCTCCCTCCATCTCCCTGCCTCTCCCTCCCTTCCGTTGAATCTGGCCATCATCGATACTTGGAGTTAATATGGCAACCCCAAAGATGGTAAACAGACAGACATACAGACATACATACAGACAGACAGAAAGCAGACGTTGGATTTTATTAAAGGTAAGGAAGAAAGGAAAGGATAAGGATAAGGGGGATTCCATCGCTCTACCTCCACCTCCCCTCCCGCCCCTCCCTCACCCCCCTCCCTATATGCCTCTACTTACCCCCCCCCCCCCCCTCCCTCCCCTCCCCCTTCAGGATATTGTAATGTCATCGGTTCTTAGTCGGGTGAATGATTCCGTGTCCGTTACATACAAATATTGCCAAGTGCTCTCATATTTCACTTCACTGCTACCCTCATAAGCCATTTAGCGTGATAGTAAGTAGCCTATAGTTGATGGGAAGAATTAAGCTATCCGTAGAATTTTGTTTTATTAAAATCGGTCCAGTGGTTCTCGAGTTATAAGCGGACAGACAGACACTCAGACATTCAGACAGAAAGCAGACGTTGGATTTTATTATACGTAAGGATAAGGATAAGGATAAGGAAGATAACTATCAAGCAGCTAAGTAAGGCACGAATACCCACCTGCTGCATGATTCGGTGGAAGGACCCTACCAAGGTGAGAGGTGGCTAGCCTGTCGCCTTTGGCACGGCACCTTGTCCTTATCCCTTAGTCGCCTTTTACGACATGCACGGAGAGATGCAGTCGGGCTATTCTTTTTAAGTAACGGCCCCGTACGGTGTGAAAAAGAAAAATCAATACATCCATACATACCACACACGCTGTATCCCGTCAATCAGGGTAAGCAGAGTAATCGGTGTTGTGCTGCAAGAACTCTGAATTGCAACACAACATCGACCACCACATTTAGCAAAGTATTCGGACAAGATAACTATCAAGCAGCAAGTAAGGCACAAAGACCCTGCTGCACGACTCGGTCGAAGGGCCGTGCCAAGGTGAGAGGTGGCTAGCCTGTCGCCCTTTAGCACGAAATCTCGTCCTAAAAAATCAATACACTATACATATATGTTAATTTAAATTGTAAACCTGTTAGTTGTAATTTAGTCTCTACAGTCTGAAAAACAGACCGACATATCCACAAAATATTATTTTAATTCAAACAAAATATGCTCCGTCTAAACTATTATAACTAGAGATGCTACTCGTATTACGTCACAAAGCCGTGATTTTGACTCCAAATTATAATACAAAGTTTTGATGAAACGTTCCATCAAATTCAAAATGTCACGATTTTCATGAGGATGAAAATCACATGTACCGTGTGGGGCCGGTATTGTACCGTGTGGGGCCGGTACTTTAAAACAATAGCCCCACTGCATCTCTCCCCGTCGCATGTCGTAAAAGTCGACTAAGGGATAAGGAAATTCGTCAGACTCGGTAGCTCAGTAGTGCGGTAAGTCGACTGTTGTTAAGCAATGCTGAGCGCGGTCAGTACTTGGATGGGTGACCGCGCGACCGTTGGAGGCTGACCGTGGTTCGGATTCCACGTTAAACTGTAGGTCGTAGACTGTAGGTACCTTCCCTTCTTACCTTACTAGGTATATAATGTGCGATTATATCAGTCGGCTGTGTATTTCTTCCACTGCTGGATATACGCCTCTCCAACTTTCCTCCAGTTCTCACGGCCTTCAGCGGTACGGAACCACTGCTTTCCGCCGACGTACTTGATGTCGTCGTCCCACCTGTCAACGGCCGCCAGTATAGGACGCGGTTACTTTAATGGTCTCCGTCTCGTCGGATGACGTGCCCAGCCCACTGTCACTTGAGTAGTCGTATTTGAGCTTGAATACGAACATGTTTAACTTAAAAAGTGCGACGAAGGGCTGGAGTATTGAAAAGATATTCCTGATATTTCAGTTGCTTAAAATGTACATAGCCTCGTATGATGTAGTAGATTTACGCAATTCCAAAACTATGTCAAGTGTAATACCTATCTATATATAAATGACCCTACACTGGAGTTTAACATTTCTGTGAAAGGCTTCCACAGAAATGTTAAACTCTGGAACGCTCTCCCTGCTCACATATCATATTTCCCCCCAAGTATACTCTCGGTTCCATCAAGAGAGGCGCGAATGGACACCTGTCAGGTCGGCATGGCATTCGTAACACCCGCGTACGACCGAATGTCCATGGGTGTCGTTAGACACCTTATGGGTGGCTCGGCGCCACATGTCGCGCTTTCTATAAAAAAAACTATAAAAACACAAAAACATTTACATAAGCGGCGGGTGGCCGAATGGTTTGGGCATCGGCTTCTCATGCTGGAGGTCCGAGGTTCGAATCCGGTCGGCGTGTACCAATGAGTTTTTTCTGACGAAAAAATTTACGTGCATACCTACACCCGCTGCTTCACCGTTCGGAACCGGTGTAAAACTGTAGGTCCCTTCCCTTGCCCCTTACTAGGTGGTAGGCTCAAATTGTAGCCGACTGGGTTGGTACCACCGTACTGGATGTAAGATGGCCGCATAGCAACCTCGGTTGTGTTCTCCTCTAGTCCAGTATGCACGTAATTTTTCTTTTAATTTTCACATCAGAACAAACTCATTGGTACACGCTTCGTGGTCAGTGGTACACGCCGCCGGCGGTTGGATTCGAACCTCGGACCTCTGGCAAGAGAAGCCGACACGCCCAGACCACTTTGGCTTTGGCCCCTCTGACTCAGCCACCCATACCGGATTACACAAAAAAAAAAAAATTAGTGTCAAAATTATAGAGAACTCATAGGTAGATTTCTAACTTACAAGACTTCTTTCAAAGAGAGAAAATGACTATAGTACCGCGGCGCGGCGCGTCTCTCTCTACATTCAAAGCTTCCTTGGAAGAACGACAAATAAACTGAACTAAGAACAAAAAGTGAGCTGAGATTATTTTGCAATTTACACAATTGGAATTGCGGCGGTGAGGCTCGACTTAGCTGAGTGTGGCTTAGTACACAGACCTATAGGTAAACTCTACTAATTTATTCAAGAATACAAATTATTATTAAGTATATGTAAAAAAACATAATGTTACAAAAAAACCTCAGGTGCACTCCGGGAGTGCCGGCAGAAGTGAAAACAACACCGTAACATTGCGTAAAAAAAAACAATAAATAAAAAGTTTAAGTTTTAAGTTTATTTATAAAGAAGGTATAAAAAAAATAAAAAAATAAAAATTTATGAAAAAAAAATAAAAAAAAAATAAAAAAAAAAAATTAATGTTAAATTTAGTAGAACGGACAGACATGCATTTGTTACGGAACCCTACATTCATTTTGCAGAACTTAGTAGAATGGACAGACATAAACGTGTTACGGAACCCTATTTTTTTATAAAATAACCGTCGGAGGACCTTGGTTGACAATTGTAAAATTTAGTAGAACGGACAGACATGCATTTGTTACGGAACCCTACATTCATTTTGAAATAAATGTTAAATTTAGTAGAACGGATAGACATGCATTTGTTACGGAACCCTACATTCATTTTGAAATAAATGTTAAATTTAGTAGAACGGACAGACATGCATTTATTACGGAACCCTACATTCATTTTGCAGAACTTTGAGATGTCATGTATTGAGCGTTGTCATAGCAACGATATATTGGCAAATGCAAATGTTGGCAAACTTCCTAGAAATGGAAGGGCTCTTCTTGATGAATTCTTTCTTCAAGAAGAGGCCCCAGCGGAAGTGGACCTGGGAAAGTCCCGATGGTGGGCCGAAAAATGAGATTGACTTCATCCTGGCGGACAAGAAGCGAATATTTGGAGATGTCTCAGTGCTAAACCGGTTTAAGACTGGAAGCGATCACAGACTTGTACGAGGCACTCTAAATATTAACTACAAGCTTGAACGGTCCCGTCTGATGAAGTCAACTCTCCGCCCAAATCTGCTCCAAGTCTCACAGAGCTCTGACAGCTTCGAGCTAGAGCTTAAAAATAGATTCGATATGCTGGAAACCACAACGGACGTTGATGAGATGACCAACAATCTGGTGCAGGTCGTTCGAGAAGTGGGCTGCAAGCATTTTAGACATCAGCACGAGGGTAAACAGTCGAAACTTTCGAGTGAGACACTGGAAGCGATGAGACAGAGACGCGAGACAATAGTTGATTCGTCAGGTCTTCGGGCTCAAAATGCCAAAATAAAAAAACTGATACGACGCGACCTTCGCCTGCACAATACACGCCGTGGGTATGAGGCGATAGAGCAGAATAAGGGCTCCAAAGTGTTCGTGCAGCAACTGGGCAGAAGCCACCTGACGAAACTTAAGACTGCAGATGGTCGAGCTGTCTCATCGAAGCCAGAACTACTCACCGAAGTCGAAAAGTTCTACGAACGGCTATATGACTCTCGAGCTGCTGCTCCTACAGTTCCCGACAAAGACGACCGACGAGCCAGATTAACCCGCCACTACACGGAGGATATCCCAGACGTCAACATGGGCGAGATCAGGATTGCTCTAGAGCAGCTTAAAAATAACAAGGCTCCTGGTGAAGACGGAGTTACTACAGAGCTTCTCAGAGCCGGGGGGACAACGGTCCTCAAGGAACTACAGAGGCTCTTCAACTCTGTCATACACAGTGGAATTACGCCAGAGTCATGGAACAGGAGTGTGGTCGTATTGTTCTTCAAGAAAGGAGACAAAACCTTGTTGAAGAAGTATAGGCCCATCTCACTCCTGAGCCACGTATATAAGCTGTTCTCGAGAGTCCTCACCAATCGTCTCGCCCGAAGGTTTGACGACCACCAGCCGCCAGAGCAGGCCGGGTTTCGGAGGGGCTACAGTACCGTAGACCACATCCACACCTTACGGCAGATTATACAGAAGTCCGAAGAGTATAATCGGCCACTGTGTCTCGCTTTTGTGGACTACGAGAAAGCCTTTGACTCTATCGAAACCTGGGCTGTTATGGAATCCTTACAGCGATGCCAAACCGATTGGCGATACATTGAGGTGCTGAAATGTCTTTATAGTGCCGCGACAATGACCGTACAAATACAGGACCAGCAGACGAAACCTATCCAATTGCATCGTGGAGTCAGACAGGGAGATGTTATATCTCCGAAACTGTTTACGAATGCATTGGAAGATATATTCAAGCTGCTGGATTGGAGAAAGCACGGCATTAATATTAACGGCGAGTACATTTCACACCTACGCTTCGCAGATGACATAGTCGTGATACGCGCATCGCTGGAGGAGCTGAATCACATGCTGAACGGCCTCAATGTCGCCTCTCGCCGAGTCGGCCTCGGGATGAATTTGGACAAGACGAAAGTCATGTTCAACGAACACGTCGTCCCGGGGCACGTAACAGTTGGAGAGGCGACCCTCGAAGTTGTGCAGGAGTATGTCTATCTTGGACAAACCATCCAGCTAGGGAAGCACAACTTTGACAAGGAGGCCAACAGAAGGATTCAGCTAGGCTGGGCGGCATTTGGGAAACTTCGCCACATCTTTCATCCTCCATCCCACAGTCATTGAAGACGAAGGTTTTCAATCAGTGCGTTCTGCCAGTAATGACGTACGGAGCGGAAACGTGGACCCTGACGATGGGCCTGGTCCACAAATTTAAAGTCGCTCAGCGAGCTATGGAAAGAGCAATGCTCGGCATTTCTTGGACCGATAAAATCCGTAACGACGTGATACGTCAAAGAACTAAGGTAGTCGACATTGCTAAGAAAATAAGCAAGCTGAAGTGGCAGTGGGCTGGGCACATCTGTCGCAGACCCGACAACCGATGGGGTAGACGGGTGCTCGAATGGAGGCCACGTACAAGCAAACGTAGCGTGGGACGCCCCCCGGCTAGGTGGACAGATGACCTAAAAAAGGTAGCCGGGAGTGGATGGATGAGAAGAGCGGAAGACCGCGTGTGGTGGCGTGCCTTGGGAGAGGCCTATGTCCAGCAGTGGACCGATACAGGCTGATGATGATGATGATAGCAACGATATATTGTTATTTGACGCGCGCGCGTTGTCATAGCAACGCGCTGGCGCTGACGCGAACATAACATTTTTCCCCCATATAAAAAGTGCCAAGCGCCCCTAAATTTTAACTTAAAAAAAAATACTCCAATTCGACCGTCGTCTCCCTAGCAGTATCCAGCACACTGGCTGCGTTGCCCCTCTGAATTTCGAGGCAAATTCGCCGTACGAGATAACTCTACTTGGTTTGAAAAATAAACTTATTTAATTTTTTGCATCCAAATTGTAATAAGTTTGATATTTATGGTAGGTAGGAACTAGAATATACTAGAAGTTTAATGGCAAGGTACATTTCCTCAGAAGGAACACGAATTAGCAAGGGCAGCACTGAGGCACTGCCTTCAACGAACAGATTCGCGCCCATTTAGAAGGGCAATGTTTTCAACGAAGCATGGATCCACCCACATACATATTTAATTATGTAATTTGTTTTTGTTTTATTGTGTCATTCGTGTAACGCGGTCATTCTTATATTTTATAGTTTATTTTACATACCTAGTCCAGCAGTGGACCGATACAGGCTAATGATATTATATTAGCGTTTAATTTCATACACTTCTAATCTATTTTCATGATATATAAGAAAGTAATACTTAATAATTGAAGAATTCAAACCTAGCTAACAAACATTAAAATCACTATCAAAAGGGACGTTTTCAAATATTTCTAGAAAACTTGTGGGGGAATGCTGGATGGCAAGGCTAATGATTGATATTAAAGATTGCATTCGTGTTTTAGATTAATTACATTTGCAATACACAAATATTCCCAGTGCACAATTTGTAAAATAAAATCATGAAACAGTGCCGGCCATCACAGACCATGCGACTTGTAAACGGGTAATAAAAACGTCAAACGGAACCTCTCAAACATTTTCAACTTTTTTATTTTTATTTAAAATACTCGTAATATAGAAAATTAAATAAGAACTTGCCTTAATTACGGTAGTTAAAGGGACGTATAAAGACCGTATTGTACGCTCGCATGCATTGGATCAATACGTAGGTGGTGAGTTTAATTCTTATTTTTTCTTATTTTTCGAAGTACTTGGAATTGAGTTCGCTGGCAGGGCAAATTAAAGAGTTCTAGGTAATGCTGTTGTATGTTTATAATTTAGGATTATTACTGTGCATTTGTATGATAAATTAAATATGTTTAAAAAGCGACAGCAATTTTTTATACCTCCTCTTATTTATCATTATTACGTTTCTCATTATGCAGTTCAGTATATCTCTCCCTCATTATTTGAGCGTTATTTATTACATTATATTCAGTTAGTTTGGTTTTAAAAATGTGTATAATATAACAATACTCTTTATGCCACTTAATGTGTGGCAAAGGCGGACTTATTGCCTTAGGCAATTTCCTCTAGTCAATCCGATAGACCTAAATTTGTACATGGAATCCGAATTATCAGTGGATGATATACGTATGCACGTAATTTTTCTTTTAATTTTCACATCAGAACAAACTCATTGGTACACGCTTCGTGGTCAGTGGTACACGCCGCCGGCGGTTGGATTCGAACCTCGGACCTCTGGCAAGAGAAGCCGACACGCCCAGACCACTCGGCCACCCGCCGCCGCCGCCGTGTGTACAAGAAATTGAAGAAAATTGCATTCACAACTCAGCGTTCCGGTAAAATACATATTACTTCGACAACCCTATAAGTATCATACATAGTTTATATGAGTGTACATACATACACACATACCACACACGCTGTATCGCGACAACCAGGGTAAGCGGAGTAATCGGTGTTGTGCTGCAGGAAATCTTGCAAACAACAATATCGACCACCACGTTTAGCAAAGCATTCGGACAACTATCAAGCAGCAATTAAGGCACAAAGACCAACATGCTACACGACTCGGTGGAAGGATCGTGCCAAGGTGAGAGGTGGCTAGCCTGTCGCCCTTATGCACGGCATCTTTTCCTTATCCCTTAGTCGCCTATTACGACATGCACGGGGAGAGACGCAGTGGGGCTATTCTTTTTAAGTGCCGGCCTCACACAGTACGTATACAATGAGTGTCCATGTAATAAATAATGTAATAATTGTATATTACTCTTCCTCTTACTAATAACACGTTGCTAAGTTGTTAAATTTACATAAACACTGGTTATTAATTGATCCACATGCAATAAGCGTGGTTAAAATCACATTTGCCTAATAACAAACGGGTCCCATCTCAGCTCGGATCACCCACATGGTGAAATTGAATATAGCGTGATAGAGACACATAAATTCATTTGTAGAGAAATCATAGAGGAGGTACTCAATGTTGCTACTATTTTGAAGTACCTACCTACAAATATATTTATTCTATTTCATTCATAACTGCAATGACCTTCCATAGAAAAGAATAGAATAGAAACTCTGTATTGTATACAAATTGAAAGAAGAACTGTACACGAAATGAAACAAGACAAAATTTTAAATTTAACTTTTATTTCAAGCTTTTTTAAAAAAACCGTATGCAAATCGGTCCACTTTTTAAGATAATAATTTTTTTTATTAATTAATTACTTGATTACTTGATTACAAACATAGCTAACAACCATCCTGATTAAACCAACTTTCTAATAAAAAAACCCGCATCCAAATCGGTCCATCCGTTTGGGAGCTTCGATGCCACAGCCAGACACACCCATCACACATACACAGACAGACGGACGGGCGGACAAACAGACAGACAGACAGACGGCGTACGCTTAGTAATAGGCTTCCGTACGGATACGGAAACCTAAAAAAGAGCTTGTTGAATTGACAATAGTTATAAACACATTACCCTACCGTACGTTTGATTACGTAATATTCTAGTAAACCCTATTTACTGAGAAAGTTGTTCATACACAGAGGGTTCCGTGGGTTATGTTCCTTCTTGTACATATAGCGAGTCACTCGATCGCACTCGCACGTATCTCGAGTATCACGCCATCTATCGGTGACCGTTCACACTTCTGTAGTTAAAATGTTTGGATAATTCAGTAAATGACGCTCTTCTAAATATTAAGATACTTGTAAAAAATAACACATGTTCTGTGAAATTTCAACCGACTACTATTACGATTCAAAAGATACAGCCCTCGGCTGGACGAACAGACAGACGGCGGCGTAGGTAGGCTTAGCAATAGGCTTCCGTACGTATACGGAACCCTAAAAAGGTATGTACTCCTATTGGTGGAGAAAGAGATTCCTCTATCGGAATTTCGGAAAGAAGTCGCATTAATACTATCAGTGCATATATTTATCTATTAAGATATAAAAATATTATCAATTTTATTTTTAAACAAACAGGCTACCACGCAAGGTAAGCATCGAGAAAATACTCGAATTTAATATTTAATAATAAGGTAATAAAAAAAAATTATAGATTTATTATGTGTATTTTAATTACACCTAAAAGCGTCAAGATGTTCCTCCTGCGGCTAAAAATGTTACTGTTGTGTTCAATGCATAAAATAATTCCTAATCCCCATCCCGTGGGAGTACTAAGCAAAACTCTCCGCAAGCGCACCTGGTGAACTAACATTCTCACGTTAAAACGTCTCAAAACCTATAAAACGTTTACTGCCTCCAAACTCAAGTTGCCCGTAAAAAAAAAACTGCAAAATCACTGTAAAAATTCATCGATTTCTACAGTGACACATTAAACTTTTTATTGTACATGAATATTTCTTACAATGCCCCCTCTTTTAGACACAACAATATCCAAACTTTATTATTTAATAAAGTTTAAAGTTAATTCATAAAATTTGTAAACGGCGTGTTTAATTCCGATTTTTTGTTGTTCCATTATCTATGGTTAAAATTTAATGGGGTGATATGGTAAGGGTTGAGTTTTTATCTCCTTTCTTGCCCCCTGGGTATTTATTTTATCTTTTAACCCTTGAGCGATGCGACAGTGTAACGGCTAAGTTACCTTTTAGTTCGATTGTCGTTTGTTAGTTTCACTAATATGTTTTATGACTATGCTACGTGACGAGCAATATTTGTTATAGAACGATTCAACCCTTAATATTACCCCAATAAACAGTAATATGTATAACCTTTAATATTAGATTCAGTTTCAGTTGCTCGGTTGACCTGTCTAAGGGCTTCTATTTCAACACCCACAAAGCGCCTGGAATAACGCTATTTATGTGACAGATATCATTATAGCAAATATTTTTTTTTATGGAAACTGACACTGTTGGCTCCATCCATTGACGTAAGCCCATAACACCTTGGTGAACAAGGTGCTAAGCTACCCTGAACTGTGCGGAAAACACGAACTATTTACATAGCCCTTACAACCTACTTTTCATTCAGTCCGGTGGTATCAATCCAGGCGAGTTAAACCCTACCATCTAGTAAGGTAAGAAAGGAAGGGACCTACAGTATTGCGTGGAATCCGAACCACGGTCAGCCTCCAACGGTCGAGTGGTCACTCATCCAATTACTGGCCGCGCCCAGGTGTGCTTATGATCACCACCGACAGTCGGCCGACCGCACCACTGAGCTAACGAATCAAATCTACCACTAAACGTTCGTTCTAACACTAGGTACGAGCCGGAATTCCTAGGCTTACAGACAGGAATAACGGTGTTATAGATATAGTGTAGACAATGGCAGAAGAAGCATGAAAGCAGGATTAATGCTGTGGAAATGCGCGCGTTGAGGAGTATGTGTGGAGTTACAATGAAAGATAGATTGAGAAATAGTGTAGTTCGAGAGCGCTGTGGACTGAAAGAAGATATAGTGACAAGGATTAAGAAAGGGATGCTTCGGTGGTTCGGTCATGTTGGAAGAATGGATGATAGGAGACTAACGAAAGAAATTTATGAAGCAAATGTGAGTGGAAGAGTCGGGAAGGGTCGCCCTAGACGCACTTACCTGGACCAGATCGGGCATGTGCTCAAAAAGGGGCAAGTGCGTAGTACCCGTAACCGACGAGCATGCATGAAGAACATTATGGGAGTGGAAGAGGCGGCAGAGGTGTGTCAGGATCGTGGCACGTGGAGATCCGTTGTCTCTGCCTACCCCACCGGGAAACAGGCGTGACGCTATGTATGTATGTAGACAATCTCTGTCGTATAACGCCCCCTCTGACACTAAATGGAAATTGAAATACCGAGGCTAAGAGCCCCTTGCCCTTTATTAGGCGGTAGACACCAATTGTAGCCCACTGGGTTGATACCACCGTACTGGGCACTGAACGAAAGATGGCCGCATAGCAGCTTCTGCGGTGTTCTCCGGTATGGCACTCTCTCTGAGGTGACATTTGACTGGTCGGAACATGTGCTCTGTCCTCTCTGACTAAGCCACCCAAAACCAGATTGTATACAAAACAAAAAGTTTATGTAAAATTTTGGGTTGTCAAGTAGCCTTAATACCAAGTTTAAGAAGCAAACCGAACATCTAACATTTGAAAAACTTTAGGTTCGAAATTTAATTTTAATAAACACGGTATTTAGGTAATTTTGTAACTTAAAATCTTAAGTGAATTAATTAATTAAATAATATACTTGACTGTACACGATTACACATGGAACACAAAAATGCAAAATTATTTACAAACTCACCTTTAGAATGCAGAGAGAGGCGCTCAATCTTACATTTTATTTCGAGAATCTGCTCATTACACGAGCGAAGCCACGAATGAAAGGTCATAAATAAAAATTTACTTTAAAAAGACGAATTTTTGAAAACGCAAAATACAATAATTAGGGGATTGGGAAACTTGCAAATAATACAGACAAATAGGACACGGTTGGACGCTTCGCGCTCTTCACGACTTGTTAGAAAAGGGATCAAAATATTAAGACCAAAACGCCCTTTTTATTTTTTTCTCATCCAATCATTTCATGCTAACCCCAAGTGGGCGAACTTTACCCTCTTTGTAGCACGAATTATAGTAAAGAAGCGTTCACACACATTAAACTCGCTTTACTATTTCTGGCTAAATGCTAAATGCTTTATGTTTATTAAAATATGACAAATCCGACTGCAGTGTCCCGTCTGTGGATGATGAACAAATAATAAATAATATTGTAATTTTTTAATAATTTTGTAAGCCTTGCCGTCCAGCGGGGTAATGACGCAAGTGTTCTGGGACCTTTTTACAACGCCACTTTTGATAGTTATTTTAATGTTTGTTGGGTAGTTTTTAGTCGTTTAGTAATTCGAATTTATTTTTATATCATAAAAATAAAAAATAAACTGTTGTGTGCAAGTTAGAAAAAGTTAACACTATAAGATACCTAGGACTAGAGGTCGACGAACATCTAAATTGGAAAGGTCACATAGAACGTTTAACAGGAAGACTGAAAAAGTTGATTTACTTCTTCAGTCAAATACGAGAAATATCAGACCCAACCCTTCTAAGAACTGTGTACCACGGCCTATGTGGCTCCCTAATCAACTATGGTATCCTTGCCTGGGGAGGATCGGCTAAAACATTCGTACTATCTGTAGAAAGAGCCCAGCGCTCGATTCTTAAAGTAATGCACCATAAACCCTTCAGATACTCCACTGACAAGTTATATTCTGAGAGTAATCTCCTCAATGTCCGTCAAACCTACATGGAGAGGCTCTGCACATATTTTCATAAACATACAAATCTGCATTTAACACCCTCACACAACTTCTGTACACGAGCCAACATAAATCTACAACTCCAGAGAATGAAACACAAAACTTCCTTCTTTAGGCACACATCCTCCTTCCTAGGGTCAAATCTTTATAATAAAATTCCTCCCCCTATAAAAACAATACACAGCAAAAATATGTTTAAAAACAAAATTAAACAATGGCTACTTACCATCTCACAAACTGAATGTGAAAAAATGCTTACCTATATTCAACAGTAAAATATACAACGTGCAAACATTAATCCAAACTTACAAACTTATCTACTAATATATTAATTTAATTAACTTTTTTATTAAAAACTATATTTAAAATTATAATACGTAAAATGTATTTACCCGTAAATAAATATTAACCCCACACTTTATTTATTATCAATATCATAATATGTAAATGTATACTTTCGTACCTACAATCATATAACACAAAATCTACACCCCCACACCTAAAAACAAACGGAGCTTAGCGATACAGGTGCGAGCCTAGTGCCTAGCTCTGAGCACACATCGTGTAAAAGATTTTTTTGTACTTTCTTTCCTCGTACTGTAAAACACATGAATGTATCTTTTAATTTAATTTACACAATAAATGATTTTGTTTGTTTGTTTTGTTTGTTTGTAAGTTTGACTACAAAAAATTATATTATGCATTCCTATTAAAGCGGCCTCCGAACTCCAAAAATATAACACGCACAAAATATTGCCGGTGTAACCGAGACTTTACTGCTTAGGAACTGAACCGAATTATTTTGGGTAATTTTCGATTAGAATCGCGCAAACTTTTTTGTCCCTTTCCCAAAACGAGGGGGTTTTTTACCCAAACGTCTGGGTTTGAACTCGTAAATATGCCGTGCGATGTTTTTTTATCAACTTATCTTTGTATTGATGGGTGATTCCGTCATTAAATAGATGTCAAACAATCTAATTCTGCAACGGAAGACTGATCGCGTGGGAATGATTTTTATGATGACGTTTCATATTTTGTATCCGTACCGTTTTATTTATTAATGTAAAACACAAATGAAGAATTTTTTCAAAAATATTGTTATTACAGACGCTTGTTTACTTATTGTTTTATAATTAATGAGAATGGAAACTTTTATAATTTTTCCACATTTGTAGAATTACCTTTATCCCTTATTAAAAATAGTACAATTAGTACATTAGTAACAGTACATACTGAATTAGTGCCGTGTGTGGCCAGATACTTGAAAATAATGAGAACGAGAACAGTAAATTTTCTCGAACAAAGTCACTAGGCCAAGACCGGCTCAAGTAAATGATAATATATCCCCTTGAAGAAAGTCACTAAAGACGAGGCTGAAGGCCGAGTGGCCGCAGGCCAAGCTGCGTTCACCTAAACGATACTCTACACTTATCCGTGCTGTGTGAATTTATGTGGAGCGATAAAGTACGTATCGATGTACCCTGAAACGTAGTTTTTTACATATTAGGTTTTCCAACTAGGTATATCTATCGTTTCAGGTATTTAGGTCATAGATATAATTTAGGCCTAATGTCTGGTAACAAGCGAAAAGGCGTTGACCCATTACTAATTTACTTTATCATCAGACAAGATACTCCTTCTTATTTTACTACTATTATAAAGCGTGACGTGTGTCAGTCTGTAATGATTAAAGTCGAAAGCGGCTGAACCTATTTACATTCAGTTTCACTAATCTTCTCTATCCCTTCTCTTCTCCTCTCTTCTTTTCTTTTCTCTTCTCTTCTTTTCCCTTCTCCTCCACTATTATCTTCTTTTATCTCTTATATCCTTTCTCTTTTCCTATCTTCTCTTCTTCTCTTCTCTTATTTTCTGTTCTATATCTCTTCTCTTGACGTCTGGCGTCTGTACGTATGTATTATTCACTTATAAACCAAGAACGGCTCAATCTGTTTATTTGCGGTTTGTACCTATGTAATACAACAGATCTCCGCCAGGTTATAGGAAGGGATTGAGTAGTCAGAGTAGTATGTGCGTAGCGCGGAAAAAGTTATAAGAGGATATATGCATTTAGTTGTCTAGTTCTATAAAAAAGTTCGGTGGCTATGTCTAACTGTATAGTTATATCATGTCTGGTTCAGAAACCTTTACCCGTCAATGTCGCGAGCGAAGCTGCTCACAAAATCTAGTTCAAGATAAAACTCTATTCTAATTGTCGACATAAATACGAGAAAATCTTAACACTTCAACTCACTATAGCTTGTGACATATTGGAACTCAGTTTTCGCTTCTAGTCTTTGGAAGAAGTTTGGCTTTAATAAATTAATAGTGGGACTTAATTTTTATTAAATTGCCTATATCGATTAGAATAAAATAAAATATATAAAATATTATTTATAAAATATTTAAGCAAAAACATAGAAGGTTTGAAATAATGAAGCTAATTAGCTAGTTAAAAACATTACAGTTGGAAACATAAAAAAGTATTCAATTACTTGCAGATTTAGATCTCCAACTTTTTTGGAGTCGTTTAAAAATAAAGATACAATATTATAAGTAGACGTGGAGAGTCGCGAACCTAAAATACATTAAACAAAAAATTAATTTCATAAAATATAAAAATGTTACATAACAAAAACATGAATTCTACAAGTGTCATGGTGCATCTTTTATTAGCACTGCTAATTTTGAGCTCATCTTCACAAAGTTTCTCTTTTAATACACACGATAATGTCGTCAAAAAGGCGTACAGAGGTAATTATAATAATTTTATAATTTTTAAATAGTTTTCTAACTTCTTCAGCGATTTTTAATTGCTAACGAATTAGCATATAACTAGAATATTTCATTATGATCTCATGAAGATCCATCCATTTATTCACTATAAATTGTTATCCTTATCCTTTCCTATAATAAAATCCAACGTCTGCTTCTGTCTGTCTGAGTGTCTGTCTGTCCGCTTATAACTCGAGAACCACTGAACCGATTTTAATAAAACAAAATTCTACGGATAGCTTGATTCTTCCCATCAACTATAGGCTACTTACTATCACGCTAAATAGCTTATGAGGTTAGCAGTGAAGTGAAATATGAGAGCGGGCGGAGCCGCGGGCACAGCTTGTTATTTATAAAATACATGCATAACATCGCGTCTATCTGCCGATGGAGTAGGCTGAGATAACTAACCTATGCTCGACATCAGCTCCGACATCTCTTCTACACTATATTATCTATTGTCTATATAAAAACTCGTTTATTTATTTTATAAAATAAAATAAAAACTGATTTTAGGTTAATTATTTTAAGTTATTATGTTTTGTTATGTTATGTTATGTTATGTTATGTTATGTTATGTTATGTTATGTTATGTTACGTTATGTTATGTTATGTTATGTTATGTTATGTTATGTTATGTTATGTTATGTTATGTTATGTTATGTTATGTTATGTTATGTTATGTTAGGTTATGTTATGTTATGTTATGTTATGTTATGTTATGTTATGTTATGTTATGTTATGTTATGTTATGTTATGTTATGTTATGTTATGTTATGTTATGTTATGTTATGTTATGTTATGTTATGTTATGTTATGTTATGTTATGTTATGTTATGTTATGTTATGTTATGTTATATTGTCTTGTTATTTAAGTGTTTGGAATTACTTGAAATAAAATGTTAAGCTTACTTTTAAAGTGTTAACCAACAGTCAAAACATATTTGCAAAGTTAATGGAAATAGAACATTCACAAATGCAAACACATTTATCATTATGTATAAACAAACTTTTACTTTTACCCGACTACGAGGAAAAAAGATTTTATTATTTTATGCACTTTACATATGTATATAATAAATAATAATAATATACACGTCGACTTGAGACCTCCCCCTTTTTGGTTTCGCATGTTAAAAAGGTAACATAAATGTATGAACGTAACATGTAATCTCCACCATAAGTAGTGAAAAAATTTAATAATGATTTACAGTGAACATGCCTTGGATGGGTATTGGTTTGCTCTGCAACGGTTGTCCGGTGCACTCCTGCGAAGAAGACCCAGCTATTGTCACCGGCTTCTGTTGCGGCTGCGCGAAATTCTTTGGTAATTGTATTACTCATCTTATTCTTCACCATCATCATCATCATCATCATCATCATCAGCCTGTATCGGTCCACTGCTGGACATAGGCCTCTCCCAAGGCACGCCACCACACGCGGTCTTCCGCTCTTCTCATCCATCCACTCCCGGCTACCTTTTTTAGGTCATCCGTCCACCTAGCCGGGGGGCGTCCCACGCTACGTTTGCTTGCGCGTGGCCTCCATTCGAGCACCCGTCTACCAACTAAAACAGTACATACATGCAAACATGCATACATGTTGTTGTTGTTGTAGGGGTTGGCTCTTAGCCTGCAAAATATACGACAAACAGCCATCATCTGAATATTGTACGCATCAATTTATGTTACCTTCATCGGTTGGCTTCGTAGTCTGGTTTTTTAAATTTGTGTAACGTTCATACGTGTAATAAAAGTAATACCTTTTGATTTTCAGATTCGCTCCCTGTGAAATGTTCAGGCGTCGTGATTAGGTACTGCCCTCTCAACACCCATGGTCTATGCCACGATTATGAGTATATGCTTAGATGTTGCTGTTAAATTAGAATTAATACTCTATTACCTAAGTAAATTTATTTAAAATACTAATCTCTGTTTGACTGTAAAGCTCCGTTATAAAGAACTGCGTTTTGTTTATTATTAACTGTTATTGTAATAATATTGGGGACATTAATAACCCATACGCAGGAGATTATTTTTACAGATTCTATCACTAACTAAATTATGAAATCCAATAAGAATCCAGTGACACACTTTGAATAAAACTTCAGAAATATTTCCACCCTAGTAATTATAAGAAAATACGTATAATTTTATCAAAACTTAATTTTATTGTAAACAAATAATTAATAAAAAAATCTATGATGATCATCCATCACTGATTGAACACTCAAAATTACAATAAATAAAATTATCTACTGCTAACTCAAGACTAGATGGTGACTGAAATGAGCTAATACAAGTAAGTAAACAGTTCGCATCTAAGTCAAGCTCAAATGTATTCAGAGCTGATGTAATTAGCACAAACAACAATTTAACCACTGTTAGTATCCAAAATAATTACAGAATTTGCATCTGCAAACATGCGCAGGACCTCAATTCGTCTAATATAGATCGACAAGGAACAAGGAAATGTAAGGTCCTACGAGAGGAAGAGGGTTAGACACTGAACTACCGCCGCCGCCGTAGCAACACAAACCGACTCTAGTGTTCTAACTGCGGAACCAAAGAAAGCGCTTAAAATCATTTTTTTTTGTTTTCCTTTAATTTCTCGAAAATTAAATGCTTTCTTGAAAAAAGTACAGAATAAAAAGTTTTAAAATAGTGTTTCAATGATTCCGAAAAATATTATAGTTCTAAATTCTGAGATCTTTTTTTTTGTCCGAAAGCTGTTCTTTTTCGGTTTTGCTAGAAGATTTACGATTAATGCTTCTCGCATTTTCGGTTATTCCAAATTTCGATTATGAATGAAATTATGATTTTGGTTTAAATTTAAGAATTTAGCGATTTACGGCTCCTCAAGTCTAAAATGTTTAAGTAAGTCTAATTTTAGATCGACCGATGGTTTAACGTTTTTGTGTGTAAAATAAAAAAAATGTTGATACTCTTAAGGTGCATAAAGCACAAATTGTTCCAGCATTTAACTTTTTTTTTATGGATACGCGAGACACTTGGCGCCGTCAGCATGGATTGTTGAGCCGACGACGCCCAAAGGCATTCGGTTTAGAACGGGGGCTCCGAATGCCGTGCCGGCTTGACAGATGCCTTTTACGCTTCTCTTGAAAGATCCTAAGTCATACACCGAAGGAAACACATCGGGAGGAAGTGCATTCCAGAGTTTCGCAGTGCGGAAGGAAAAAGAAATACTGGAGCGCTTAGTCCGCACTTTAGGCAGCTCTACAGTGTAGGGATGCATTCCCTGTCTGTTACGCGTGGACCTATGGTGAAATGGTGAAGCCGGAATCGTTTCGAACAGCTCCTCAGAGCATTCACCGTTGAACAGTCGATAGAACACACTTAGTGACCCTATGTCTCTACGGAGCTGCAAGGGTTCAAGTTTGCAGGACACTTCAAAGTCGTTAATTTGGCGAACTAACTATAATATAAATATTAGTTATAGTTACGTTTGTAAAATTCTCATTTCCATCTAGGTAGTTTCTTGTTCATATTTTGTAACAAATTGCTTGAAGAAGAAAATGGTTTGTCAACATTGTCTGTTGATCCCACAAGTACCAGGCCGCCATACAGAGTAGAGCGTATGCAAAGTGAAATTGCATTACAGCGCGCACAATGGGAGTACGCAGACGAGATATGAAGTGGGCTGATGATGCCATTTATTCTATTATCGATGTAATTGTTTTCTGAATAGGCTGTATTGGGTCGCCTCTTCCATTAGTCGTATTGTATGCGCTCCTGGTACTTTGTCTGATCAATATGTATATTAGGGTAATATTATTTCAAGTGCCTATGTATGTTTGTGTGGATTAACCTGTCGGAAATTATACGTATGCCACCGACATACGTATGCACATATGAATAAAGCAAATTCAGGTTCTACACCCAATATTCAAACCTACACATTATTGTAAACACAGATTTTCATTAACATTTTAATTAATAGTAGTGTCTTCATCGGAGTCAGTACGTGAAAGGTGAAAAACGTCTAAAACTGCCATATTTTTCCTGAAATGTATGAAACCTTACATATAGAATTTATCCATTTCGGTTCCTACGATACATTACGTTTGTATACATATACGAAACGTGTACACAATTTTCAATCTACATAATGTGCAAACTATATATTTTTTTCAATTTCTTTTGCCAAAAGCGTACTGCAAGTTCTTATTATTCTAACTAAATAAATGAGTGCAATACACGAGGTGAGGATTACCTCTACGACAAAAAGTCCGTATATGAAACAACTGACAGGCTACTAATCTTTATCTCTGACGTTCCGGCACGCACACTGCACAAGTGCAGCTCAAATTCAACCATACAGTCACAATCACTATACACTTCACAAAATGTCACTCCTAGAATGATAAAGGTCGGTCGTTTGTTTGTGTACAATGTATATTTTTTAATGTTTTTTTATTATTTTTTTTTAATAACGCATAAGGTAGTAAATTTTGACCTCCAAACCAAACTCATTCGATTATAAAAGTTATATTCATAATGTAAATTTATAACATGTGTCTTTCTTATTAATTGATCGCTAAAAATCCTTTAGAACGTAAATTTTTTTAGATTATTTTATTGAAAAATATAAAAGGATGCATAGGCAGTTAATTTTTCCCTTCAGTCCACAATAAGTTTATTTTATAAGTGATATTCATAAATTAAAATTCATAATATGTGTCTTTCTTATTAATTGATTGCTAAGCAACCTTTGGAAAGAAACCAATGCACGGGTAGAGAGTAATCAATGGCAAGGTGTTACCTAGCTAAAACACACCTCTATCTGTAGAGACAATTATTGGTACCACGCATTAAATCCGGCATGTATAAAATGCTCTAAATCATTACCTACTGATATCACTTCACCGCTGCTGCACAGAAACCTGCATACTGAGCTCTCCTACAAATATTGAAGTAAGCAAACGGATATTAAGCAGGCTTATTGACTGCACTTCCATCGTACAGGCAACATCAGCTAAAAATCGCTGAACCATACCCCACTGTACACAAGCGTCCAACGTTGGCCGCTGAATAGCTGAGTTTTCATGTGCGTGCGAGTGCATAGGGTGCCACAGTAGCGGATTAAATGCTCGGACTGAACCATAGGTACTTCGTGTTGACTTAACTAATGCACGCCATCTAGCCGCGGGCTCCGCAAACAGGTTGGCGATGGTTCGAGTCTAAGCTATGATCTATTATTTTTGCGTTTGTGAGCGATGTGTTGTTGTTTATGTCTCTGGCCTTGATTAATTTAGTGCTGGGCTTGTTTTACATGTACATATTTGTAAGTTATTTTAATAATTATTGTATTTTAGCTCATATGTACCTACTTTATTTTTTTTATTTTTTTTATCGCATTATAATTTTTAGCATTCCATCTTTCCAATTTGTAATAATTGAAATAAAGTGGGTTATTTATTATTATTATTTATTAAAACACTAAAACTGTTTAATGTACATTATACTCGTTACATAATGAAATGACACAAGTATTTGTTTCACATCAACTCTACAGTTGGGCTTTATACATAGAACATAATAGAAATATACATAAGGAATACATTATTACACACCAATAAAATACACAATAATACATGAAGATTATATTATAACATTAGAAATATACAAGAATAATACAAAGAGAAACAAAGTGAATAATTACGAGCAAAGGCGGACTTATACATATAACAATACCACATAAATGATGTAGCACTACCAGTATTTATTTCACCTACGATGTTAATTTTTTAGAATAAAAAAAAATACAAGACAAACAATAATGCAGTTAGATTTCACGAAAATAATCGTATCCCAAAGGCTTTTACTGCTGAAACACAAAGAAAACTCTAAACTGAATATTGTCATTTCTGTCTGCATTCTACCATCACCATATCGCCGGAGGACACTCAACAATACAATTCCCTCAGGACGGCTACACAGAGCTGTCATTAGCAAGGCAAACAGACACGGTGCAATTAGAAATAAATAAAGTAAGGGGGTAGCTTGAGGAGAGAGTAAACTTGAAAATATGGTAAAAGTACTCATGCAACATGGATAGATAATTCGATACTAATTGCTTATGAAATTCAAATAGTGTATGTCTCTTAGTTAGAACTCTGGTTAGAGCCTTGTAAAACACTAACTTTTGCCCACGGCTTCGCTCGCGTGAAATTTATACTTATAAAGAATGAAACAAGAAGGCCGAGCTGCGTTCCTGCCTTACCGGAACAATTCGGTTTGTGTGAGAGCCTCAGCTTAGCGTAACTGGAACTTAATTTTATTTAGCCTATCTTATATAGGTAGTGTCACGTATGTTAAATGTGCTTGTAGTAAGTTTACTCGAATTCGGATGATCGCTTTAAAAGTTATGGAGGAACGTAAATACATACGGAAGATATTTCTAAAAATCGTCCATTTAGTTTTAGTTTCATACATAGACTCTACAAACGCAATATCTCAATATCAATATAAATTGACGATTTTTAGAAATCTTTTCTGTGCGTATGCATGTATGTTCCTCCATAACTCTTAAACCGATCATTCGAATTCGATGAAACTTAGTGCAAGCACATTTTACTATACGGGAAACAGGATAAGCTAAAGTTCCGGTTACGCTAAGATATGGCTCTCATACAAACAGAATTATTCCGGGCGCCGAAAGAAAGGTACGATTAAATACGAATTTCACGCGAGCGAAGTCGCGGACAATAGCTAGTTTTCAATGAAGGTAACCAACAAAATCGCAACTACGTCCATATTCAAAGAGAGTTTAAATCGCCAACTTATACATATATCTATATTACTATGTTATAATGTATGTGTTCTGCACAATTTTCAAACTTTCTCTCACCCATCGCTTATTCACACTTCCTATTTGACACCCTTAGTTAAGCCATACATTTCATGCCCGCCTAAATGACCGTATAAAAGTTTCTAGCCTGTCTAAAATGGTTTTCAATCCAGGAATAAGATCAACTCTTATCCATTATCTGAAATGACTTTCAGATTCGCCCCCCAATACGGATTTGGCTCAATAAATCATCCCCAATTCGGCTCTACTTTAACATATTTTCGGCACGACTTCTCCAGAGCTGAAGGCTAAGGAAATTATGGGTTTGACGATACAGCGATGTGCACTTCTAGTGGATGACTTGAGTATTTTTTTGGAAATAGATAATGGTACCAAAATACTGACGAAAGTTTTGGAGCAGATAATGTAACAAAATATTTATGAAGATAAACTGTACCGTGTGGGGCCGGTACGTAAAAAGAATAGCCCCACTGCATCTCTCCCCGTACATGTCGTAAAAGGCGACTAAGGGATAAGGGCAAGATGGCTTGCTAAAGGGCGGCAGGCTGGCCACCTCTCACCTTGGCGTGGTATTCCCACCGAGTCATGCAGCAGGTGGGTTTTCCTAAGTGCCTTACATGCTGGCTTGATAGATATCTTGTCCGAATACTTTGCGAAACGTGGTGTACGGTATTGTGCTGTAATTTACCAGAGTTCTTGCAGCACAACACCGATTATTCTGCTTACCCCGATTGTCGGGATTCAGCGTGTGTGATATGTTTGTATGTATAAACTGTTATAGTTGTTACATAGTTGGATTTTTATAGGATGTACTATAGAAATAACAAAAGTCTGTTCATTTTGCGAAGACACTTGCGAAAAACGTACACGCTTTTCTTGTCTTAATTATCCCATTTGAATTTTCCCTTTTCAAATGCCATACAACAATGTCTCAGAAGCGAAACGCAAAAAACTCGCTTCTCGGGGCGGCGGCGCTTTCGACATAATACTTTTGGGAGACTGCATACAATACGTGCATTATAATTAAATAGCACTAATGGCTATGTCGATTCGGTGTCGACTATGACACTAACCGGTGTGAGAGAGACAACTGGGGAAATAGATTTAATTAGAACTACTACGCGACTATAAATGCTGCATTTCCTTCTTTAAATATTTATACATTATAATTTATACCTCTAAGAAATAATCCAGCTGACTTTTCTTGAATTTTTTTTATTATAGAAAGAGCGGCATGTGGCGTCGAGCCGCGCCCATAAGGTGTCTAACGGCGCCCATGGACATGGCGCGCATGACACGGTGCGACCGCGTGATCGCTGCACAGCACACCTCGCTAATGCGTGAAAGGTGGCTACATAACCCTTCGCGTGTAAGCAACGTTCGCAGTTAACAGGCTTTTATTTTAGTAACAAATATTGCGGACACCGTCGGACTACACCTCAGCGTTGGCTGAATCAGAATCAGAATGATTTATTTCCCTAATTTAATGTTACAATTTTACTCTTATTAGATTTTTTGTATCTAAGTGGTGAGTCAGCTGAACTTATGTCTATTTTTAGATCTAAGTGCCTGTGTGAGTGTGCTTAGTTTAGATGTTATTACTTTTATTTTGTCGTTAGTCTGGTGCGCGCCATATGTTGTGCATCCCATAAAAAAATTAAAAATGGTACCTTCAATAACAAAACGTGCAAACTCTTACTAGCCTAACAAATCGACTTGGCCTACTCAAAAATAACTAGAAAGAACCCCCAACGCATTACACGCCAAGCCTATAATCTGCCAAATCGCCACTTATTTAGTCAAATAAAATTTTACGCTAATCCCACAAGTAGCAACCCCAGATATTTAGTAAAAATAACCTCCCCTGCATTTAAGTGAACACCTGCAACGTTTCCAACTAGCGCAATACGTCCGAACTCGTGGCGCCCCCTAGTGCAGGCTTTAATGAAGAATAATTATGTCAGTGAAGTGTTGTGTTGAGGATGGAGTTTTGGATAAATAACACTTGTACTTTTGTCTGCGATATAGAAATGTTATTTTGACAGATTCACAAACTATAATCTTCTTCTCTTCTGTAGGTATATCTAGCTAGTGTTTGTGTGATGACAAAAAGGAGTAATTTGAGATTTTAGGTGATAAAACATGTATATGCTTGTTTAGGTAGATGCGTGTTTAGGTAGTAACATGCGTGTTTAGGTAGTGGCAAATATAAAAGTTGAATAAGTGCACATTGAAAAAAATTCCAGTGAAGTTTCTTGTTCTTCTTCGCTGTGATAATCGAACTGGCGGAAGGTTACAATGTAAATATGACAAATCTGAGCGCAGTGTACCTACTGCCAAGAGATGATAAATAAACAATAAAGAAACAAACAATAAACGATAAATGATAAGATAAACGATAAACAATTTACATAATAATAACATTCAACGTCGTCTGTATGTTTTTTATGGAACACTGTTAGCTACATAATCTACATACAACATTCGTCATGTCAGCCCATAACACCTTGGTGAGCTGGGTGCCATGTCAGTGCTTCCCTTTGGTCGTGCCGGCTACACTGAACTGGACGGAAAATACGAACTATGAGTATTGACATAGCCGTTTCGACCGACCTTTCATACAGTGCGATATCAAGCAGATTAAACGTGGAATACGAACCACGGTCAGCCTCCAACCGTCGAACGGTCACCCATCCATGTTCTGACCGCGTCCAGGTGTGCTTATGATCACGAACGACAGTCGACCGACCGCTCCGCTGAGCCACCGATGCTGACAAAATATATGTATGTATGTTCGCTTACAACCTGAGAAGGAGTGAACCGATTTAGTTGCGGTTTTCACCAATGCAATTTGACATATCTCCAGGTGTTTATAGGCTACTTACAATCACGATATCCCCAACGCGAGCGAAGCCGCGCGCACAGCCATTCATACAGATGTTTTCAAATTGGGTGGGTGGAGAAAATGGATCTTCACTTACGTGATTATCGGTCGTGAGACGCCGCCGCTGACGCATCATTCACACTCACATAATGTGTTTCTGACATGCAATCGTACAAATTTTACAAAAGCTAGAAAATACTTGTGGACTTAGTTACCTGTCGTCTTGATTTGACATCAACAAAAATAATAGATAATTAATAATAATAAATAATTCTGATTTTATATAATTTAATATTTTGAATTTTTTTAGATAATAATAATATTATTTGATTGCATATTCGATATCACAAAACTGCCGTTTTCGATTCCGTTTACCATGGAAACCCAGGATTACAATTTGCGACACACACTTCACTTACAAAAGAACATAACAAAAACTTGACAGTGTATGTACGTCTTAAAAGTTTGCAGATCTGATAAGTTTTACACTAGTCGTAACTTTAATATTCAAAGTATGAAAGGCAATAAACTTAAATAAAATTTTGCAAATTTATCTCATCCAATATCAACAAAGAGTCATAAGACCACACATTACGGTGAGAAGAAAGAGATTCCGCCAGTACAGGCACTGCATCTGACGAAGGCACTTGATCTGTACTTTATTTTCTGTTACCCGACTGTGCCAAGCAAAAAGGATGGTCCTATTTAGTAAATACAATGGGTTCTACCGGGAACAGCTGGACACGCTAACTCACCCAAAAACAAACCGATTTGAACCAATTACCGTGTCATGGCGCATCTGACGCTTTCAGATTGGTTGAAATTGAGCCAGTTTATGGGTGAGGGAGCGTGTGAGCAGTTTCCGGTACATACGCTGATTACGACTGTGATGCTGATGTGATTTTTAACCCCCGACGCAAAAATAGTGATGTTACAAATTTGATGCCTCCGTCTGTCTGTGTGTCTGGCTGTGGCATCGTAGCTCCCAAACGGATGTACCGATTTAGATGCGATTTGTTTTTATAAAGCTGGTTTAACCGGGATGGTTCTTAGCTATGTTTGATGAAGATCAGGTCAGCGGATTGGAAGATCATCGACACTTTTCTTAATTGGTAAAAGGATCTTTGCTGTAAAATGTTTATAAACTTATAAAACTTATTACACTTGCACTCGTCGCCTTTTTAAGTAAATAAACGGAAATTATTACAACATGAATGTTATTTATGTACTTGTAACCTATCATGCATGACTTAACAACATTATTACAAGTTCAAATTACGCTCTTAAAAAGCTTGAAATATAAATAAGTTAAATTATAAATTTAAAAACTCCCGACACATCAACAACACTTAAAATATAAAAATCATTTCCGCTTAGTTAATTAAAGGCGTCGTGGGACCGATAAGTAAAAATATTAAACTCGGTCCCCCGGCGTCTTTAATTAACTAAGCGAAAAACAAAAATTTGTCAATGTGTCGGGGTTTTTTTTTAATTTATAATTTTACTTTTCTAGATCTATGTTTACTGTTTAGGGCAGGCATTGGCCCCTCACGTTCTTATTTTAACTAGTATTACACGCCTCTACCAAATCACGTGTCTTCGTGATATGCAACAACTATACCCAGAGCTTGTCAAACTATAACCAATAAAGTTATAAAATACACCACGAGCCCTCAAAGGAATGTCATAAATTTCAATATCGACCGTGACAGACCTCGGGCACAATCGTTTGAGAAACACAATTTGTGTGACGATGACTTTGTTGCGTATTTTTTTTAATTTTTAACCGAGAACTCTTACTGTATTGACCTCAATTTTTTTTAAAGTTAGTGTAAAATATTATTCATATATTTGTATCTTTGGTATTTTGGTACGCTATTCTATTCTGGAACAGACAGAGTAGAATATAAATTCAAATTGTAGAGTAGTGTAGAATATAATTTATAGAGGAGAGTAGAATAGTGTACGTAGTTTTAGAATATTAAAGAATTATTTGCAGCGACTCTGTCAAATTTAAATGAAATATATTATTTATAGGTAGTTTTAATTTTTATTTATTTATTTTTTAGGTTTAGTTTATAAGTTATTTTAGTTTAGTTTTATCATATTTCTTAATTTTAGTTTAATTTTATTGTATTAGGTTATTTAGATATTCAATAAACTGCATTGCTGCTATAAAAAAAAAAAAGAAAAATTATCCTTAATTTCCTCTCCACATCTTTTTTTTAGTGTTAGCGTTAAATATTATTCACATTTGTATCTTGGGTATTTTGGTACCTACGCTATTCTATCCTGGAACATATAGAGTAGAATATATTCAAATTGTAGAGTAGTGTAGAATATAATAGAGGAGAGTAGAATAGTGTAACTAGTTTTAGAATCTTAAAGAATTATCCTTAATTTCCTCTCTACATCTTTTTTTTAGTGTTAGCGTAAAGTATTATTCATATTTGCATCTTGGGCATTTTGGTACGATATGCAAAGAAAGAAAAATTCTTGCTATTAACACATTAATTGTAATTTAGAATGTAGTCTTTATGACTTTTCACTTTCGTTGATTCCACTTCTATATTTGACAACCTCGGTAGGTAGCTCAGTGGTGCGATCGGTTGACTGTCGTTTCAGATTGAAAGGGTGACCGTTCAATCATTGGAGATTGACCATAGCTCGGATTCCACTGTTAGGTCCCTTCCCTTCTTACCTTACTTGAAGGTAGAGTTTAAACCGCCGCCGCCGGGCTGTTACCACCACCGCATTGAATGAAACACGGAATGAAAGTTCGATCGAAGTGGCAATGTAAATAGTTCGTGTTTTCCGTCCAGTTCAGTGTGGCAGGCACGACCAAAGAAAAGCACTGATATGGTACCTAGTTCAGCAAGGTGTTATGGAATGACATCACGGATGCTGTAGGAGATGTAGCCAACCGTGTCAAATATTTTGCCTCCTTTTCTAATGCCACCATTCCTTCTTTATCCGATATGTTATTGAAATGTAGGTATATAATTTACTAATCTATCTATTTAAATTATTTTTATAATTCACAAAGCAAACTCTAGTTAAAAACATTGTTAAAAATACTAAACGTCATGTTTGTTCAATGCAAAATTTTTAAGAGGCTTAAAAATATAATACTAACCAAACCAACACATGTGGTCCATTTCACCCACCACTTAACCTCAAAGATTATAATCTAAATACCCCTTTTAGTCTCTGCCACAATAGTTGACAATACGATTTAAAGTTTAAATGTGTGAAACATACATAGATATATGATAGCAAAAAATTTAATCCGACTTTTTGCTATTGGTAACCTGTCGCATGCAACTCCCTATGTCAGAAGTTGCTGACCGTTGACAAATTTAAAAGGGTGGTGATGGCCCATTTATGATAACTTTTTAACAAATATAGACGAAGGATTAATCAAAATAAACTAGAACAGAGAGTAGAATATTATTTAAATTGTAGAGTAGTGTAGAATATAATAGAATAGAATAGTATAGAATAGAATAGAATAGAGTAGTGTAGAATATAGTAGAATAGTGTAGTGTACCTAGTTTTAGAATATTAAAGAATTATCCTTAATTTCCTCTATACATGTTTTTTATGGAAACTGACACGGTTGGCTACATAACCTACATCATCCGTGATGTCAGCCCATAACACCGGATGAACTAGGTGCCATGTCAGTGCTTCCCTTCGTTTCATGTCGGCTACTGGACGGAAAACACGAACTATTTACATTACCGACGTTTCATTCAGTGCGGTGGTACCAACGCGGGCCGGATTAACCCTACCACCTAGTATGGTAAAAAGGGAAGGGACCTACAGTTTAACGTGGAATCCGAACCACGGCCAGCCTCCAACGGACGAGCGGTCAGCCATCCAAGTACTGACCGCGCTCAGGGTTGCTTAACAACAGACGACCGACCGCACCACTGAGCTACCGAGGCTGACAAAATGTGATTAAAACACATGCTGAGAAACATTTTCAAACCAGTTCAGTCAATAGAAATCAATGAAGAATACAAAAGAAAACCTGGAATATCTAATGGGTGAAATCCCCAAGTATAGTCGAAGGGCCGACGACCGAAGGGAAGCACTGACGTGGCACCAATTTCACCCGGTGTTATGGGCTGACATCACGGATGATGTAGGTGATGTAGCCAGCCGTGTCAGTTTCCATAAAAAAAAAAAAAATTGTCTCGGGTCCTTCAAGAGAGGCGTGAATGGACACCTGTCAGGCCGGCATGACATTCGAAACCCCCGCATTCGACCGAATGTCCATGGGCGTCGTTAGACACCTGAAAGGTGGCTCGGCGCCAAATGCAGCGCTTTAAAAAAACCTGAAAGCTAAATATAATATTTTATTACTAACACCTGAAAGCTAAATATAGATTATTATCGTCGAAATATAAATGCTATTTCAAGTTACTACCTACCTCGTAAATGTGATAACAGCTTGCCCGCTCTTGCGTATGATCCTATTTCAATGGTAGACAACCTGTCTTTTGACCCTTTCTGCTAGAGTAGACGCGGTGCTGAGTATGGATAGATAAATATTTAATACTTTCAAGCTTTTAGACGGTGAAATGTAAAATGACGTTCAAAATAAATTCGCGTGTGTGGTTATACTGGAATAGATTTTTGCTGAATTACAAAACAAAATAGATTTTTGTACGAAACAATGCCTAAATCGATACGCATACATAATTCCAAATTCTACGATTACCGTTAATGCACGGATTAAGGCACACTAAAAATAAAAATATCGTTGTCATTTTAATTTAAGATTTCCTGTTGCACTACCTTTTTTTCGAACTTCATTCTATCTACAACTTACAATTTTACAATGAGTTGTAACTTTGCGTACTGTTATTTTAGCTATAAAACCTAAACATTTTTCGATCTTGTTTTTATAAAGCCGCAACATTGGGCCGTGGCCATACACATTTGTATGAAAACAAATGTTTTTGTGTAATGTTTCGAAAAAACATGCGCAGGAGACGCGCCTTTAGTTAGTTAGGAAATTTAAAAAAAATGTTTTTAACGTTTCTAAGTTAACCCCACCCTAACCAGTATGTTCACGAGCCACGACTAAATCGGATAGAACTACGTTACTGGTGGCTCGAGTCATCGTGACCTGGCGAAAAATAAACAAGGGATCGAGGAGGCTTGAGATATTTATATCTCAAATAACTGATTTTTACTTCCCTCGTGGTAAAGTTTGCGGGTTAGCTATAGTATGTCAACAAAAAAAAATTATGAAAAAAAAAATCGCTACACCCGAAACTACGATCCACACCGCTCCAAAAACAACGGGCGTTGTTGCGATATTTAAGAATTTCTCCCACTATTAACAAATATTACCATTCAGATTTTATAAATTATAACAAAATTATGAAATGAAATTATTGACGTTAAATGTTATGAAACATGAAATTAAGGGAAGCACCGACACGGCACCTAGTTCACCCGGTGTTATGGGCTGACATCACGGATGTTGTAGGTGATGTAACAAAACGTGTCAGTTTCCATAAAAATAAAAAAAATATTAACTATATTATTCCTCAGTTGCAAATTAATTACTATGCCTGTTTAATCTTGTTTGCTTTGTCACTGTTAACATCAATTAAACAAAAGTATGTTCTACATAAGGTGAGGCTTCGTTTTGAAAACATTTGTACTATTGAATAGCAAAGACTGACAGTTAATGCCTTATATTATATATAATACACATGCTTAATTTTTAAGACAAAGATTTTTTTTAATAAATCTTACCGTTAACTTTCTGGTGTAGGTAATGGTCGACCAAAAGTATTCCACCCTCATTATGTGGATGAATAGGAATTACTTCAGTGATAAATTAGGCACGGATTATGAAGACTAATTCTGCAAAAGTGAATTAGGGTGCCAGAGTAAGATGCGAAAGAAAAATAGCCGAGCCGAATGACTTCGCAATATGTTGGCTAATGTAATATAATATGAGAGATAGTTTGGGAAATGGTGGTCGTAGAATATTTTGGCTTTTCGCATCAACGTGAATCAAGATTCATTTGATTCCATCAAGTGATATGGAAGCCTTGTTCTGTTTAACTTTGTACATATATATAGTTAAACTGAGCAATCTTACGGATAAGATGTATTGTATGTATAATATAACAGTGAAGAAGAATACAGTATTATAAATGTTAAGCGAAATAAGCAGTAGAGTGGCGCAAAGTGAAATTTCAAGAGTATTAATATATATTATATATATACTATATATTACTAATAATAAATCTGTAAGGCATGGTCATGGAGTTTCTTTTACGAGATATTGCGCTTGTAGACTCTACTCTAACTCTTGTATACCAAACTAAATTAATGATTTTTAGAAATCTTTTCTGTATGTACATAGGTAGGTATGTATGTTCCTCCATAACTATTAAACCGATCATCCGAATTTGAAACTTAGTACAAGCACATATAACTACGGGACACAGGATAGGCTAAATAAAATTTTGTTCCGGTTACGCTAAGATGTGGCTCTCATACAAACCGAATTGTTCCACGCGCCGAAATAAAGGTACGGTGGCGGGCTTACTGACTTTCTCTTTTTTAAATACGAATTTCACGCGAGCGAAGCCGCGGGTAAAAGCTAGTATAAAATAAAACAACACAATATCAATAGACAGGAAAAATTAAACCTGACGCAGCCATAGTTCCTCACAACGGAGCCCGGGAGCTGGTGAGAGGGACGCTGATTTTAAGGCACAGGCCCCAGGTACACATTACATATTATTTTAAGAATGTGCCTAACCACAGTAAAATATGTGGTAGCCTTTAACCCGCCCGGGTTGGTACCACCGCACTGAATGGAAGCTCGGTTGAAACGGCTTTGTAAATAGTTCGTGTTTTCCGTCCAGTTCAGTGTAGCCGGCACGACCGAAGGGAAGCACTGTCATGGCATCTAGTTCACCAAGGTGTTACGGGCTGACATCACGGATGTAGTAGGTAATATTGTTTTATTCATTAGTCGCACATAATTTGCTGGAATTTAAAATCAGCGGAGAGTATGACGCGCTGTCTGTCCTTCGCTTGCAATAAATAGAACATTCGATGATTCCGAAAACTGTTGACACTTCAGTTAATTTATGTATTTTTATATACAATTAAATACATAGAAACAAAAAATATATTTTAACAATATTTTTTGACTCCCGAGAGTGGCAGTCTACAAAAATTTGGATAGTCCCGGTATACAGTATGACAATTGGTAACACTTTCATGCGACTATGATACCCAAAACCCGCCACTGTATATTTTTTTCTCGAAGACTTAGTCAATTAAATCAAATTATACAGACAATTTTGCAAGTAGATAATTAAATTGACTATAAATGTCTTCATTTTATCCACACACAAAAACAATGACATTCGGTCAACAACCCCCTTTACACTCTGACCCTCGATAAAAATACCGAAATCATCGAAAAAGATTGTCCAAAACTGAACATATGCGGCGGACAGACAGGGCCACGCCTCCAGTCAAATTTGATTAACGCTCAAATTACGTGTCAGAAAGTACTTTCTTTGTTTCCTGAGTATTGGTAATGCATTAATTTGAATATTCGCGGTGTCATATGTCAAATGGTTCATAATTTTTCCCTTTATGTCATTTTCGAAGGTGATTCTAAACAATTGCTTGATTGCACGCGCTCAGCGAGTGACGGCGGAGGTTGATTAGGTTAAGTTTGAAAGTGCATTATCGCAAATACTATATGTATATATAGTTCTAAGCACATGTATACCTATGTAAGACTACTTAGTCAAAAGAAATAATGAACAACAAATAATTCAATCTTTGATGAACTACTTCTAAAATGCATTACCTTGGTTCGAGTGGCGCAATCTGGCGAATAGTATAACCACAGTGGTTTAACGTTGTAAATGTTAACTTAAACGTATATTTTATCATTGGTTCATTCTTTTTATGGAAACTGACACGGTTGGCTACGTCACCTACAACATCCGTGATGTCAGCCCATAACACCGGGTGAACTTGGTGCCGCGTCATTGCTTCCCTTTGGTCGCGCCGGCTACACTGAACTGGACGGAAAACACAAATTATTTACATAGCCGTTTCGATCGACCTTTCATTCAGTGCGGCGGTGGTAACATCCCGGGCGGGTTAAACCCTACCACCTAGTAATATAAAAAGGGAGTCATATCCCTTAGTCGCATTTATTGATTGAGTTATCATCTTCATGTCATTGGTTACGGTTAGAATAATGCGCATGCAATTTGGAGGTCACTGAATATGGTCAAGCATTATAATTTGCTATTATTTCATTGTGTGATTCTTGTTTTACAAAAAAAATCAAATATGTCATATTTTTTCAGCTTTAAAGTGTGGTTTGAATTAAATTAGGGTGTGCAAGTTGTAAGGGCATGATAGACAGAAGGACAGATAGACACATGGACAGACATCACAGGGAGACTAAAAAAGCTTTACCTACAAAAAACCGTAAAGAACGCCTAAACCCTAAAAAACACACAAAGAGCAAGTCCTATCCACCCGGCCGCGCCCTTTCGCCCCAGCAGTGCAGGGTGGTGCAGGTGAGGTCATTACAGATTACTTCACGCTAATTTGCAATTCACCTCCTCCACCTCAAACAAGCGCCATCTGTTGTACAATTCGAGCAACCAACACGACTAGCACTCTGAGGGTAATTCATTTCGAGCAGCCAACAACCCTTACACGTGGTAGAGGGTTGGTCGAAGTACCTTTCTGTCAGTTTTGTGATCGAGGTGGTGTTTAATATTATATTCAAAGAGTTTGTATTACGTCGCGCGCAGCGACGTAATACAAACTCTTTGATTATATTATGCCGGCACTTCACTTGGCTTAGCGTATTCGTGATTGTTGCAAAAATTTTAGTTTTATCTCGCTCTAAACAAGCCATTAAAGGGAGACGAAACGGATATTTTTGCCAAATACACGAATACGCTAAGCCAAGTGAAGTGCCGGCATTAAGTAGTCTGTGCTACTATTGTGTATAAGTGAACAAGAAAATTGTATTAGATAAAAAATTACACTAAAAATTACTTACACCTAAAAATAATGAAATATTTCTTAAAATGTATATAAATTCGACCAACCAACATTACATACAATTTTTAGTACTGTATTTTTTTTACAAACCTTAGATACAAAAAACTGAAAAAAAAAATCAAGGGTTACTCACGCCTATAAAACCAAAACATTATCTTATCGCATGCGCACATGTGTCCAATCACACAACAATTGGGTTCGAATCACTCGTTTAAGAGAATTATTCAAATTTATTCACCGCTCAAGTGAAATAAATTTATGTATCCATAACATCGGGAACATTACTTAAACGTGTCCCACTTGTGGCGGCCCAACTGTTAGTGTTGGGAATATTTAAATTTGTTTACACCTGTGCTTAAACGTGCGTGTCTCAAGCAGGTACAACTGACACCTATAAAGCATCGTCTAACTAAAAGGAATCTGTTGAAGACATCGATGGTTCAAGAGATAACTCCGTCTTTGGATATCATAATAAATATATTTAAATTTAGTAAAACGTACCAACTAACTTTACTCTGCTGCAAAACTTCCAGGTTCATTGCCTGCACGAACAGCTGTTTAAAATTTAGAAACAGACAGAAAGACGACAGACCGTCAACATTTAATTTTTTCTAGTAAAGAGAGGGTGTTTGTGTGTGTGTGTAACACCGACCACCAAGTTTAGCTAGGTAAAGATTTCAAGACAAATTATGTAGCATCAAGAAGGCACCACCTACCTACTCTACTGTGTGACTGGAAAGACCGTGCCAAGGTGAGATTTGGCTACCTTGTCGCCCTAATATTGTATTTTAAATATATATTACAAAACTATATTATTCTAATCTTCTTTTTTTTAAATCATTATATTTCGACTTTTGTCGTCATCAGTTATATTTAAAAAAATATAGATAGGTCTGTGATTTTATAGGTACTAGTACTTATATATAGATTAGAATAATGTGTTTTGTGTAATATATATTTAAAATATTATATAAAAAATAACAATATACAGAAAATCTGCTTGTAAGTAATGCACACTAAACCGATTTTGTGTAAAGTGACATATTATTAAGATCAACCATTGAAGGTAAGTCTCGTATCGTATAAGGATTAAAGCATATAGTCATTAGCATATTACACTCCATAAAAATATGAAGGTATACGTAACGGGTCAAATATCAAGGCCAAATGTTGATCGATCATCTCCTATACCCTGTTTGGAAAGTAGTATTTTAATCGGCAACTTTTCTATACTGTCATAAAAGACATCGTCTGTCTGTCTGTCTATTTGTAACGAATAACATCGAAAACGGCTGAATCGATTTATATAGAATTTTCACAAATGTAATTCGACATATTATCTCATATTGGTTATTGACTATTATATCATCGCGATATTTTTTGAAAGGGTTGATAGTGAATGAAAATTATGAGAGACTCGCGGAGAAAATACGTGCACGCCCAAAGACATTCCTAGAAAATACATATTTAAATATGTCCGTTTAGGCTTTTACCGCTGTTACATAATTATCGTAATGTTTTCGGTTACGCGGTATATTACTCAAAGCGACTTACATTCGTCGACGTTTCGTCCCTCGCTCTAGTTGACATCTGACTGGATGACGTGTCGTGAGTCGTGTGTCCTCCCAGGTCTCCGCAGTTCCGCGAGTCTTGACGATGTCCCCAGAGCGAGGGATGAAACGTCGACGAATGTGTGTCGCTTTGAGTAATATACCCTATAAATCTCTTTGTCCACGCCACATAAATATACGTGGGCTATAATATGACACTAATGTTATTATGTATGAAGAAAATAGCATTTATTTAGTTCTATCAAAAAATCTCAGTTTTTTAAAACGTAGCGTGACACGCCACCCGGCTAGGTGGCCAGACGACGACAAAAAAGTTAGCCGCGAGTGGATGGATGGGAATATCGAAAGACCACGCTGAGTCAGAGGGGCCAAAGCACACGCTCCGACCAGCCAATATCACCACCGAGAAGGCAGGTGCCATACCGGAGACTTCCCTTTGGTTGGATTGCTTGCTATACTGGACTAAATTATAATTTATAACACAGACGAGGCTGCTATGCGGCCATCTTACATTCAGTACGGTGGTACCAACTCAGTCGGCTACAATTTGAGCCTACCGGTAAACGCTCTACCTGCCCACATATTTCCCCCCAAATACAGTCTCGGGTCCTTCAAGAGAGGCATGAATGGGCACCTGTCAGGCCGGCATGGCATTCGCAGCCCCCGCATGCGACCGAATGTCCATGGGCGTCTCTAGACACCAGTGGGCTCGGCGCCACATGTCGCGCTTAATAAAAAGAAAAAACCTTCAGACAGGCATTTGTGTGTACAGCGTGGACTTAACCGGGCTGATGATGATAGATAATACAAAATTAAAATATAAAACTTCTAAATATAGTTCATAAACCTTTTCCAAATCCGACAATACCGCGAGCAGAGTTACTGTCAAATAAGAGCTAGTCATTAATATGTGCACGAGTCCTAAATATAAATAAGAAGATTATAAATTACGCATTCACCTGAACAACTCAACATGTGGCGTCAAAACTGGAGCCATATGGCGCCGAAGTATTAAAACTAACAGTAATTTTTCATCATACTTAAGGTGCGAGAAACTCGTCAGACATTTTGGGTAAATCGACGCATTTTTTCCGTTGACAGCTAGTCGTTAATTCTGCCAGTTTATAAATTAGGGCGATTATTGTGAGTACCTACTCTGGTTAGTGTCTGCAGCGTTTTGAGTGATTTTACTTTTTTTTTGGAAATACATTCTTCAATTCTTTCTTGTACCCTCAGATCAGTAAGGGATTCTCAGTGATCTGAGTTTGTAACTAAAATGTTTTGTAGCCATGAAACGAAGTATATATTATGTATGTAATAGACTCACATATTATGTACATTAATCAGTGGTACTGGTGTACAACACAATCAACTTCATGCCAAGAGAGAGAGAGAGAGAGACAGAAGAGGGGAGTTAAGATGTAATATAAATTTGTACCGTGTGGGGCCGGTACTTTAAAAGAATAGCTCCACTGCATCTCTCCCCGTGCATGTCGTAAAAGGCGACTAAGGGATATGACTCCCTTCTTATATTACTAGGTGGTAGGGTTTAACCCACCCGGGTTGGTACCACCGCACTGAATGAAAGGTCGATCGAAACGGCTATGTAAATAGTTTGTGTTTTCCGTCCAGTTCAGTGTAGCCGGCACGACCGAAGGGAAGCACTGACGTGGCACCAAGTTCACCCGGTGTTATGGGCTGACATCACGGATGTTGTAGGTGATGTAGCCAATCGTGTCAGTTTCAATAAAAAAAAAAAATGTTTACTTCCGCAAGGAAAGGAAAATATTGTTCGAATTTATCTAGACATTCATAGACGTAGTGGAACGTAAATAAAATAACGCCTTCGCAATATTTCTATAGTATTTTCGGTATTTGCTTCGATGTAAATTTTCTTTAAATATTTAAATTCGATATTGTGAAATAAATAAATACGGCAAATTTCATTATGTATTTCTCAATTAATAAGTTAAGGTAAAACTCATTTAGGGTACATTTTTCAAACGTCAGTTATGCCTGGGTTAACAACAACGATCGGTTAATGTTCCATTTCTCGTATAGTTGACAGGAAGCTATGATTGAAAAATCGGCCCTTAATCGAATCAAATTTAACTGAAATCTAGTACACAATTTCTCATTCCTACTTAACTACAAGACCTTATGTATGTCTGGTACGTATATGTTTAAAAATTATGTAAGTAAAGTTAATCCTTTTCGAAAATGACACAGGCGACTGCACAAGCGGGTCATACGTGAGAAGTAATTGTTACGAAATAAGTAACTTTACTAAGTAACGTTCATTGTGTTTAATTTCGAAATATATTGTTATCTTTGCATTTTATTTCATCAATGCAATTATAGCGTTGTTAAGGTTTTATCACAGTGTTTTCCTTCAAGTGTAGTCTCGGGTCCTTCAAGAGAGGCGTGAATGGGCACATGTCAGGCCAGCATGGCATTCGTAGCCCCCGCATGCGACCGAATGTCCATGGGCGTCGCTAGACACCTTATGGGTGGCTCGGCGCCACATGTTGCGCTTACTATTAAAACAACAGAGTTGTTTATTACATGCATATGAATTGTTCCTAAACTAGAAAAGTTAGGCATACGCGACAGGTAAGTTATACACTATCACGGTAGTAGATTTCAATTTCAATAGGAAGGAAAATCAAATACGAAGTTAGCCTACAGGACCAAAGGGAAAATTGACAAAGCATCCTAGTTCCGGCCGGAACAAGGTTGGCCTGACGTCGCGAGTGAGGTGATGTAATCAAATAAGTTAATTTTCATAAAAAATACTTTTCTAAATTCGAACTCAAAATTATTTATTAAAGATTACTAAAAGGTATTAAATAAAGAATAATAATAATATCTTCAATAAAGATTACTTATTTATTTTCATAAAATATAAAAAAGTAATACTAATAACTAAGTAAAGAATTAAAAACCTACCTAACAAACATTAAAATAACTTAATATACATTTTACAAGTAGATAACAATATTTAGTTCCTTATGTAGGGAAAGAATTCACCCAAATCCATCTTACTCGTAAATTCAACAGCTAATTTACTTAACCGAAAGAATGGGAGACACGACAGTTACCACTGCGTGCGACAGTTCGAAACACGCACAATAGCTCAATGACATGTCCGTATTGACATTAGCTCCCGGTCTATTTATACAAGTGGAGCCGTCTCGTGAGTGTTTCTTTGTTCTGCAGCGGGACTGAATGATTTACTCGTGCGGTGTAGATCGAGAGCAAAGGTAGATTTGGTTATGTCAGACTAGATTTTACCTGCAGCTTCGCTCGCAGCATCGTCTAGATTAAACGGAGGTTTCCGGGCAATCTTTATAATAAAAGATTAGATAAAAATATAATATTTTAACGAAAAAACTATGTTAAATATATAATAATACTATGTTTCCTTTATAAAATAATGTATATTTGTGTTCACAGTGTGTTGTGTACAGAAGAGCCTATGTTTAGCTGTAGTGAGATAATAAAATCGCTAGGATTAAAAGTAACCGACGACAAATTGTGCAATTTATTCACTGCTCAGCTCATATTAATAATGACGTGATGCTATATATCCTATATGTTACACCATATTAAGTCCGATATTTTTCCGAAAGCTCCATTCGAATGGCTTCAGTAGTTATCACGTGATTGGTACGTGCACAAACACACAAATTGAAAAACAACTCAAAAATGCTTTAATGCCTTATATAATTTTCCGTCAACCACTAATTTTATTTCCCTAATATTATATACTATTAGCAAAAAATCGTATATTTTTTTGCTAATATCTTAAATGTACAGACACGAAAATTCTCAAATTTTATTATATCAAATATTACTTTAAGTGAGCTAAGCTGGTATACATATATATGTTTTGTATTGCACGACGATTTTTTTTTTGTAGATAATGCTATTTTTATAGTTCAGATTTTGGTCTAACTAGCCGACATGTAAACGTATAAGTACCTCGTACATAGGTACCTTTTTTTATTTTCCGGCCTGATATTTTTATCGATGACGTAGTTTAAACGACCAACTAACTCCTGAGCTATAGAGATTGACGACGTCGGAAGGCAATTAAGTGAAAATTTCGGATTCGTTTAGAAACGCGTAATTTTTGTTCTGTTCAAATATTCCTAAAGCGGGTGAAAAATAGGCGGTGACTGTCACTCGGTAATCGTGAAATAATATTTTGTTGATTCTCTTGGGTTTGATATGTTTGTTGACTTTCGACGCGTGCTGGTGATTTTGTGTACGTATTGAACAAACAGTTTTGCCTAAAGATGCCTTTATATCTTTGTTTTTTTTTTTAATCAAAACATATATTAAATTTAAAACTAAACTAGAAAAAAAAACAAAAAAAAATTTCAACTAAAACTACCTATCTTTCAAATTAAAATGACCCAAACCTACAATTAAACTCTAAAACAAAAAGTCCCACCAATAAATATTTAAAATAAAATAATAATAATTTTAATAAATAGAAACGTTTAAGGGAAACCCCTGAACACGCCACACGTACACCTCGCCGGCAGCAAGTAAGTAAAAGTAAAATAATCTCGTCCACCACAGTCGCTGTCGGAAAGAACTTCAACTTGGCAGGGGCACTGCGGTGCCCCCAGATAGCTTTGTTGAATTTACAAAGCCATATCGTAATATTAATTTGGCTGTATGCTTATGATCGTACATGAGTATTAAGGTTCCAGTGAACAACTGTTACCTTACCAGGTGGTAGGCTCAAATTATAGCCGACTGGGTTAGTACCACCGTACTGGATGTAAGATGGTGCGGCCATCTAGCAGCCTCGGTTGTGTTCTCCTCTAGTCCAGTATAACCAGCAATCCAGGGAAGTCTCCGGTATGGCACCTACCTTCTCCGAGGTGATAGTGGCTGGTCGGAGCATGCGCTTTGGCCCCTCCGACTCAGCCACCCATACCGGATTACATAAAAAATACAAAAATAAACCTATTCTGCCATTTTCAAACAATGATAATGAACCAAAGAAAAAGTAAACTTAAAAAAAAGTATGTACATTCCCAGGCCATTAGTCACCTTCAAGCCGGACTTTCACTACCTCGATGGTGAAATTGGTTGTGTTTGAGACTCAAAAAACTTACGGCCTCGAGGTCAGATACGGATTGGACTGCTATAAAAACGTAACAGAAAAATCTAAGTAAATAAACCGTTATAAAATTTGGTATACACACTTAGTGTCGGACACGGCATGGGAACTCTACCGATGGCAAAAGCCGGAAAACGCAATAAAACAACACCATTGAATGCATGTTACACTTTAATTAAATTAATTGAGTGTAGTCGCGATATTAATGACGAGTCATTGTAGGAAGTGAAGATTTTGAAGATAGCAATAATGAAAATACTTCCTGTACATAAACGCGGCCTTGCTATGACGATTATTTGAATATATTTTTGTTTCATACAAATATACCTTATACTTTAGCGTAAATACTTTAGCACTGGTAATTTAAATGTATGGTTTCTATTTAACTAGCATGTATTTACATGTATTATTAATGAGTATTCTTATTATTATTTTATCTTCAATTCTCACGCTCAACACTCAACCTATGTTAATCCAATTTCAAACATCCAAAGGTTGACTGTAAGAAATCTCTGTAAGGGATAAGGCGCCTTTGCACCTTATGTAAATTTTCTAATACACTTGTTACTGTTGCATTTTCTATCTATATAACCTTTATTTTGGATACATTTGACGATTCGTCGTTGGTACACCGTACACAATACCCGCATGGACGCAAGGTGGGCTCAAATGCAGACTATAAAGTATTTTTCTATACCACACCAGAGTAGCCATATTTCCATTTTTATATTTATTTACTTTAACGTCTAACAAACTACATAATTTAATTCAACATTATAGAATTCAATGCCAATATCTAACATGTAAATAGATAGTTTAAAATACCGATAGCCAATGAATATACATCGATTTCCTAAAATAGTTACCCCTCCGGTCACTACTCAAAACAATTCTCAGCGTGTGAAATTTATTATTATAACAATTTTAAACTATATATAAATAGAATTTTCCACGCCCATCAATAACTCAACACGTGCATACAACCCTCTCTATGTAGCAATGTGTCCGTGGCTCCGCTCGCCTTAAAGTTAGACATATTAAAAGAATACCCATGCCGGCTGTGTACCAATGGGCGTACCCAGAATTTCACGTTTGGGGGGTCGATTTCAGATTTAATCAAAGGAAATTTTAATACTGGAACGAGCCTAGAATCATTTCTAGGTGGTGAAATCATTGCATCCATTGTTAGAGTGCAAACAATGAGGTTTGAAATGGGACGGGGGGGGGGGGGGGGAGGGGGGGGAGGGAGGGTTCGAATCGCAAACGCCCTGCCCTCGGCACTAGTGATACTATATGTATGCTCCATAAGTAACCTTCAATATTGGTGAAAACTGCATGTAAATAGCTCTAATCGTTCTCGAGTTATAAGCGAACATACATACATACAGACGGCAGGCGTTGCATTTATCCATGTGTAGGGAATGGGAGGGAAACGTCGAGTTTCAACATAAGCTACTTTGCACACCTGTTGTTGCGTCGGCTTTTGTCTTTTCATTGTTGTGGTAATTTTAAAATAGATGTTATTTCGTAACCATCCATTATAACAATGCGCAATCGTTTAATTGCTTGAATGAAATTTGAAAGTGATATGAAACTACCAATAATTATGGGTCAACAAAAACCAACATAGTATTTAAAAATTTATATAAATGGAATGGAAGGGATATCAATGTGGCTAATTGCTCGTGTTTTGATTTGTCGTGATGCGATTAATATATATAAATAAATAAGTGTGTTATTTAGTTTTGTGTAATAAAAAGTAGTGCTTATTGTAAAAAAAATCATTCAATTCAAATTAAAAAAAAACACTCTTATTGATAAATACACAGGTAATACACACTATTATGAAAATTTCTATTGTTTATGTCTATTGTTTATGTATTGCAGAAAAACAGTCTGCGAAGAAGGGCATTTCCAGTACACCTCCTGAAAATTCAATTTAAAACCAAAATGTTTTGTGTACTAAAATAATTTTGCAACTCGAATCTCGCATAAAGACCAAACCAAGCACATCTTCATTAATTCAATAAACTTTTGTTCAACTGAATTACGGTAAAAGATAATAACAGGCCTGTGCTCAGTAAATTTACTCGCTAACCCTCAAATTGCACCATCCTACTTTGTTTATTCACATATTCGTGAGTTTCGTGTTTTGGTATAGCCTTACGAAAATACAAGAATGAGCCACATAGCTCCTGAAGAACCTGCTGCAAGCTGTTTTGTTTTAAAAATAAGAATGAACCATGTTTTATATTTTAAATAGTTGAGGTGAGTGTTGTGCTTGAGAATCGAATGGGTTGGTTAGACAGACGAAAATATTAACAGATTAACAGGCGAGCAGACAAACATACAGTTAAACTAATACAAAGAACAGCAGTTCTTTACTCTGGTGAATTAAAATCCAGGTGAACAAAGTCAGTTAGTCAGTCAGTCAGCGTGGAAGCATCCACTGCTATACATACGCCTGTCAAATTTTCCTCCATTCCTCCCGGCTGTCAGCGGTACGGAACAACTGCTTTCCGCCGACGTACTCGATGTCGTCGGCCCCGCCTGCAGGCAGGTGATCCCACACTCCGTTTTCCTGTCGACGGCCGCCGCCAGTGTAGGACATGGTTACTAAAACGGCCACCGTCTTTCCGGCTGACGTGCCCAGCCCGTGAACCCAGCCAGCTACGTGAATAAAGGATCGGACTTTATCGGCCATGTGAAGATATTGGAAGCAACCTCTCCTTTATTTGATTTATATAAATAAACTAAACAGCCGTCTCTAGATGCATCATACGCCTACACAACGGCGACGGCGGCGGCGCGGCGCGGCGCCTAACCTATCACTGCTCAACACCTGTGCACTCACACGCGGCGGGTGGTGGTGGTATGAGGAGTCCCGTCAAGAGTTGTGGTGGTTGCCGGGGCTCGGCTGGACGGTGACGGGGGCGTCATACCGTGGCGGCGGCGACGAAGGGGGTGGCCGGTGTGACCTGTGCAGAGCAATCAAAGATTTCACGTGATCATATAAATATGTTTATATTAACATAATTTTTATTTTTATTGAAACTGGCACGGTTGGCTAAATCATCGGCTACATCCGTGATGTCAGCCCTTAACACCTTTGTGAACTAGGTGCCATGTCAGTGCTTCCCTTCGGTCGTGCCGGCTACACTGAACTGGACGGAAAACACGAACTATTTAAATAGCCGTTTCAACCGATCTTTCATTCAGAGCGGTGGTAAAAATAAATTTATATTTTTATTTAGTTAAGTAGTTACATATCTACATACGTACGCAATAGCACGCCTGTAACTAAATGGGGTAGGTTGAGACAACGGCGTGTCCACTTTGCAACGATCCTTACACCCGACTTCTACTCTATTTTCTTTATTTCACATTTTTATATAATGCATTTATATTAATTTTACAAATAATATAACTATAAAATGTAATAAAAATACACAAAATTAATACAAACATTAAATAAAAACGGTATTACCGCCGGCGGGTGCAGACCGTGGCTACGGAGCTCCGAGACGACGCGAGACTAGCTTCGAGCGATGGGTGGTGGTACTAGAAACGTGGGCCACCACCACCCCCATCTCGGAGAGCTCCGTATCCGCCGGACTGCACGGCGACGTCGTCGTCGCGTAGCTCTCTTCATCTTCGCGCGCGCGCGTCGCCTCATGGGTGCACTGCACCACCCTCAGCTGAGGCACCACCGGTAGCGCGGGCACTAGTCCCGACTCTTATTGTTATGATGCTGTTGAATATAGTCCTGAAAATGTTGATTTGATTTTTTTTTATTTACTAGTTTTATGCGCTCTTAACTCTGGATCATAACGTTCGCAGTTAAGTAACATGAAATTAAGTAACCCAGAAAAACAAAATTTTAATAGTAACAGACTATCAGCGACGAACACACAAACAGGTACCTATGTGAATTTTCGCAACAGCATAAACTTCAAATCAGGCATGCATCATTTGACCAACTCATTAAAAAATCTAATATTTCCCTCGAAAATCGACCCAGTAGCGTCTGCATAGTAGTGATACGATAAGTACGAAGCCTATTACCCAAAACAACAATTTTTAGACACACTGCTCTACAAATTCGACAACACAGTGGGATGAATAATTACAATTTACTCACAAAAAAAATACACCGGAAATGAGGGTTCCGTGACGCACGAAATTCTTACGACTTCTCTCACCGATCCGCCACCCCTGCTTTTGATTTGGGCATCGGGCAATGGGCGATGAAACTGAATGAAAATGCGGGCATTCAAATTAATTAGTTCGTCATGCACCTGAGCTTTTGTATGGGGCCTTGTGTTGGCGCTCTTGATTGTTAGTATTTGTAGACGTACCGAAGTATATAGTTAACTCAACCTACATGAACAGGTAGACTTGATCGTTTGTGTTGGGGCTAATTACTGTGGCCCATTTTTTTTTTATGTAAACCAACATGGGTGGCTGTGCCGAGGGACCAATGGTACAGTCGACAGAGCCAAAAACACCAGGTGAGGTCCTCTCAGGCTCAGTGAGATGCCATGCCCAAAAAGTTTGTATTACGTCGTAGCGACGTAATACAAACTCTTTGGCCATGCCATTGCGGACGTTGCTATTGAGAACCGATGGGTTCTCAAAAGCCCAATGTCAACAACAAAAGGATGCTCAGTTTCTGTGCTGCGAAGATATGATGGCAAGGAATAAGGGAAGCAAGTTCCTCCGAGCAGCGTCCGTGATAGTACCTGTAGAATAGACAGAGTGACCCTACAAATCGTACTAAGAGACTCCAGATCATCTAATCACAAATCTTGCTTGAGGGAATATAACAGTGGCTATTTGGAATACGTATTTCACTGTTACATTCTGTCACTTCTCATGATAGTTTTAGGCTATAAATCATAACGCTACGTCATGGGCCACTGGGCTGTGAGAAAAAAGTCACGCGAGGCGAAGCCGCGGACAAAACTTCACGAAATACTTTGACTCCGGAATATGTTAAAATTACCTAATGATGTCATATGGATTAATACAGCACATTTTTTGAATTTGTCTGAAAATAAAAATATCCAGGTACTCCATTAAAATGTATAGGTAAACGTCATACATAGGTACTGTCCGTATTTGAAGGTTGGCTGGGCTTGACAGAAATATGGAAGTTAAGGCGAACCCAGTTGAACATTACTGGTCTAATAAGTCCGAGCTAACAATCTATGAAGGCATCTCAAGTACTAGTAATTTTCATGTGAAATAATTTACCTATAATTGTGCATTTTGCATAGTTCACGTATAAATACTCGGAATTTCGTTATAAAGCTTGCGTATGTATGTAATTTTACTATGTTGCTACTGTCCTTTAACTATTTCTGATTTTCAATCAACGATTTAATTGTAGCGTTGGTGTACACCTAATTGGTAAAAAGGAAGTACTTCCTAGAACTGATACCATTTTGTTGTGGCAAGTTTACGTATTGGTCGTAACAAATGGTTTTCAGTATCAACCTTTGAACAAAACAGTTTTAACTTTTATTATAAGTACATAAGGATAAATGTTACCCAACAGATGATTTTCTATGGAATTGAAAAAACTATTTGTTCATATTGATTTGCGTGAGTTTATTATATTGTTATTTATTAGTCTTATTTCATTTAATAGATTAAATAAATTTCCTATCCCAAATATGAATTTATTTGATTGTAAGTTTGTTCATACTATATTGGTAGGTACAATTTGTGAGTTTACATTGGTTTAGAAAAAAAATATGTTTTATAACTTTTTTTATATTTTGTTTTTATTTAAAAATTTCCAATTCAGTTCTTTTTTTTTTTTTTCTTCAATACTTTTAATACTATATATTAGTGTCATTCTTTTTCGTTTTATATGAATTTATTTTTGTTTTCCCTTTGTTAGTTATGTTGAATAGATTGAACATAAATTCGAGCATAAATTACAACAAATCAATGTCCCCTTTGACATTACGTCCTGATTTTTTAATCCCGCGCATAAACAACTTTATCCCAATATCAGTTTTATGAGTCTTTGCAATACCTACCTATCGTCCTGTTTACGACATCCTAATCTTATGCACAGAACCGGCGACTATGTTGGAAGTGCAATGCATTTTGGCAGTATACAAATATTTCTGAAAGTTGAATTAAACCTGAAACTAAAGAAAAAATTGGTTGTCTGTAAAGTCGGTTTACGGACGATAGTTTTACGTGATGACGTCATAAAGTATATAAAGTGCGAAGTCAGATACAAAATCAGTTCCGGCGGATATTTACCGTTTTTATGTAGATTTTTATTAATTTTGTGTATTTTTATAAGTTTTTGTAGAATATAAAATATGTAAAATTAATTTAAGTACATGATAAAAATGTGTTAATAACTAATAAAAAATATGAGAAAATAACGACTATTAATTTTTGTTTCTTTTATATTTAAAAAACCTAAAAAGCCAATAATATTAATTATCAATATAAACATCGTGTTGGGACTTAAACCTACATAACGCCATCTACATGTACAACGTTGCAACAACTACCTAACTGCGAAATAAAGTAATTTTTTTTTTTTTTTTTATTTTGACCGCTGAAATATTTCATTTACTATTGACGCTAGATGTGGACGCTAGATGTCGCTCCATGAAATCTTCACATACTGTTGAGCGAATTTGCTGCGATAGGTACATGACCGATTAGCCCGCGTGGTTAAGACGTCTGGTCGGTGATGGTGGCAGGGACCGCGGGTTCGAGGCTCGCAAAAGACGGACAAATATATTTTGTATTTCCTACTATTGTATATGCCTCTCTATCGCGCTCTCGCTTGCACAAACAGGTTTAGATGGAACGTGACACTTCTTCGTGTGTGCAGCCGGTGTTCATCAATTTTTAAGACGCGACTTCATCACGTCAAAACATTCTAAAACATTTAATTAAGAAACATATTTAAATTTATTTATTGTAGAAATCATACAGCTTATTTATTTACAGTAATTATTTGTACGTACATTTTAGGGTTCCGTTGGAAGCGATTGCTGGCGGATCGCTTATAAAATAGGTCAGGTGTTTGTCCGTCCGTCCGTCCGTCCGTCCGTCCGTCCGTCCGTCCGTCCGTCCGTCCGTCCGTCCGTCCGTCCGTCCGTCGGTCCGTCTTGACTCGCGCTGTCCGAGGAGGAGTAATCGACTCCAGAACTTAAAGTTCAATAAATATTAAAAAAAATATTATAAAGTAGATTAGTCCTGAGGGTATGAAAACTGTTTAGAAGTTAAAATGTTAAAGGGTTATAGAGAAAAAAACATTATTGTTGACGCCAGGGGTAGAAACCCCGTGAACAAAGTTCGGACTTAACAGTTTTTTTAATACATAAGAGTATCTACGAGTTTCCCTGTTTATGCACCAAATGTTTACTTATTTCATAAAATTTATAGTACCTACGTGTTTCAAACAAAAATTTTATGTACTCGTAGTTTAATATTCTATAAAGTCTTGTTTTCATTTTACAATACTTTGTATTGTATTGTATTGTTGTATTGTTTATTGATCATTCATATGGCAGTTAGACTGCTCTCGAACTTGTCACAATTTGTTCTATCCGGTTCGATTACACCCACGAAGAAGAACCGACAAGAAACTTCGCAGGGTATTTTTTAAACATATTTTTACAAGAATTTAGTGACTAGCCACATAACACCGCCCATAGTCTATCTAAAACACAGCTTGAGAGCAAGATTAACAATTTTGCTGAGAGTTCTGACTACAAAGACTTATTAATTAAGTGAATCAGGTGTAAAGAGCCTTTGTCAAACTTTGATACGTAATTTTTATCAACATAACTATGTTAGTATATTAAACTACAATGTAGTATAATTGTATTGTCAAAAATAAAAAATAAAAATATATGAATATTTAAGATATCAAGTTTCAAGTATCAAGTTGTCAATGGGTTAATAAAGTTGAGGTACTAATGGTACCTAGTCAAGAGTTAATATTGTTTGTAAGAAATACAATTGTCAAAAACCAAAAAATATTAATATATATATATGTTTATATATAATAAAATATTATCATACTTGAAGTAGGTATCAAGTTGTCAATACTTAAATCAATTGTTTATGACCAAGGTAAAAATTATCTTGTAAGTTGTTCCTGGAGTTTCAAGTATCTACGATACGAATTTCTTGAAGAGATACTAATAAACGTATTAAAAGTATCGAGTACGAAAAAAAATTATTTTTTTTAGTTTTTTTTTGTCATTAAAATTTCCTTTTAGTGTCCCTTCTAAACAGTACATTGCGTCTGTCCCTAAGTTCTACGCACGCCCACACACAATAACGGCCCCGGTTTACTATCCCATTTGCGCACACATTTGCATACTCGTAAAGTTGACTGCATGCATTTTGTCAACTAATCCGAGAGGAGGTCGGGCCTTGAGATTGATCTCAGGAATGACGGTGTTTCTGATGTAAGTAATCCCCCATTTTGCCTTCTCTTGTATTTTTTTGTCTTGACTATAGTCCATCATTAATTGTCCCAATATAAAAAAATATTTCAGCTTCATCTAATTAAACCGGCAAAGTAAAGGTAAAATGATATGGATTTATCCCTAACAAATTGTTAATTTTCATGATTTGTAAATGCAGATATATAAGTACCTAGAAGCATACACAGCTATACGATATATTATACTGTACTGGCCATCAGCTAGTACATTCATACTGTTTAACCGACTTCAAAAAAAGGAGGAGTTTCTCAATTCGACTGTATTTTTTTTTTATGTTTGTTACCTCAGTCCTTTCGACTGGGTGAACCGATTTTGAAAATTCATTTTTTATTTGAAAGCTGGTGCTTCCCGTGTGGTCGCATTTTAAATTTGGTCAAGTAAAAAAACCTGTGAAATAAAAAAACTATTTAAAAAAAATTTAAAACCGCCTTCAAAAATGTATGAATTAAAAAAAAATTCTAACCCTAGAGTTGAAGGCGGTGCTAAAGAAGGTTCTTTTCTTTCATGCATCATTTTTGCTTGCTTTAGCACCGCACCGTCTTCAACTCTAGGGTTCGATTTTTTTTTTATTTCATACATTTTTGAAGGTGGTTTTAATATTTTCTTAAATTACAGTATCGAACGCGATTGTCGACTCTGTGATGGCACCTTGCCACGGCTGCATGAAAGATCGATGACCGCTTACGATAGTAAGCGCCAAAGAGACAAAACGTAGTTTCATACCAATGCCGGTAGATGGCGCTAACGACCAAACGTCAGATTCTATACGTTTCTACACCACACTCTTGAATTAATAACAAATACGATCAGTATAAGATACATTTCCAATTAAGAAACCACAGGGCAGCTGCCCACATATTTCCCCCCAAGTATAGTCTCGGGTACTTCAAAAGAGGCGTGAATAGGCACTTGTCAGGCCGGCATGGCATTCGCAACCCCCGCGTACGACCGAATGTTCATGGGCGTCGTTAGACACTCGTGGCTCGGTGGTTCGGCGCAACACCTCGCGCATTCTTTTAAAACAATATATCAACTTTAGATATGATTCCAGTCATCAATCAGTCAGATTCAACAAGTAACCTACAATTTCAGGTAGATTAGCATTATGTGAGATTTGTAGAGCTAGGTGCCATGTCAGTATGTATCCTAATAAACAAAGCGAAGTTTCTACGGGCGGCCGACCGTGTAACGTACGTCAATATATGAATATCCTTATAACTCGAGAGCCACTTCATCGAATTACTTACGGTTTTCACTGTTACATCATTCTGTCACTTCTCAGGACAGTTTTAGGCTACTAATCATAACGCTTCGCCATCGACGGCCTGAGGCTGTGACCAAAAAGTCATCCGAAGCTAGCGAGAAGAAAAGTAAGTAAATTTTGAAGTATAAATAAGGTATTAATAATACAAAGTAGGTGTATTCATACACTTTACAAAAATGTGTCAAACAGTACCCGTGGCTGGTGGAGATCGATTGCCTCTGTCTACCCCCGTGTCGCGTGACGTTATGCATGCATATAAAACGGTGCAAATCTCCCAACGGCCATACCACACGTACTCAGTCAGCGCACGATGCGAGTATGTGTCGAGATCGCGAAGCAGAATCCAAATTAGAGCGAGACTCGTAAAAGTGCGCCCTCGATGAATTTTATGCAAATAGCGTTCGGCAGTAAAATTTTAGGAGTTCCAAATTCGTGTCCTCCAATCTCGTCACTTATCTTGGGATTAGAGTGAATTGTGTTGTGAGCAGTAGTTGTACATACGCGTATATATACGCGTACCGTGTGGGGCCGGTACTTTAAAAGAATAGCCCCATTGAATCTCTCCCCGTGTATGTCGTTAAAGGCGACTAAGGGATATGACTCCCTTCTTATATTACTAGGTGGTAGGGTTTAACCCGCCCGGGTTGGTACCACCGTACTGAATGAAAGGTCGGTTCGAAACGGCTATGTAAATAGTTTGTGTTTTCCGTCCAGTTCAGTGTAGCCGGCACGACCGAAGGGAAGCACTGACATGGCACCTAATTCACCCGGTGTTATGGGCTGACATCACGGATGTTGTATGTAGGTGATGTAGCCAACCGTGTCAGTTTCCAATAAAAAAAGCGTGTATGCGTCCACTGCTGGCCATAGGCCTCTACTATTATCCTTTAATCCTCCCGGACTTCAGCGGTACGGAACCGCTGCTTTCCGCAGACGAACTTGATGTTGACGTCTCTCCTGGCGAGTGGTTTTCTCACACTCCGTTTAGTTTATAACGTCTGTCATTTTTAGGGTTCCGTATCCATACGGAAGCCTAAAATTGTATTCACTTTGTTAATATTAGGTCCTTACCTATGAAATTGGCGTTTCTACAAACTGACCACTTTGAACTTGGCTAACTTTTGTTTGCGTACGAATTCCAAATTCAAATATTTTTTGTTATAAAGGCAAATTATTCTTTTTTCGAAATCAGTTGTTCGTTTGTTTTCCCGCCGTTCGGTTTTTTTTTTATATCGCTGGTTCTGTGTCCATGGGAAAATCGAAATTGCGCGTTATTTTCGAATATGAATTCCATCGCGGCACCAACGCAGCACAGACAGCACGCATTATCTTCGACGTGTATGGACCAGGTACCACAAGTGAACGCACCGTGCGTTTTTGGTTTGATCGCTTCCGTTCTGGAAATTTTCATCTCAATGATGAGCCCCGTGGCCGACCGGAGACGAAAGTCGATAACGGTGAATTGAAAGCCATAGTTGAAGCAGATTCATCACAAACCACGTCGGAATTAGCAGCAACTTTCAATGTAAGTGATAAAACGATACTGATTCATTTACGTCAAATTGGAAAGATAAAAAAGCTCGGAAAGTGGGTACCGTATGAACTCACTGAACAACAACAACAAAATCGCGTAGAAACTTGTCTTAACTTGTTGAATAGGCACAGAAATGAGGGGATTCTGAATCGGATTGTTACTTGTGATGAAAAGTGGATCCTGTAAGACAAGCGAAAGGGTCCGTCGCACTGGTTGGACACAGGTGAGGCAGCCAAACAATGTCCCAAACGCAAATTGAGTCAAAAGAAGTTGCTTGTCAGTGTATGGTGGACCTGTGCCGGCATTATTCATTACAGCCTCTTGATACCTGGCGCAATACTTACTGCAGATGTGTTCTGTGAAGAATTGAAAATAATGATGGATAAGCTCGATGTCAAACAGCCGAAACTTGCCAATTGCTCTAGTCCACTCCTTCTTCACGACCAAGCTCGCCCACACACCGCACAATGGACCGTCTCAAAACTACGGGAGTTACGACTGCAAACTCTCCGTCACCCACCATATTCGCCAGACCTTGCTCCAACTGGTTTCAATTTTTTTTTTCGAAATTTGGATGACTTTTTACAGGGGAAAAATTTCAAATCCGATGAGGCAGTGAAAAACGCCTTTAAAGAGTTAATCGATTCCCATCCCCAGGATTTCTATAGCAGAGGGATCAATGAACTTTCAGTAAAATGGCAAAAGTGCATTGATAATAATGGCCAATACTTCGATTTAAAAAATATATATTTTTCATAAAAAAAAAAAATTATTGTTTCCATATAAAACGCCAATTTCATAGGTAAGGACCTAATATTATATTTAGGGATTAGGACAGGGATATTTTTCTGTTACACTTTTTTTGAAGGAACAAAAAGTCTGAAAACATCAATGTATGTGTTTCGCCTGAAACATTAGTTATTTTTATAACATACATATTGTACATTAGAAATTTAAAAAACTCATATTTTTCATGATATTTCGACTTATTAGTCGTCGTCAGATATTTTTTTTTTATATAGATGATATATATCGAAAAAAAAAATTATATGACGTCGACCAATAAGTCGAAATATGATGAAAAATATGTGTTTTTTAAAACCAAATATTGGTGTAAAAAAGTATTTGACTGAAACATTTATTTACACCAGGGTGGGTTTAATGTCTTTGATTTACACAGATGCTGTATGCCTCCACAGAGCAAGAAATCGCGTCGCGGTTGAGCAGTCCGCGCTCTCCCCACACTTTCCAAAAGAATTGCCATCTCAAAGAAGCACAAAGAAGACACCGATACTCCGTCACCATGGCAACGGTAATGAGGAGATTACCATGTGATCGACGTCTACTCGTAAACTATAGATGGCGCTTTTCATCGGCCCGGGGTAAATTGGTGAAAACTCGCAAACTGTCTTTGGGTAATTTATTACAGTCTATTCGGCAAATGCGTGCAAATTCATTCAGATTTTTATCTTTATGAGGTAAGAAAGACGGGCTTCGGTCGTTTTTATTGATACCTACGAATTTCGAAAATTAAATAATCATGAAAGGCCTAAATAATAATACAATTTATACTATAACAATAAATTGTGATAATAGTGCGAGAGCGTTGTGGTCTGAAAGAAGATTATAGCGGCAAGGATTGAGAAAGGAATGCTTCGGTGGCTCTTTATTATTTATTCTTCATTCATTATCCATAGACAGACAGTACACTGCACTCGGATTCGCCATATTTTAACATTTAACATTTAGCATTTTGCCAGTTTCATAGTTCTTATGTCGGGTGGCGCTAACCCCATCCGAAATAAAGTAAGAAGTTAGTTTCGCTTCTATCTGGTGTCCCACGCACGACCATCATCTTTTTTAATAAATTTCATAACCAAATAGATAATTAACACTTTTACTCCATTCAACGTAAGGACTGTCGAGACCAAAATGTTTGATACGGAATATGCAAAGAATGCGACGAACGAGTAAGACACACGAGGCGTTTGCAACGAAGCGTATGATTCTAATGAAGACGTATTCTGTGAAACATTTGAGTAGAATGCAAGGGGTTGGAAGTTATTTCTAAACAGAATATTTATCGCACTAGTTTTGAGGTACCTATAATTATGTACATGACGTACTATAGGTAATCGTTTTTCAGACATAACACACAGAACAGCGATCCGCGGCCGTATTCTGCTCCAGGCGCGTTTTCTTGCTCTAGCATAAAGTAAAATTAAACAACAGAAAATAAACTTGGTAACTAAATTCCTATAATTAATTTATAATACGCCTCTATATATTTTTATTAGAAAAATGCAAAGCGAAAATCATCACGTTACGGTCCGGTGGCGTAGTTGGTTATCGCGTTGGCGGCTCGAGCCAAAGACCCAGGTTCGAATCCTGGCCGGGATGTATTTTTTCCAATGATTTTCGCTTTGCATTTTTCTAATAAAAATATATATAAAGCGAGTACGTGCTTAGTACTAACATATAAACATAAAATAATACGCCTCTAGCCTGTATCGGTCCACTGCTGGACATAGGCCTCTCCCAAGGCACGCCACCACAGGCCTATGTCCAGCAGTGGACCGATACATGCTGATGATGATGATGATGATGATGAGGCCTCTAGAAAATTAGTAAAAGTTCCTAATTGATCCCAGAACGGTTGCGCCGTTTCCGCGCTGGATGGATGGCCAAACAGATTTTAAAAAACTGGCCAAGTGCGAATTGGACTCGCGCACCGACGCGTATCGTGCGATGACCGTCACATAAATGATGTATTACTTATCGTTTTTACGATAGAACAAAAATAAAAAAATAAAAAATGCTTTATGTGATATAACTACAAATTAACGATTTTAGGATCTCTACCCGCTCCTGAGAAAAGCGGTCTTGACAGACTAACATACGAACGGACGGACAACAAAGTGATCCTATAAAGGTTCCATATTTTTTCCTTTTGATGTACGGAACCCTAAAAAAGAAGGCACCAGCTTGCGGGATGCCCCGTCGCGCACCGGTTTCCTCCTTCAACATCAAGCCAACCTCTTCGAGAAGGCCTCGCACAATATTAATTGCTACGGGACCCTATATGCCTGAAATCCGATATCCTAAGATCTATATTGAAATCTATAAGATTTCAATCCCTATACTATTTACTCGTACAGTAAGTGAAACGTTTGTCTACCACTTAATTCCCCAGCAATTCTATCCCTAAGCGACAGAAAAACTTCGACGCACCCCTCTTAAAACAGCACCGCATTATACAATCAACACAAGGGTGGATGTAACTCAGAAACACTTCATCAGCTTTTCTTTGAACTTTAATCTTAGGGCAATCCGAAGTATGCATTAGCGGTATTATTTCATTGACTTAGTCAAGTATTTAGCGAAGTATTTATAAGTATTTAAGAATACCCCGGAGCTAAAATATCAATTTAGTGATGGCTTTGTAGAAATTATAAATTCTTTCTTTATTATTGTTATTAACAGAAAATGAATGCATGCCCGTGCTTATGTATATATGCAAGTATACTTTACTGTTTTGAGGTACAAAGAGCGACCTTATTACAGAGTACAATATCTTCCAGCCAATCTTGTACACAACAATGCATTGGCATTTATTAGTTCGTCGTCAGTTCTTTGGAAATTCGAATAAATCGTTGGTGGGATACACGCTGTATCCCGACAATCGGGGTAATCGGTGTAATCGGGAGTAATCGGTGTTGTGCAGCAAGAATTCTGGTTAATTACAGCACAACACCAACCAGCAGGATTAGCAAAGTATTAAGAGAAGATAACTATCGAGAGGCAACTAAGGCACGAAGACCCACCTGCTGCATAACTCGGCGGAAGGACCGCGCCAAGGTGGCTATTCTGTTGCCCTTTAGCACGGCTTCTTGTCCTTAACCCTTAGTCGCCTTTTACGGCATGCACGGGGAGAGATGCAGTGAGGCTATTCTTTTCAAGTACTGACCTCACACGGTAGAACTCTTATGAACTCTCGCAAGGCGATACGCCCTTCCTTCCATAGTAAAAAAATAAAATAAAACTAAATAGATAGGTACCCAATACCTATTTTACGCTAACATCTAACTCTGGAATCAAGTGTGAGGTTTTAAATTCGTTCTCGTCTTATATTTCAATTAGGGTGAGAACAAATGGACAATTTTTTTTTCACCTCATCACCCATTACCACGCATGCTGGCTCTAATAAGTGCGTATGCATATTCAAAAATGTGCAGATTAAAAATACCTTGCCAAATGGAGATAAATAGTCAGAAACGGGATTCCTAAACATTGCATTAGCTACCTCGTTACCAAAATCATTCATATTCATTCACATTAGATAGAAGATTTGGGAGTAAGCAAGGTTCACTTAACCGACTAAACCAAACGAAAATCAATAAGTAAACTTATTGTTACCGGTAACAATACCAATGTCATCGTTATCCTTATGTATAATATGTTCTTCATTAGGTTAATTTCATTCTAATTTGTTTTATTTAATGTGTTATTCAGTTATTTTTAATTTATAATACAATTGGATCAGTTGTTTAAATAATAATTAGTTGCTTTATGTAACTTATTCCCTGTAAACTCAGGCTACTTTTAGTATAATAATTGTTTCTTTATAATATAATTCATACTCATTCACATTAGGTTAATTACTTCAATATATACACATACATATCACACTTAAATATACACACATCAATATCACACTTCAATATTACATAATTATCACACTTAAATATACACAAATCAATATCACACTTCAATATACACATAAATATCACACTTCAATAAACACACATCAATATCAAACTTCAATATTACATAATTATCACACTTAAATATACACAAATCAATATCACACTTCAATATACACATAAATATCACACTTCAATAAACACACGTCAATATCACACTTCAATATTACATAATTATCACACTTAAATATACACAAATCAATATCACACTTCAATATACACATAAATATCACACTTAAATATACACACATCAATATCACACTTCAATATTACATAATTATCACACTTAAATATACACAAATCAATATCACACTTCAATATACACATAAATATCACACTTCAATAAACACACATCAATATTTAGTACAGCAATTTAGTTTGTTACAGCATATTTTCTCGTCGGGAGGACTGGAGGGAAATTGTAGAGGCGTATGCCCAGCAATGGACACTTACACGCTGAGCTGACTGACTGACTGACGTTATTTAAATTTATTGTATGTCTAATAAAGAAATATTGTCACACCTTCAAATCAGCAATCGAATTTATCCTCTTATGGCGTTTACTATAATATACCCACATACATTTTATATCTGTAATTTCGTATTTGTGGCACAAATTTTGTGCACTTTTCTTCGACAAGTTGGCGCCCTTTCTATGTATATAAGTTCATTTTGGCACCTTTTTATGCGGGGCAAGGGTCTGGGGGTACAAGCCTGCATACTAATCGCTCGTTTAGAGAAAAGGGGTTGGATCAATGAGCTGTCCATTGAAATTAAAAAGCCTGGGGGATTACAAGGATGCCTTGCACTGGGCTATATGGTGTGGGTCACTTTGGATGGTTTGAAAGTATTAGATACTTAACTTACTTTTTCCAGCAGCTTCGCGCGTGTGAATTTTGCAGACAGAGGATAGTCACGTGATAACATGTTAGGTATTTGAACGAAGTATCGCTGTCTCAACGTACAAGAGGGACAGCTGCCCGTTCTACGGACGAGAAGAGCGGAATACCGGGATGTCAATGCCTTGGGAGAGACCTATGCCCAGCAGTCCGATACGGGCTGATGATGACAACACATACCCATAATGACACATAAAAAGCCTGGATAGCTCAGTGGTGCAGACAGTCGACTGTTGCTATTGATTGTTAAGCAACTCTGGGCACGGTCAGTGCTTGGATGGGTGACCGCTCGACCGTTGGAGGCTGACCGTGGTCTGGATTCCACGTAAAACTGTAGGTCCCTTCCCTTCTTACCTTACTAGGTGGTAGGGTTCAACCCGCCCGGGTTGATACCACCGCACTGAATGAAACGTCGGTCGAAACGGCTATGTAAATAGTTTGTGTTTTCCGCCCAGTTCAGTGTAGCCGGCACGACCGAAGGGAAGCACTGACATGGCACCTAGTTCACCCGGTGTTATGGGCTGACATCACGGATGTTGTAGGTGATGTAGCCAACCGTGTCAGTTTCCATAAAAAAAAAAACAAAATACAAACAGATAGCCGACACAAACCGTATGAATTTTATACTGGTATAAGGGGATAGTAATTTAGTAATAAGTATAAAATTTGTTCGCCCATTCACACTAACAATCAAGAAGAAACGCCAAAACTTAGGACAAGACGGAAGTTAACTTTCTCCATACAAAATCGACTTTCGGCATTTATGTTTTTTACCCCCCTAAACCTTATCAGATTTTTTAAATTCTTTTGTTGTTGTAAAATAAATAAGAAAAGTCGAATCTACTTTTTTTTTATATCTAAAGCGATGACTCAATAAAGCTTAAATGAACTTCATGACAAATACAAAATATTTTTTTTAGCTCCGGTGTTGTAGGTAGGTCATCTAAAAAAAAACCGGCCAAGTACGAGTCGAACCCGTGCACCGAGGGTTCCTTATCGCCATGTCATGGTCAGCGCCACTCACGCCATCTATGGCGTGTTATGAAATGCTTCATATTAGTTAAATGCCATGATTAGTTAAAATGCTTCACACTCTATTCGGTAGATGGCGCGCGCGCATACACTTTTTTGGTTTCTTCTATGGGACCGCCGTGGTTTTTTAACTTTTTCTTATTTTCATTATTTGTTGTTATATCGGCTATAATAAATAACACATATTCTGTGAACATTTCAACGGGATACCTATTACGGTTCAAGAGATACAGTCCTCGTACAGACGGACGGACGGACAGACAGACAGACGGCGTAGGCTTAGTATTAGGGTCCCGTACCGGATACAGAACCCTAAAAATGACAGAAACGTAGATTGGACTGCCCTGACAAGAAAAAAAATTGCAAAAATCGGATAAAGTTTAGGGGGCTAGAAAAAATAAATGCCGAAAGACGATTTTTTATGGAGAAAGTTAACTTCCGTCTCGTCTTAAAGTCCAAGAATACATTTGAGAAAGTCAGAGCTCACGCGCCTACGCAGACGGTGTGCGCAACCAACGGAACTAAGATTTCCTCAAAGGTTAGGTGAGGAGAAGGCGCTAGTCAGTAAAAGCGGCGGGTGGCCGAGTGGTTTGGGCATCGGCTTCTCATGCGAGAGGTCCTCGGTTCGAATTCGGTCGGCGGGTACCAATGACTTTTTTCTGACGAAAAAATTTACGTGTATACCTACCTACACACCTGCTGCTTCACCGTTCGGAAGCGGTGTAAAATTGTAGGTCCCTTCCCTTGCCCTTTACTAGGTGGTAGGCTCAAATTGTAGCCGACTGGGTTGGTACCACCGTACTGGATGTAAAATGGCCGCATAGCAGAGTCGGTTGTGTTCTCCTCTAGTCCAAGTATAGCCAGCAATCCAGGGAAGTCTCCGGTATGGCACCTACCTTCTCGGAGGTGATATTGGCTGGTCGGAGCATGCGCTTTGGCCCCTCCGACTCAGGCACCCATACCGGATTACATAAAAAAAAAAGTGAGCATCTTAATCTTTTAAGAATTTAGAGATAGCATTTAGAATAGAAGAGAAACTCTTTATTGCACACAATTGAAAGAAGTGCAGTACACGAAAATAAGCAAGAAACAGTGGAGGAGTGTGCAAGGGCGGACTTATAACTGCAAGTTATTTATTCCAGTCAACCTTTAGCGTAAACTTTTAGATTTTTATAGTAATAGTTTGATGGTTATTGCTTGTTTCAGTTTATTTATTGACCCAGTCGATAATACATTACATGTAAACAAGTCGGATATAATTTCAAGTTACTTGTAACACAACTGTTACAGTTTAAGCTGAAAAAATATGATATATAACTACAACATTTTCTAAATCCCCGAGTCCGTAACTTCCACATTACATCTGGTTATTAACACAAAAGATTTGTATATTTTTTGGTTAGTATTGTGCCTTTTCGGGATGTTAGTTACCTATGTCTTTAATGTAAACCAAAGACATTCAATCAAACTACCTATAATAATTTTTTATTAGGATTATCCAGACACAATACATAGAACAATACAAAACTTAAAATAGAATAGAATAAAATATGCTTTATCGCTTTCCTATACAATGATTTTACAAAAGGCGGTCTTATTACCTAAGGCAATCTCTGCCAGTCAACCTGACTTTTATGAAAACTTATAAGGGTAGCAAAACAAACAAAATGTATATATATATATTTTTTTTTTATGTAATCCGGTATGGGTGGCTGAGTCAGAGGGGCCAAAGCACATGCTCTGACTAGCCAATATCACCTCCGAGAAGGTAGGTGCCATACCGGAGACCTCCCTGGATTGTTGGCTATACTGGACTAGAGGAGAACACAACCGAGGTTGCTATGTGGCCATCTTACATCCAGTACGGTGGTACCAACCCAGTCGGCTACAATTTGAGCCTACCACCTGGTAAGGGGCAAGGGAAGGGACCTACAGTTTTACACCGGTTCCGAACGGTGAAGCAGCAGGTGTAGGTATGCACGTAAATTTTTTCGTCAGAAAAAACTCATTGGTACACGCCGACCGGATTCGAACCACGGACCTCCCGCATGAGAAGCTGATGCTCAAACCACTCGGCCACCCGCCGCTTATAGATGTAACATGGATTGAACTATCTGTGCTTAAACGATAAACAAAACATGACCAAATGAAAATAATAAGCAAGCTAAAATTTTTATTAATTATAAACACGCGTAACTTGTTTAGAAAACAAAAAATAAAAACATTTAAAACAAATCAAAGAACAAACAATACAATTTTAAAGAACACACATACAATTACAATCCGTTATATCTTTGATTTGTACCAACCAATTTCACTTGCTTCTAAATCCGTTTATTCGCAAGTGAAGCCGGAACGAAATTTTAATAATATTTTTCAAATTGGGGGCCACTTGCCATACGGAATAAAAATATTGCTTTGCTATTCGATCTTCTTAAAGGAGCTACACACCAACATGATGTACTCGTGCTAGGGACACGGAAAACCTAAACAAACGTGCCATCTTCTAATTGTCTTCTGCTGTCAGCTTGTCTTCAGTGAGTGCAACAACCCCGGTAGCACTACCGTTACGCTAGGTCCGGCCTGTATTTTATATTTTCTTGAGTTTGAATTCGACGTTAGGATATTTTTTACCAAAGATATATCAATAATTGATGCAAAAGAATATGTCAGCAAATTATTGATGGAACATCTGAACTCCGATTTATGACAACTTGAATGTGATGTATTTGTTTTTATTTACTGAAGAGGATTTCACCGTAAACGAAAGCAGACATGGCATAAGACCATACGTATTTGAACAAAATTTTGGAGTCAGCGAATCAAGACCTGACTGAGTATCTAACTTAAATGAAAAAAAAAAAACGGCAACAAATAAAAATGAACAAAACGACAAACAAAATACTTCGCTGTACGCTCAAACAACCCTCGCCTTTCCGTAATGATAAAAAAAAAACAAAAATAACAGTAGACATATAGAATAAAAAAAAAACAATTATGATAACAGACAAGGCTGCATGGTATATTACCTTTGTCTATCTCAAAAAAGGGAAAGGGATAAAAGCAACCAAAAAAAAATAACAAAAAAAAAATATTGGTGGACGTCAATGTCAGTTACTAAATTGTCTCGAAGTGTAATATTTTCTATAATACATTATCCCCCTTCCTTCAATCCTTTTTTCTATTCCCACTTCATTCTAACAATCCTTTCTTTCTTTATTTTCTAGCGCCATTTTCTTCCTGGTCAACATGACCGACGAGCGGGATTTCGAGCAGAGATACGCTGCTTGCTTCGTCGACTTCGCGGCTAAAGCAGGTGAGTCACTCGCCATTCCGAACTGCCTTCCGGCCTACTGGAGATTGAGGCCAGGGCTCTCGTGGAGCCGTCATAGAGCTCGTCGCGGAAGTAAATACCTAGAAAGTCCATCGACTTGTCTAAGAAGTGCTTCGAGGAAAAATAAATACAGGCGGGGTTAGGGTGTCAGTTTGTCGAACGAAAGTGTTACCAATTGTCATTTAAGTCAATTTTGTATGTGGCTAGGTGGCTGGTAGCAATTCGGTGTGCCAGAATTTGTGAATTCTTCACTCCTCTATTTAATGTATTCCTTTAGTTAGAAGGAGGCGCAAGAAAAGTGTACACAGAATTACAAAATTTTGTATATATATTTCATTTCTCCCACAGTACCCTGTGGGGCGGGAACTTAAAAAAAATAGCGTGCTAAAGGGCGACAGGCTTGCCGTCTGTTACCTTGCACTGAGTCACCGAGTCACGCAGCAGGCAAGTCTTCCTACCTTATTTGCGTCTTGATAGTTATCTATACTTTTTGCTAAACGTGCTGGTCGGTGTTGTGCTGTAATTTACCCAAGTTATTCCAGCATAATACCAATTACCCGGCTTTTTCTATGTAATCTGGTATAGGTGGCTGAATCAGAGAGGAGAAAGCGCATGCTCCGACCAGCCAATCACCTCCGAGAAGGTAGGTGCCATACCGGAGACTTCCCTGCATTGCTGGCTAATACTGGACTAGAGGAGAACACAGCCGAGGCTGCTATGCGGCCATCTTACATCCAGTACGGTGGTACCAACCCAGTCGGCTACAATTTGAGCCTACCATCTAGTAAGGGGTAAGGGAAGGGACCTACAGTTTTACACCGGTTCCGAACGGTGAAGCAGCAGGTGTAGGTATGCACGTACATTTATTCGTCAGAAAAGCTCATTGGTACACGCCGACCGGATTCGAACCTCGGACCTCTCGCGTGAGTAGCTGATGCCCAAATCACTCGGCCACCCGCCACTTTAAAAAGAACTTACTACGAGTATGAATGTCTATGCACTTCACTTGCTTGCTCACGTATTTTCTGCAATGCAAAGCAAATTGAGTGCATGCCGACCAATTGTTGGTAACAAGATAAAATGTCGGAATTTAGGAATGTAGTTTCTGCGTATTCCTTTCTTCGGGTCAGGGCTATGAGTTGTGTCATCGAGCTCACCCTGTTTGCCAGTGGGCGGACGATAGATGAGTAATTTTTTTCTTGCTATTGTGTGACAAACGTGGGTTCAATATGTACATCCTTCACTTACACAAGCGTCGCTCTAGTTAATGTTGGAGGCGTAAGCATAGTCCCCAGATCCGTTTATTTCAATTTCTTGTTATGAGTTAGTGCGTCAGGAATCTTACGATTGCTTCATGATTTGGATCTCACGCAGAATAACAATAAGATATGTTGGACTTGTTGATACTTATATTCTACCTCACTCAACAGAAATATTATTTGTTTAAAATAGGTAGATATGCTGTTTGAGCTCTGCAAGTGGCTTTTTTTAAGACCAGGGCAAATTCGCCGCCTGAATATATACTTGATCGCTCAATTGTATTGGATCGTGCCATTTGTAAACATCGAATGTCGTGTAGACAACGTATCTACCGCTTTTCTTGTATATCTATGTAAAGTGATGGTTAATGAACTTCATGATATAAAAAAATGAAAAAATATTTTTTTTTCCATCGAATAAATTTTTTTTAGCTCCGGTGTTGTAGGTATATTTAATCTAAACAAAACAATGACAGGAATCTAGATTGGATTGTCCTTAAGACAAGAAAAGAAAAATTGTAAAAATCTGATAAAGTTTAGGGGGCTAGAAAACATAAATGCCGAACCGTGTGGGGCCAGTACTTTAAAAGAATAGCCCCACTGCATCTCTCCCGTGTATGTCGTAAAAGGCGACTAAGGGATACGACTCCCTTCTTATATTACTAGGTAGGGTTTAGCCCGCCCGGATTGATATCACTGCACTGAACGAAAGGTCGGTCGAAACGGCGGTAAATAGTTTGTGTTTTCCGTCCAGTTCAGCGTAGCCGGCACGACCGAAGGCAAGCACTGCCGTGGCACCAAGTCACCCGGTGTTATGGGCTGACATCAAGCATGTTATAGGTGATGTAGCCAACCGTGTCAGTTTCCATAAAAAAATAAAATAAAAAAAAAACACGAATTTATACAGGGTGTAAAAACGGCGAGTACATTTAATTTAGGAAATGATTATTGGGATCAAGAGTAACAAAAAAGTCAAATAATTTTTTTCTGAATTACCTTTAAATAAAAAGTTACAGTTTTCATACAAACTAATTGATTTATTTAGTGTAAAAGGATCTAATGTTCCGCACGAATGTGGGAATGAAATGCTCGCGGTGAATGAGCGAGCAGCGACGAGTGCGCGGAGAGAAGAGATGCGCGGCGGAGGCGGGCCGTAAGTTTTCGACCCCTACCGTTCCCGCGCCAGCACCCTCCCCCTGCGCGCGTCAAATTACACTTGTCGAAAATATTAAATTCAAGAATTAATATCTCGAAAACTAGACACTTTAGAGAAAAACTTTGTTTGCTTTTTTGTCTCGGAAAAACATGAGGATTGCGCTGGCGAAATTAATGTACTGGCCGTTACAACACCCTGTATAGAGAAAGTTAACTTCCGTCTCGTCTTAATGTGTATTTATACCTTGTCTCCAACTAACAATGGCGGATCTCCACAGGCGTCGGAGGATTAATCGGGATGATGCTGGGCGGATTTTTCCTGAAGAACAAGAAGTGGCCGGGCCTTCTCGGGGGCGGCGCCGGCTTCGGCATGGCATACGGCAACTGCGAGAATAGCCTCAACCAGTACCTCCACGAGCATCAACCGCCAATCGACTGTAAAACGCTCAAGTAAGTTTCAATTCTAAATCGTTTCTTTGTCGCACCGCTAGAGTATGGAACTGTCTTCCGGCGAGTGTATTTCCTGAATCCTTTAACCTGGGTGTCTTCAAGCGTCGTATTAACGGGCTAGACAGCCTAGCAACAGTCCGCAAATCTGCTGGCATGGCACCTAACTGAGCGTGGTTTCGCGAGGAGAGGTGATTTTGGCTCTGTCGACTGCACCATTGGTCTCTTGGCACAGCCACCCATGCTGGTTTTCATAAAAAAAAAAACAAATAATAGCTTTCTGAAACCAGCAATGCTTTTTTTATAAAAAGCGCAACATGTGTTGCCGAACCACCAATATTGTGTCTAACGACGCCCATGGACATTCGGTCGCATACGGGGATTGCGAACGCAATGCCGGCCTGACAGGTGCCTATTCACGCCCCTCTTGAACGAACCAAGACTGTACTTGGGGAGAAATAAGTGGGCAAAATTTACCAGTTCTGTGGAGGAAAGATCTGCAGAACCGATCTGTAAGCATCCGCGGTAAGTCTAGCGTGTACGGGTTCAATCCCTGCGCGTGGTGCGGAGGTGGAAAGGGGACGGCGGGCGAGATCTTTGCATACGCAACCGTCACGCTATATCCCGACAATCGGAGTAAGCAAAGTAATCGGTATTCTGCGCAAGAACTCTGATGAATTACAGCACAACACCGAATACAACGTTTAGCAAAATATTGGGAAAAAACAAGGCACGACCACAGTAGTGCATGATTGTGGAAGAACCGTGCTAAGGTGAGAGGTGGCCGACGTGTCGCCCTTTAGCGAGGCACCTTGTCCGAAAAGCAAAACCGTATAAGTAACCTTTCACGACATGCACGGGGAGAGATGAAATGAAATGAAAAGCTTTTATTTTTACCTTCACAATAAATAATGCAGTGAGCCAACTTATCAAATACCCGACCACGCACGGTACCTACAGTACCCGGAAGTAAATAATGTACATCGAGCTTTAGAAAGAAATTATTCTCATTGTGTTTTCTTTCACCGTAGTTAAACATGTTTTTTTTTTTATGGAACCTGACACGGTTGGCTACATCACCTACAACATCCGTGATGTCAGCCCATAACACAGGGTGAACTAGGTGCCATGTCAGTGCTTCCCTTCATTTCATGTCGGCTACACTAAACTGGACGGAAAACACGAACTATTTACATAGCCGTTTCGACCGACGTTTCGTTCAGTGCGGTGGTACCAACCCGGCCGGGATAAACCCTACCACCTAGTAAGGTAAGAAGGGAAGGGACCTACAGTTTAACGTGGAATCCGAACCACGGTCAGCCTCCAACGGTCGAGCGGTCACCCATCCAATCACTGACCGCGCTCAGCGTTGCTTAATAACAGTTGACTAACCAACCGCGCCACTGAGCTACCGAGGCTGACGAATTTTCTTATCCCTTAGTCGACTTTTACGACATGCGACGGGGAGAGATGCAGCGGGGCTATTCTTTTTAAGTACCGACCCCACACGGTACAAAGTCCCGTGTACTAATTTTAGTATTTACTAAAGTCAACATTGTACATAACGTTTAAGGTTTCGTAGTAAAACGAGGAACAATATTAGTGTCAATACAATGTATTATCTGTTCGTCCATCTGTCCGCCCATCCGTTCGTCCGTCCGACAGTCTGTCTATATATCTGTCTGACTCGGAGCTCTTGGCTCCTAAACTAAACAAACATTATAATTTTGGGAACATAATATTTCGGTGCTCGTATTTACTATTCAAAACAGACACAAAACATTTTAAACTTGCAAAGTAGCCGATCGCATCCGTGACCAATTACCACCAGGAAACTATCACGTGTCCAAGTGCAAGCAAATGGGCAACGGCCATTATCTTGGGCCCCAATTTACCGAAACTTGACCCATTATACCGAGGAGGTGTCGGTAGCGATTCAAAGGAAACAAAGTATTTTTGACACGTTGACCATGAAGCAGAGACTTAAAAAAAATGAAAACGACCCGAAAACAACTAAGTATGCAACAATATCAAAAGTAGCAATTTTTTAAACCACGAGCTCACGCTGATTTAATTGGCTTACAACACCTTGGTGAAATAAATGCCATGCCAGTGCTTCCCTTTGGTCATGTCGGATACACTGAACTCAAGGGAAAACGCGAACTAACGATCTTTCATTCAGTGCGGTAGTATCAATCCGGTCGTAGTGACGTTATGTTATGAACATGATTGAAATAGGGGAGGTGTTAAGGGACTTCATATTTTAAAGAAGGTCATTGTAGAAGACGGCAAGGCTTCAAACCAACCGCACCCCGATAACATATTAATAAATGCATATTTCATGGCGAGTTTCATTAAATCATTCCCATTCTTACCGGCTAACAGACACGTTTTTAATCCTTTCATTGCTCCTGCGAGATTTTTCTTCCTCGCAGGTACCTTGGTACTTTTTTATAGACAGCGGGCACTGGTGTCTGTGCCCAACACCAATCCTCGCGAAACCACGCTCAGAGAGGTGCCATGCCAGATAGAAGATGAACAAACAGCTCATCGTCTAATTTATTGACACACCTTTTGAGGAACCACAAGTTATAGGTTGTAGGGAACACACTAACCGGAAGACCATGCTAACATGCCTTTTGTAGATATACAGACCCAAGTAAACCAGCAGCAGCAACCTTGGACATTCCGTAAAAGTGGGCTGCTTCGCGTGTCCAGTTCACAGTTTTTACTTGGAATCCGTACTACGGTCTGAGTGATTTCGGATGTTCTTAGGAACTAGCATCGCTCATTTTAAATCACCACCGTGCCTATCCCCGTCGCAATCGTCACAGACATAACGCGTTTTCGATATCAGACTTTTGAGAAAGCATCAGACGTAATGGTCCTACTGCAAATCAGCGCAATAGACAATTACTTTGTCTTCCATTGCAAACGCTCAGTACCTAGGGCCCAATTTGTCGCTAAATTGTTTGTTGAAATTGTTATGTTACTGTTTTGTTAACTGGCAACAAATAAAGTATATTTTCCATTTCATCTTTTCTCGAAATTTTTGTTTGTCGCACTCGTGCCGTCGCTTTTGTCTTCCTTTCCGTGTGTGGATTCCTTTCCAGCGAATGTCCTACTTGAGACTTTCACCCTGAAGTTCTTCAAGCATCGCATTAACAGGCGGGACATCCTACTATTAGTCCGTCAATCTGCTGGTGCCTCACTGGACGTACTTTAGCGAGTTGAGATGGATTTGACTGCAACATTATCGGTCCTCGGAACAACCTGCCGTGCTGGTGTGCCTGAAAAAATTATATAAAACAACTTACACACATAATATATACATACCACACGCTGTATCGCGACAATCGGGGTAAGTAGATTAATCGTTGTTGTGCTGCTAGGAGTCTGTAAATTACGGCACAACGCCGACCACCACGTTTCGCAAAGTATTCGAACAAGATACAGCTATCAAGCAGCAACTAATTCACGAACACCCATCTGCTGCATGACTCGGTGGAAGGACCGTGCCAAGGTGTGAGGTGGCTATCCTGTCGCCCTTTAGCACGGAATCTTGTCCCTATTCCATAGTCGCCTGTTACGACATACACGGGGAGCGATGCAGTGGGGCTATTATTTTTAAGTACCGGCCTCACCAACTCTAAAAGCATCTAAATTTAAATTTATGTAAAACTTGTCCCACTATCTCCTGCTGCCATTCGGGTGGCCCAAACTTTGTCACAAAAGGCCATATAAATATTATGTCCTCGGCGGCAAATAATCACTCAAACTATGTTGAACACACTGAAAAATTGCCATAAAAACACTTTGTAATGACGATAAATGAGCATTCGTCATTGTCCAAATTTTACAACATTCAAACGGTTCGTATGGTCATTAAAGTGTCAACGGAGTGGACAAAACTGCCCCTCACCACGGGGTGCCGGACGGAATGAAGGTCCCTTTTGACACGATTTGAGCTGCAGTCTGATTCTTTGTAACAGTGTTTTGTAGAGTTTTGCAATATGATAAGACAAGCTCGTCTAGTTCTAGAACATCATACCTATAGTAAAATAGTAATTATTACAAAAACACAAGTCGACTACTTCAAAACTCCTTTGCAATACCGCAATGTGGTGATACCGCGATTACTTGCCTTGGATATTAAATAATTTATTCGATAACTGGAGCTGCATATAAACATTAGGTGAGTAGGTAGGTACACTCCCTGTTTAGGTTTTCTTCTAGTCAGGTGGCAGGTAGATACTAGCATGTAAAAATTCAAGTTACTTACCTATACCTACATACTCATTAGAATGTTTACAACCAGCAGAACAAAGATTGAATCTTATGTACTTAATGTATAGTAGGCAGATAAGTTTAAGTGAACGACCGGATGAGAGATCCTGTTTCCCATAGCTCAGGGAATCCTATTTTGGGAAACAGGGATCATTTGAAAGTACTCTAATATGTATGAACAATAAAATTTTTCTTCCTTTCTTTCTTTCAATATCGTGGTCATTTAGTGCGGTAAATATGTTAGACTATTTTAATTCCTTTTGTAGTAGACCTTGGGCTCTTGAGAACCCATAGGTTCTCTAAATCGTTTCCTTGTCGCACCGCTAGGGCGTGGAACTAACTGTCTTCCGGCGAGTGTGTTTTCCGAATCCGAATTAGCCTGGGTGTCTTCAAACGTCGTATTAACAGGCTAGACAGCCTAGCAACGGTCTGCAAATATGCTGGCATGGCACCTAGCTGAGTGTGATTTCACGAGGATGATTTTGGCTCTGTTGACTGCACCATTCGTCTCTCGGCACAGACACCCATGTTGGTTTATATAAAAAACCATCAAGAGTAATTAATGCATTTTCTATAGCGAATCCTTTTGAAAAATGCGTATTCTGGAATATCATAGTTACCAAATTCTCACCCTAAATAAGAGCATCCTAAATAAGTAAAAACCTAAAAAACAAAAAACAACTTTTGTTTCATACCTGAATGGACAAGTATGTACTCGTATCTATATGTGTATTTATTTATACATAATATCCTTTACATGTATGGCTTGTATTTAACTAGCATGTACTTCTAAGTATTGTTAATATGTATTTTTAACCCCCGACGAAAAAAACGGAGGGGTGTTATAAGTTTGACGTGTGTGTGTGTGTGTGTGTGTGTGTGTGTGTGTGTCTGTCTGTGGCATCGTAGCTCCCAAACGGATGGACCGATTTGGATGCGGTTTTTTTTATTAGGAAGCTTGTTTAATCGGGATGGTTCTTAGCTATGTTTTTAATCAAGTAATAAAGTAATTAAGTAATAAAAAAAATAATTATCTTAAAAAGTGGACCGATTTGCATGCGGTTTTTTTTAAAAAGCTTCAAATAAAAGTTAAATTACAAATTTAAAAAACCCCCGACTCTTAAAAAGTCAAAAATAATTTCCGTTTACTTACTTAAAGGAGTCGGGGGACCGCTAAGTAAATTAAATATAAAGACTCAAAAGTTGCGCGGGAATTCACTTAGCGGTCTACCGACTCCTTTAAGTAAGTAAACGGAAATTATTTTTGACTTTTTAAGAGTCGGGGGTTTTTTAAATTTTTATTATTATTTTTATTTTATCTTCAATTCTCACGCTCAACTCTTTTGCTACTACCTACTTACATTCCACTATATTATCGAATCTCAAACATCCAAAGATTGACTGTAAGAAATCTCTGTAAGGGATAAGTCCGCCTTTGCACCTTATGTAAATTTTCTAACGTATTTGTTACTGTTTAATGTTTACTGGAGCAATAAAGCATTTTCTATCTATCTATCTATCTAACGGCTAGACCACCACGTAACGAAAAAAGTTTCTTTTAAACTTTTTCTTAAAATTTACTGAATTAATGTTTTACATACGGCATTCTGTAGCTAAGTCCAACTTGCCCCTGTGCGACATTATTTTGTTTGTCGGTGCGAACTTGAAGCAGGGCAGAGTCGGCAAACATACAACGTTAAAGAAAGTGAAGCGCCCGGAGTAGCGATAAATTAAGAAGTTGTCTATACAAATAGGTTTTTATTTGAAATGTTTCAATCGTAGGTGGTCGCCTCGGTGCCTTTATGACTCATTTTGCCGATGGGGGCGGCTTGCTTTGACATTGTTTCCTTTCTGAGGGCCGACCATTTCTGACCATGGCTTGTGGATGTAGTACCCTAAACCCTATAGTGATGCAGACAAGGAACCTTGCTAAATGATAATAATGCATTTGTGTCTATCAAATATTTGTTAAAATTATTTATTCTTATTGCGAAATCAGAATGTATATTGTTCTCAAAAGATGATTTTATCTACGTTCCATCCAACTGTTTCTGTACATGAAAGTAATTTTACGAAAAACGTTTTATGTATTGACAAGTTTACAAGTACCGTGTGAAGCCGGTACCTCAAAAGAATAGCCCCACTGCATCTCTCCCCGTGCATGTCGTAAAATGTGACTAATGGATAAGGACAAGGTGCCGTGCTAAAGGGCGACCGGATAGCCACCTCTCACCTTGGCACTGTCCTTCCACCGAGTCGTGCAGCAGGTGGGTCTTCGTACCTTACTTGCTGCTTGATAGTTATCTTGTCCAAATACTCAACGTGGTGGTCGGTGTTATGCTGTAATTTACAAGAGTACACCTGCAGCACAGCACCGATTAATCTGATTACTCCGTTTGCCGGGATACAGCGTGTGGTATGTATTTTATTTTATTTTTTTTTTTTTTTATTGAAACTGACACGGTTGGCTACATCACCTACAACATCCGTGATGTCAGCCCATAACACCGGGTTGAACTTGGTGCCACGTCAGTGCTTCCCTTCAGTCGTGCCGGCTACACTGAACTGGACGGAAAACACAAACTATTTACATAGCCGTTTCGACCGACCTTTCATTCAGTGCGGTGGTACCAACCCGGGCGGGTTAAACCCTACCACCTAGTTATATAAGATGGGAGTCACATCCCTTAGTCGCCTTTTACGACATGCACGGGGAGAGATGCAGTGGGGCTATTCTTTTAAAGTACCGGCCCCACACGGTACAAAGAGTGTATGTATGTATTTGCAAGTTTTCTAACGCGCTCCTCTCTTTTTATTTTCAGGAAACAAACGGAAAAGCGTACGGCCCAATGGTAACATGCTGAAAAGTTTGGAAGAAATTTTTATTTATGATTTTTTGTTTGTTTATCTATTTCTGAATAAAAATATTGTTATCATTCCATAAATAATTTCACTATAGTAGGTATAATGCTTTTTGAATTTCTTCTCAGTAAGCTGTAGCTATACGGGCTTACGAGTTAAGTTAGTGGGTCGTAGTCGTAACAGACAGACAGACATTCCAACAAAACTAATAGGGTTCCTGTTTTTACCTGCGGAACCCTAAAAATAATTTTAACTGCAGTCCAGGGCTGCAGTCTGTGATAGCAGCTATGGATCGCATTCGTGATTCAAGTTCTACAGGCAGGCAGGCAGGAGTACTTACCTTTAATTTTACAGCGTAATTTATTGTTTTATATAATTTATAATTGAATTATTTTAATTAAAATTGTATTACTACATTTTTTTTATTTTAAATTTATAGCTAGAATAATCCCTGTTTGTAATTAGAATTATTCGGACAAGATAACTATAAAGCAGCAAGTAAGGCACGGAGAACCACGTGATGCTTGACTCGGTGGAAGGACCGTGCCATGATGAGAGGTGGCTATCCTTTGGCCCTTTAGCACGAGATCATGTCCTTATCCCTTATTTAGTCGCCTTTTACAACATGCACGGGGAGAGATGCAGTGGGGCTATTCTTTTTAAGTACCGGCCCCATACGGTTGTCAGCCTCGGTAGCTCAGTGGTGCGGTCGGTCGACTGTTTAAGCAACGCTGAGCGCGGTCAGTACTTGGATGTTAGATCGCTCGTCCGTTGGAGGCTGACCGTGGTTCGAATTCCACGTTAAACTGTAGGTCCCTTTCCTTCTTACCTTACTAGGTGGTAGGGTTTTTCCCGGCCGTGTTGGTACCACCGCACTGAACGAAAAGTCGGTCGAAACGGCTATGTAAATAGTTCGTGTTTTACGTCCAGTTCAGTGTAGTGTAGCCGATGTGAAATGACATGAGCACTGACATGGCAAATACGAGTAGTTCTCCCTGTGTTATGGGGTGACATCACGGATGTTGTAGGTGATGTAGCCAATCGTGTCAGATTCCATAAAAAAAAAACAACTTTACCTGAATTTGCCCCATCTGTCTCCTGGTACTCGTACATCCTCATGCATGACTCGAGTGCATAATAAATTGCATATAATTACCTCGTGCACTCGATTTCTCATCTAATTTTTCCACAGAACACACAATCATGTACGAGTTACATTCACGAGAGCATAGAACATCGAATCAAGCGCGGACTCATCTAGAAGCGCACAATTAACGGAGGAGAAGCCGTGCCACTTTTTAGGTTTATGTAGCCCGTACGAAGCCTATTTAAGCCTACATCGTCTGTCCGTCCGTCTGTCTGTCTGTCTGTCCGTCCGCCCGATGGCTGTATCTTTGGAACCGTAATAGCTAGCCGGTTGAAATTTTCACAGAATATGTTTTATTTTGGCGGATAATTTATAACAACAAGAAAAAAAAGATTTAAAAAGTGAACAATTAAGGGGTAGAGGTGTTTTTTCAAGTTTTTTTTGTGGTGCGGACACCTCGGTGCGCGAGCTCGACCCGCAATTGGCAGAAACCCGCAGTTTTGACATTGGAAATGTCTTTTTATCTTACTCCCATTTAGATAAGGCTAAAATTGGAAACCCTCAATTATTGGTTCCTTTTGTTGAAGTTGAGGTTGACTCGGTAAAATTTGTAAAATTATTTTAACGAACGATATTCTAAACTGGGTATGAAAACTTCGTCAAACTTAGTGTGATTATAGTGCAAACTCTAGAGTAAAACAACACATAATAAAAAGGGACCAACACGTGGCGGTAAGGAAAAATCGGTGCGCGAGTCCGACTCGCACTTGGCCGGTTTTTGAAACTGACATAGTTGGTACATTACATACTATATTGTTATTTCAGCCAATAACACCCTAGGTGAACTAGGTGATGCCATGTCAGTGTTGTAATTTGATCGTACTGGACGTACTGGACGGAAAACACTATTTATTACATAGCCAGCATTGTCAGCCTCGATAGCTCAGTGGTGCAGACAGTCAACTGTCGCTATTGAATGTTAAGCAACGCTGGGTGCGGTCAGTACTTGGATGGGTGACCGCTGACCGTTGGAGGCTGACCGAGGTTCGGATTCCTCGTAAAACTGTAGGTCCCTTCCCTCCTAATCTTACTTGGTAGGGTAGGGTTTAAACCGCCCGGGTTGGTACCACCGCACTGAATGAAACGTCGGTCTAAACGGCTATGTAAATAGTTTGTGTTTTCCGGCCAGTTCAGTGTAGCTGGCACGATCAAAGGGGGAAGCACTGACATGGCACCTAGCTCACCCGGTGTTATTGGCTGACATCACGGACGTTGTAGGTGATGTAGCCAACCGTGTCAGCTTCCATTAAAAAAAAAAAAAAAAGCCGCTTCGACCGACCTTTCTTTCAGAGTGTGGTGGTATCAATCCGGTAGGGTTAAACCCTACAACCTAGTAAGTAAAAAGGGACGGGCGGGACCTACAGTTTTACCTGATATCCGTTCTAAACCGCAGTTAGCCTCAACTGGCTAAAAGTCACCTATCGCGTTCTAACCGCGTCCATGCGTGCTTAATGTTCACGATCGCAGGTCGATACGTTGCACCACCGAGCTACCGAGGCTGACATGAACATGGGTAACGATATGCCACTTTTTTTTTCTTATAGAAAGCACGACATTTTCCACCGAGCCACCCATAAGATGTCTAACGACAACCATAGACATTAGGTCGTATTCGGGGGTTGCGAATGCCACTTCCATAGAAGTATATTTTTCTCCACTCCATGCACTGTATGTCCGTTGCCGTTGCACAGTGCTACCATCACGGAGTAGCCGGAATGTGTGACTCAGCGCGTGAGTAACGGAGGCTTTGAACTTGCGCGGTGAATCACTTTGGCTACCAGGGCTATTGCTGCTGTGGAGATGGCTCTAGGTCTGTTTATATTGACATGAGGGAAAGAAAGAGACACAAATGTAAACTCTGGAACGCTCTCCCTGCCCACATATTTCCCCCCAAGTATAGTCTCGGGTCCTTCAAGAGAGGCGTGAATGGGCACCTGTCAGGCCGGCATGACATTCGTAGCACCCGCATGCGACCGAATGTCCATGGGCGTCGCTAGACACCTTATGGGTGGCTCGGCGCCACATGTCGCGCTTACTATAAAAAAAAAGACAAAATCTACGTAAGAAGGTAGGTAAGTAAAGTAGGAAGGAAGACTATGAACATTTTAAATTAAAATTTAAAAATATACGTATATGGGAAAAAGTGTAAAACATACATACATACCACACGCTGTATCCCGACAATCGGAGTAAGCGGAGTTATCGGTGTTGTGCCGGAAGTGCTCTTGTAAATTACAGCACAACAGCGGCCACCATTTTTAGCAATGTCATAGGACCCTGGTTCAACCGTCAATGCCGCTCGGCTGTCGAGGCGAAGAACCAGGCCTTCAAGCGGTGGCTGTGCGATCGGTCCGTGGAGTCGAGGCGTGCCTATAATGCTTCTGTCAAGTCCAGCAAGCGTGTGCTTGATTTGGCCAAGTTTAAGCACGACCGAGGAGTAAGCCAAAAACTCGCACGCTGTCCTACCGTGAGTCGTGCGTTTTGGTCCCTGGCGAACTCTATCGGTCGTAACTTCTGCCGAGCTGCAACCCCCCCGCTAGAACGTCCCGATGGAACACTCGCTATCCTTGCCAAGGAGAAGGCGAATATATTCGCTCGCCTTTTTGCTTCCAACTCGACCTCAGACGACCAAGGCGCTACCCCTCCGTCGTTACCTCAATGCGATAAATCGATGCGTGAGGTACGATTCCATAACAGGGCGGTCTTTAAAAGTCTACGTCAGTTGGACGCCTCCAAGAGTAGTGGTCCTGACGGCGTTCCTGCGCGTGTGCTTAAGATGTGTGCACTTGAATTGACACCTATCCTCACTCGTCTCTTTAGGCGCTCTTTTTCCTCCGGTATCGTGCCTGCTTGCTGGAGAAAGGCTGCGGTCCAACCAGTGCCCAAAAAAGGCAACTCTGCTGACCCCAAAAACTATCGGCCTATTGCGATAACCTCTCTCCTCTGCAAGGTTATGGAGCGGGTTATTAACACCCAGCTTCTGACATATCTAGAAACTTGTAAACTCCTTGATGACAAGCAGTACGGTTTCCGTAAACAGCGATCATCAGGAGATATTCTAGCATATGTCACGCATGTGTGGGCTGAGAGATTAGACAACTTTGGAGAGTCGCTGGCAGTTGCCTTAGACATATCTAAGGCTTTTGATCGCGTTTGGCACCGTGGTCTCCTCAGCAAGCTTCCGGCCTACGGTATTCCCTCATCCCTCTGCAATTGGATCGCCAGCTTCTTGGGGGACCGATCCATATTTGTAACCATTGACGGTGCAAAATCGGTAGATTTCCCAATAAACGCTGGCGTTCCACAGGGCTCGGTGCTGTCGCCTACATTATTCCTGTTATTTATTAACGACCTACTGTGCCTAGGTAACATTCACAGTTATGCAGACGACAGCACCGCCGACGAGGGTTACGCTAAAGACTGGACTGCTAGAGAGGTGCGCATTGATGATGCTCGGCGTCAAACAGTTAACAGAGTCGACGATGTTCTCGTTAAGGTAGCCTCCTGGGGCCGCGAGAACCTTGTTGATTTCAACGTCAGCAAAACTCAAGCATGCGCCTTCTCTATCAAGGCCGACCGGTTTCCCTTCCAAGCTACGTTCCAGGGTACGGCCATACCTAACAATGACAAATTGGACCTCCTGGGCGTGGAATTGACCAAGGATGTGGGTTTTAGGGGTTTCATAGAGTCCAAAGCCACACTTGCCTCTAGGAAATTGGGCGTCCTCTACCGCAGCAGACGGTTCTTCTCACCGGCGCAGCTTCTTATGCTATATAAAGCGCAAGTTCGCCCGGTGATGGAGTACTGTAGCCATCTGTGGGGTGGATGCCCTCTTTACTTATTGGCGTCCTTGGACTCTATCCAGCGCCGTGCTATCCGTCTAATTGGTGATCCCAAGCTCACGGAGAGACTTGAATCATTGGGCCACAGGCGAACAATCGGTTCTCTTAGCCTGTTCTATAGGTACTACCATGGACGTTGCTCTGATGAATTGGCTTCTCTCATCCCTCCAGCCCCCATCCGTCTCCGCCACACCCGCCGGACTCGCTCGGAACATCCATATGTTGTTGACACCCAACTACTAAGAACACATCGTTTTTCGAAATCTTTCCTGTGTCGAACGGCGAAATTATGGAACGGTCTTCCGGTGAGTGTGTTCCCCACCACCTATAACCTGGGAATCTTCAAAAGGCGTGTCAATAAATTAGACGACAACCTTTTTGTCCGCCTCATAGCCGGCATGGCGCCTCTCTGAGCGTGGTTTCGCGAGGAATGGTGTTATTGGCTGTGTCTGATCTTCCGTTGAAGTATTGGGCACAGACACCCGCGCCGGCTGCCTATAAAAAAAAAAAAAAAAAAAAAACAAGATACTATCAAGCAGCAAGTAAGGCACGATGGCACCTGCTGCAATACTCGGCGGAAGGACCGTGCCAAGGTGAGAGGTATCGGTTGTCTATGAAAAAAAAATGCCTATTCGCTAAGTCAGCACGTGAACTAAGTACTCCCATGCAAAGTTTCAGGTTCATAGTTGACCTGGATAAGGCCTTTACGAGTAACAGACCGACATTATTTTACTGTTACAAAAGCAAGGGTCTTGGCATTCTCTATTCTTTCGTAAGTTTAACATTAGTTTCGTTGTCGTAAAATGGGCCACAAGTTGTCGAGAATTTATTAATAAATAAAACGTGCAGTAGAATTCTTATGAATTGTATGCTTGTTTGTCCTTTGTTGCGATAAAATCAAGAATCGGTAATTACGGGTAAATTTCTTTGTAAAACTGCAGTGTGGTAAATTTGATTTTATTTCGAAGAATTTAATTAAGGAAAATGGTTCAGCGTAAAATTTAATTTAAGCGTAAACATTATACGTACCTAATGTTATTTTGATTTTTCGATTGTCTCAACATATAATTAATTCTTTCAGGCATCAGGGGTGCGTGCGTCATACATAACTACTGCTACTAAATACACTATCACGGACGCCTGCTCTGCTGAACTAGCATCCCTTATTACCTGCCACCCGCCCTATCTCCGCATGACTTGTCGCAGAGAGACTCAGCACTATTGTTGACATTGGGATTTTGGGAACCCATCAGTTCTCTAAATCGTTTCTTTGTCGCACCGCTAGAGTGTGGAACTGTCTTCCGGCGAGTGTATTTCCTGAATCCTTTCTTCAAACGTCGTATTAACGGGCTAGACAGCCTATCAACAAATCCGCAAATCTGCTGGCATGGCACCTAACTGAGCGTGGTTTCGCGAGGAGAGGTGATTTTGGCTCTGTCGACTGCACCATTGGTCTCTCGGCACAGCCACTCATGCTGGTTTACATAAAAAAATAAGATATATATAACATTAAAACACTAATATCAGTTGTGTCTGCTTATCCCATTCGAGTTGGTTAAAGAGGGAAGATGTGTTCGGCGCCGCCCGCAAGAAGTATCGGTTAGCTTGCTTCATACTAGCCACGAAATTTCAGCTACAGTAGAAACATGTCTGAATAGACTACTGGCATCGTGGTTGTTTCAGTATAAGCGAGAGTAGAAGTTCAAATTGTATAATGCAGTTCCATGGCCCTTCCAGCTATTCCTTATTTCGTGGCTTACCCCAATAGAAAACAGGCGTGACGTTATTTATTCATTTATGTATTTGTGAATTTATTTAAGTTTTACATATGTAGGTATATATAAATTTAAGTAGGTAAGAATTATAATTAATAAATTATATTTTACCGTGTGGGGCCGGTACCAAGAATAGCCCCACTGCATCTCTCCCCATGCATGTCGTAAAAGGCGACTAACGGATAAGGACAAGATGTCGTGCTAGACGAGGAAGACAGAGGTCGAGACAAGAGGGCGACAGGATCGCTACCTCTCACCTTGGCACGATACTTCCACCGAGTCATGCTGCAGGTGGGTCTTCGTGTCTTACTTGCTGCTTGATCGATTGAATCTTGTTCGAATACTTTGCGGAACGTGGTGGTCGGTGTTGTGCTGTAATTCACCAGAGTTCTTGCAGCACAACACTGATTACGCTGCTTACCCCGATTGTCGGGATTCAGCGTGTGTGATATGTATGTAAATTAAATTATATGATACAAATATTAAACTTTAATCAAGTATGTAGAATGATAAATCAATTCAAATCAAAATATGTTCATTTCATTTAAAATGTGTTGTAAAAGGTACAGCTTGACGCCATAGGCGTTCTTCTCCAGCCAAACTTAAGGATATCACGAAAGAGTGTGGAGTAACAGAGAACGAAATAAGGATTAATACTATGTATACACTATAGTATATAAAATTTCATCAGATAATTAACCATAAATACAAACAAAAAGATAAATATATATATAATATGTGTATAATGTAGGATCAATTCTTTCAAACTGCAAAGTGTACAAAATTATAACCACAAACAATCAAGATGATATTTCCCTCGATCAAAAAGTCATTAGGCCATTAGAGGTTTGCTAAAAACCATGTAATTGCTTTCCCGACAGCTTTTTACGGTAATGGTTTACGCGATTTTTTTTTTGAGGGGGAGTTAAATCGGTGCGATTTGTAAGTTTAAATGAAATGACGAACGTCATCCATCACGCTATGCAGTGATTAGTGCAACAGGGAATATAGAAATTGTAGTGGCCAATAGTTTCACACGAGGGCTCCAAGATTTGGAGGTTTAAAATTTACGACAGTGTTGATTACAAATTTAAAACCAAAAACGCATCAAAAATCATCAAAAAGTAAAAAAATCTATCCGCTTTGTTAATTCAAGGCGTCGGGGGCCGAGTTGATTTTTTTTACTAAGCGCGCCTATAATTAACTAAGTTAAAATTATGTTTTTTTTACTTTTTGACGGTTTTTGATGTGTCGGGGTTTTTTTTAATTTGTAATCAATACTGTCGTAAATTTTAAACCTCCAAATCGTGGAACCCTCCTGTGAAAGTAATTGTCCACTATAATTTCTAAATTTCCTGTCGCACTAATCACTGCATAGCGTAATTTTGGTTTCAAGCTTCTTAAGAGACGTACCTAATTTGAACTGCTAATAATTTTGTTAGGTTAGTTAGGTAAGGTTACGTTAGGGTTAGGTAAGTAAGGTTACAAGTACATAAATTACTTTTGTAATACTTTACCTTTATTTGCTTAAGGGCGACGAGTGAAAGTGTAATAAAATTCCATTTTACAGCAGAGAACCATTTAGAAAAACAATGATCTTCGAATCGGCTGACCTGATCTTCATCAAAGAGCTACGAGCCATCCCGGTTAAACCAGATTTTAAATAAAAAAAACCACCGCGTCTAAATCGGCCCATTCGTTTGGGAGCTACGGTGTCACAGGCGCACAGACACAAGAACATTCTTGAGATTAATTGACCTGCAAGAAATGTTGAATTTTTATTTTACTAGGAGATACGTTAAAGTCTGGAAACGCTCTCCCTGCCCATATATTTCCCCACAAGTACAGTCTCGGGTCCTTCAGAGGGGCGTGAATATGCACCTGTCAGGCCGGCGTGACATTCGCAACCCCCGCGTACGACCGAATGTCTATGGGCGTCGTCGTTAGAAACCTTATGGCGCCTAGGCCACGTGACGCGCTTTCAATAAAAAATCTGTTAAGTGCGAGTTTTACTCGCGCACGGCGGTTTCCGTATCTATCCGCTATTATCCGCCTATCTAACATTGCAATGTATAAAAGCCTGTGGCGCCATCTATTATTCAATAGTGTGACTAATCGATTTTTAGACGTTTGTTGTATGAGAGCCCCCCTTAATTTTTAACATTTTCTTACTTTTCTTATTTGTTGTTATATCCGCCATAGTAACGCACATTCTGTGAAAATTTCAACCGGCTATCTATTACGGTTCAAGAGATACAGCCCTCGGACAGACGTACAGACGGACGGACGGACGGACAGACGGCATAGGCTTAGTAATAGGCTTCCGTACGGGATACGGAAATTTAAAAAACATATGGGTCCAGTAAATAATTATTTCAATTTAATATGAATGCGGTAGGTAGAGAAAACTGTTTTGTGTTTAATTTAATGAGATATTATTCAATACGGGCACATCCTCACAAAGAAACCTCATACTCATACAATGTATCGGAACAAAGCTATCTAAAAATTAAATTAGCACACTGCCTGAGTACAGTGGCGCCCATAGTAAACTCGGTCGACGTTCGGCAGTAAACGCGGGTTTTACGGTTTTGAGTGCGACGTACATATACCACATTCGAGGTAGCTCAACGTTATTGATAAAGTTGACAAATACGTGTATCTATCTATGTACCTGTTTTCAGAAACAGAGGTCTACTGGTACCGTGTGGGGCCGGTACTTAAAAAGAATGTCCCCACTGCATCTCTCCCCATGCATGTCGTAAAAGGCGACTAAGAGATAAGGACAAGATGCCGTGCTAAAGGGCGACGGGCTCGCCACCTCTCACCTTGGCACGGTACTTACACCGAGTCATGCAGCAGGTGGGTCTTCGTGCCTTACTTGCTGCTTGATCGATTTAATCTTGTTCGAATACTTTGCGAAACGTGGTGGTCGGTGTTGTGCTGTAATTGACCAGAGTACTTGCAGCACAACACCGATTACTCTGCTTACCCCGATTATCGGGATTCAGCGTGTGTGATATATATGTAGGTCTACTGGTAATTATTTCTTCTTTAAATAAATTCAACGCCGAAAATGAAGAGAAAAAAATACGTCCCGATCAGGATTCGAACCGCGTTACCAATTCCGCCAACGGGTCGATGACGTATTCTCTCTAAATTTTCGAACCGTTAATCTCCTGCATTCAGTTAACTTGCAGGATTCAATATAGAATCTTATGCTGTCGTCGTAATCGTATTTGGCATCGGACGCTAGAAGTTGACTTGGGATTTTTTATATATATTTTTTTATTTTTTAATGGAAACTGACACGGTTGGCTACATCACCTACAACATTCGTGATGTCAGCCCATAACACCGGGTGAACTAGGTGCCATATTAGTTCTTCCCTTCGGTCGTGCCGGCTACACTGAACTGGATGGAAAACACAAACTATTTAAATAGCCGTTTCGACCGACGTTTCAATCAGTGCGGTAGTACCAACCCGGGCGGGTTGAACCCTACCACCTTGTAAGGTAATAAGGGAAGTATTATATTTTTATATGTAAGTACTAAGCAAGTGGAAGAGGCGGCAAAAGTGTGTCAGGATCGTGGCGCGTGGGGTTTGGGTTGTTTGCGTGGGTTGGGTCCGTTGTCTTTGCCTGCCCCACTGGGAGGCAGGCAGGCGTGACGTTATGTATGTGTATGTATGTATGAACTTATAGCACAACACCGATTACTCTGCTTACCCTGATTGTCGGGATACAAAAGCGTAAGTTTATGTACTAAGCATGTACTCGCTTTTTATATTTCTTCATTAGATATACGCAAAGCCGAAAGTGAACAAAACCTATTTTTATCTTCATTTTCGCCTTTGCATTTATTTAATAAATAAATATAAAATGTAAATGTTGGTACTAACATCAAATTATACTAATAATAAATCTGTAAGGGATGGTCATGGAGTAAGTCACTTTGTTTTATGAGATACTGTGTTTGTAGACTCTATGTATGATACTAAAACTAAATTAACGATTTTTAGAAATCTTTGCTGTATGTATGTGTGTATGACCCTCCGATCTTACACCGATCATCCGAATTTGACGGAACTTAGTACGAGAATATTAAATATTCTTGTACTAAGTTTCGTGAAACTTCGGAGTTTATTAAAATAGATAAATTTTTATCTATTTTAATAAACTCCGAAGTTTCGGCACAGAATAAATCTTTCGGACTATATACTTGAAAACAACTAGTTGAAACGGTTATAGGTCCGTAGGTAATAAAATATTACATGTTAACGTTGTTGATCCCACTGTACGAGCTTTGTCACTACTGTGAAAAATTGTAACATACTCGTACATTGTAATATGTAGTTTGGACTATCTTTGTTACCTTTCAATCAAATTTACATTAAATTTTAAAAAAAGTTGTAGTTTTTCTAAGAGACCTTAATTATTTTAAACATTATTTTTAGAACTCTCCGTAATATTTTTTGGAAGCGTTTTAACAGTGAGAATACCTCAAAAATTTATAGATAAAAGATCCACAATGATTAAAAATGCATATACCGTTTCTGAACCTCGACTGTTACTAATTACAACCGAACTTTGATATAAACGCAAAAATAGTACATTTCATATTCAAATTGTTTACACAGATGAGTTTAATTCAAACATTCGCAGCTATTAACACCGAGTTAATATTACTCGAATAATCAAAATAATTAAACCTCAAATTATCCAGTATCCAAACATATACACAATAAACTTCACAAACATTGAAGGAAGATGGTATTTATTAAAATAGCAAAGCTGCATTAAAATACAGTGTATTTCCAGTAATAGCTACTTTCATTGTCCACCTTCGCTTTGTATGGGAGCGGGCGTTGCTTCCTATGGAAGTGTCGTACGGTGGAGTGGTATAAGCGAAACGTTCTTAAATTTAAATAAAAAAGCCGTCAAGTGCAAGTCGAACTCGCGTGGATAGGGTTCCGTGCCATTCTGTTTGAAGTCCGTGAGTTCGTGAAGTTCCAAATTCCGTGAGAAATTTAAGACTTAGGATTTTTGTTTAGGTTATCCTGTAAAGCGATTTAGGCACACTGCGTTTATGTATACAGCGAGCAAAGGAACAATAAGACCTATGTGCCCTATTTTTTTCAAAATTTTTGACTTAGTAGTTTCGACGATCAGGAGAGCGGGTGGAATAGTTGATTTTCGTATATTTTCTTTAATATCTTTAAAAAACTGTGCATCTTAAAATTATAAAAAAATCTATTTGTTCTTATAACGAGCCCTTTCCATTAATAAGTCGCATGATGAACGTGAAATTTCTTTTTTAACTTTCTAATTTGTCCCCCAACATTGACTACCAAAACCGAAATTCGTTCATTTACGCTACAGGTACGTCCGTAATCGGGCCATCAAGCTATATATGTACCAAACTTCAAGTTTTTTCCTCAAGTCGATTCGGAGAAAATAAGCTGTGACACACGGACAGACTGGCAAACACGAGAGGGTTTCGTTTTTTCCTCTTTCGAGGTACGGAACCCTAAAATATCCCTATATTGCACGTGTAGCAAAATAACCGTATTTTCATTTATAATACCTAAGTATGGCAGGTGTTTTAGTAATAAGAAAATTACTTTTGTTGAATTAACTCAAAATATATACGTAAGGAACGTTATTTTATGATTTCACACGTAAGATTATTTCACCTCTTTTCAGCCTTCAGTCTGTCAAACTTTGAAACGAAAAGATTCTTATTCATTACCTGTATCTGGGAGCACGGCAGTGCTCCAGCCAAGTCGAGCTAAGAATTTACGCTAAGCGTTTTCCCACTTACACCCTTCCACCTTTGCTCCACGGAACAAATTGAACTCTTTTTCAGTAATAAACCCAAAAAGAGCTCGCATTGTCAGCGTGCCGTATTTCACTAGCTAGTGCATAAAGGTCGGAGAATGAACGGACATGTTATTATCTACTGCTGAACATCGAAATAAATGGGTAGGTACTTAAATAGAAGGGGCATACCATCAATTGTACACTTCGTACAAGAACGTTTAAAAGAATTTGGACGTCGGACTGTCCAATGCTTATAATATGAGAAACAGCGTCGTCGAGCTCCGCGGGGAGCGGAGGGGACGGCGCGCGCTCTGACTGGGTGGTATCGGGTGGTATCGCGCTCTGATTGGTTGGTAACGAATGTTATTTGTACGTTTTTACAAATATCGTGTTACGCTGGCGCGGGGAAGGTCCGACGTCCATACATCTAACGTTCTTGACTTCGTACTTGGTATACCTTCACGTGCGGATAGAAAAAATTGTGACAAAAGTTCGAGTGCAGTTTTATTGCGACGCTTAGTAAACAATAAACAACAACTTCACTTACCTTACCAGGTTGTAGAATTTGATACCACCAGCGCACAGAATGCAGGTCGTTCGAAACGGCTATCTAATATGGTTCGTGTTTTCTGACCGTGTGTAATGTAGACGACACGAACTAAGATCTGACACGATCAAGGTGTAACTGAAATCACAGAATAGCTACAGCAAGTATTTAGCCAACCATGTCAGGTTTAATAAAAAAACTTTTCGAGGAGGAAACCTTGTAGGTCCTTCCCTTCTTACCTTACTCGGTGGTAGGGTTCAACCCACCCGGGTTGGTACCACCGCACTGAATGAAACGTCGGTCGAAACGGCTATGTAAATAGTTTGTGTTTTCCGTCCAGTTCAGTGTAGCCGGCACGCTCGAAGGGAAGCACTGACATGGCATCTAGTTCACCCGGTGTTATGGCCTGACATCACGGATGTTGTAGGTGATGTAGCAAACTGTGTCAGTTTCCATAAAAAAAAAAAGGAATGGAGTGCATGCCGACCAAATATTGGTAACGAGATAAATGTATGCAATCTGCGATAATACCGTTCCTGGGTATTTATTTTCAAAATATTGTAAGGTCAGCACATTCGATATTAACTCTGGTCTATGGTTTCGAATAATGACAATGCATTGAAGGCACGTGAATGCACAGTGTCTCCGGGTTAGTCACGTTTCTGGGAAAGTCCTACTACATACATCTATGATGCATATTCTATCACTTTTAAATTTCGTGAAAATGTTTAAATTTTTTTTTTCTTCACTAGATATATGCAAAACCGAAAAAGATATATAAGATATATAGATATATAAAGCGGGTATATACATGCTTTTTTGACGTAATAACGTCACGTCTTATAAATTGATGAACACCGGTTGCACGCACAAAAAAGTGTCACGTTCCATCTGAGCCTGTGTGTGCAAGCGAGAGCGCGTAACAAGAGATAGAGGCACAATCGGCCCAAGCGTCGGCTTGTACACATTTATCTCTCTGGTTCTAAAGTAGGTACCAGGGCAGCAGAAATTGACAGTAGTCTTATCACTTTATGACGTTATCACGTAAAACTATCGTCTCGTGTGGCGTTCTGCGTCTGTAAACCGACTTTACACACAACCAATTTTTTATGTAATCCGGTATGGTTGGCTGAATCGGAGGGGCCAAAGCATATGCTCCGCCAATATCATCTCCGAGAAGGTAGGTGCCATACTTCCCTGAATTGCTGGCTATACTGGACTAGAGGATGCTCTATATATGTACTATATAAGTACTGCTTAGTACTAACATATAAAATAAATAAATAAAATAAAAGTTTTCACCTTGTCTATTTTGATGACGGAAACACCTTGATGAAAGATGTGCACTATAGCAATGCGCATGCGACCGATTGTCGGTGGGCGTCGTTAGACACCTTATGCATGATTTGGCGCCACATGTCGCGCTTACTAAAAACCTTCCACCCGAGTTTTTTGAAGTGAAAACTTCTTTAGCGGCGCTTGGGTAAAACATTTTAAACTCGCGTCATCGCGTCCTCGTCAGTCTCGAAAAGCGAAATGTAACCTTAAGACATTGCATTAAGGGTTAAGTTAAAGTGGCACGGGATCTGCCGGACCTCCCGGAGTGCAACTGTTAAGTAGGGTTCGGTAACACGTTTATGTCTGTCCATTCTACTAAGTTCTGCAAAATGAATGTAGGGTTCCGTAACAAATGCATGTCTGTCCGTTCTACTAAATTTAACATTTATTTCAAAATGAATGAAGGGTTCCGTGACAAATGCATGTCTGTCCGTTCTACTAAATTTTACAATTTTCAACCAAGGTCCTCCAACGGTTATTTTATAATAAAAGTAGGGTTCCGTAACACGTTTATGTCTGTCCATTCTACTAAGTTCTGCAAAATGAATGTAGGGTTCCGTAACAAATGCATGTCTGTCCGTTCTACTAAATTTAACATTTATTTCAAAATGATTGTAGGGTTCCGTAACAAATGCATGTCTGTCCGTTCTACTAAATTTAACATTAATTTTTTTTATGTTTTTTTTAAGCAATGTTACGGTGTTGTTTTCACTTCTGCCGGCACTCCCGGAGTGCAACTGTGGGTTTTATTTGTTTGTTTTTGCTCTATCGTAAAAGCTAACAAGTATGACAAGCTTCAAACTTGGTGTGATTATAGAGCAAACTCTAAAGTAAAACAAAAAATAATAAAAACTTTAAGTTTACGTAAAAAATTTACTTGGTGGTACGGAGAGCTCGATGCGCGAGTCTGACTCGCACTTGGCCGGCTTTTTTTTTCAACCTTCTTCAGATAGGACTTTCAAATTATAGAGTAGATAATGATATGTAAAAATATTCCCAACTATAATCTCGCTTATTGCCCTGTTTGATAAACATTGTAATTATTGCATAACACCCGAAAAACAGGTTTGGAACGCATCCAGTTACCATAAGGGGACCGAGATAGGTCTATTAAACTACTTTCGCAAAAACGCGGACAAAAGCGAGCGATAAAAATATCCACTTACCACGGATCAAAATGAATGCAAAGTTTAATTTTAATGACCCAGTTCTATTCGATTGCGAATAAAAGATTATTTTTATTTCAAGTGGCCTAAAAATCATTAAAAGTGCGCGCGCAAACAATACGACAGGTATTTTCATAATAGTTATCATAGGTGAGAACTTTTGCCATTCAAAATTTCACAAACTGAGCTTGTATCGTACGTAATAAATTGTTTTACAACTGTGAGAAATTTTGCAATAACTTTTTATCTATTTTAACTAGTTTTCAATTCATAAAATTATATGCGATCTCATTGTATGTAGCTTTCTACTGATTAAATGCGAATATTGGTTTGTTCCGCACTAGCTTGTACATATATTCTATCTCACGAAGTCCGTTTGTCTATGAATGTTGTCAGGCGTGCACATGCGCATTGTTTTAATTTTTTTTTTTTTTATAGACAGCGCGACATGTGGCATCTTTAGTGTGTGTAACCTCGAGAGTGCTCAGTCACGATCGCGACGCGGTCCACGCACACAATACACACACACAAGCGCGCTCATCAATACACGTCACTACTACAACCAGAGCCAAACGGACTTAGTGAAATAGAACATCTGTAGCTACATACATTACTTAAGGCCGTGACAAACGCCAACGACCTTGAGCATTCGGGAATTCTACATAATGTACCATGCGACTGCTAATTTCGCTTCGCACGTTCAAGTCACATTTAGCGTAGTTTGTCGCTATCAGCCTAAAGAGTTGATGGTTCGGGGTTCGAATCCCACTTTCGTATGTTTTTTTTTTTTGCTTTTTTATTATTTTAATTATTAAAATGATTGTGGCTTATGTAACTGATGCGTGATTCTAATTTTTTATTTTTTATTATTTTACCTAAATAACATTTTATTGTAATTTCTTCCAAATTATTTTAGTTCATGTACTTACCACTTTTTATAAACCTCTAAATAGACTATCGATGAAAACTAAAATAAAAATAGGTAGGTAGGTAATAGGTAGATAGGCATTTAGGTATGTATGGCAAATATCATAGCAACATAGGTACCGGCCGGCGCGCGCGGCGCGCGCGGCGGCAGCATGGCACGGTGCGGTGGGGTGCGGTGCGGTGCGGTAACTCAGTAGCAGCGTGCCACTCACGCATGCAAGCAAGCAATAACAAGCCGCTCCTCCGCGCCGCGCCGCCGCTCCTCCGCGCCGCGCCGCGCCGCCGCGTCGTCACCGCTCCGCGCCACCACAGTGCCGCCGCCGCCGCCGCCGCCCCCGCTCCGCAGCGCGCCGCTGTTGCTAGGTAGGCTACTTTTATTTAGGCACGGTTCTATAGTCCTTGCATCTCAAGCGCAGACAGCGTTATACCACACCCGTGACACTAGTCACATTTTCTATGAAGCGGCCGAAAATGTGTACCTACTGCTCACGTACGCGGGCGCCTTTGCGTGTATTGGTGCGACCTCGATAACTTGGGTACAGGGTTGGCACTCTTTATGAGAAGTTTGTAGTGGACAATATTATAAATTATATTTGATGTAATTTAAAAGGAAACATTTTTAATTATGACTATCTATGTATATGTACCTCTTAACATTATTGGAGGGCAAGAAAAAAAGAAAAACATCAACTTATATGCACATGTTTTATTTTTACTCGCTAACTAAACGACAATTTTGCAGTGAAAGTTTCACTAAATTTTGGAAACTTTGCAATAGGTATTCCATTTTTATTATTTTTAAGCCGAATCGTATGTGAAGCTAAAGTGAAATTTTCAATGTATACTTGCCGCCATTTTGAACTTTTTAGTTACTGGACCGATTGCTTTCAAAATTGATATCTGGGTGTCTGTGTAGGCTCTGAATACGAATCTGTAATCAAAATTAAAAAAAAGTGGCCGCCATTTTGAACTTTTTAGTTACTGGACCGATTGCTTTCAAAATTGATATCTGGGTGTCTGTGTAGGCTCTGAATACGAATCTGTAATCAAAATAAAAAAAAGTGGCCGCCATTTTGAACTTTTCAGTTACTGGACCGATTGCTTTCAAAATTGATATCTGGGTGTCTGTGTAGGCTCTGAATACGAATCTGTAATCAAAATAAAAAAAAAGTGGCCGCCATTTTGAACTTTTCAGTTACTGGACCGATTGCTTTCAAAATTGATATCTGGGTGGCTGTGTAGGCTCTGAATACGAATCTGTAATCAAAATAAAAAAAAGTGGCCGCCATTTTGAACTTTTTAGTTACTGGACCGATTGCTTTCAAAATTGATATCTGGGTGTCTGTGTAGGCTCTGAATACGAATCTGTAATCAAAATAAAAAAAGTGGCCGCCATTTTAAACTTTTCAGTTACTGGACCGATTGCTTTCAAAATCGATATCTGGGTGTCTGTGTGGGCTCGGAATACGAATCTGTAGTCAAAATTAAAAAAAAGTGGCCGCCATTTTGAACTTTTTAGTTACTGGACCGATTGATTTCAAAATTGATATCTGGGTGTCTGTGTAGGCTCTGAATACGAATCTGTAGTCAAAATTTAAAAAAAGTGGCCGCCATTTTGAAATTTTCAGTTACTGGACCAATTGCTTTCAAAATCGATGTCTGGGTGTCTGTGTGTGCTCTGAATACGAATCTGTAGTCAAAATTAAGTGGCCGCCATTTTAAACTTTTTAGTTACTGGACCGATTGATTTCAAAATTGATATCTGGGTGTCTGTGTAGGCTCTGAATACGAATCTGTAGTCAAAATTTAAAAAAAGTGGCCGCCATTTTGAACTTTTCAGTTACTGGACCAATTGCTTTCAAAATCGATGTCTGGGTGTCTGTGTATGCTCTGAATACGAATCTGTAGTCAAAATTAAGTGGCCGCCATTTTAAACTTTTTAGTTACTGGACCGATTGCTTTCAAAATAGATATCTGCGTGTCTGTGTGGGCTCTAAATATGAATCTGTAGTCAAAACTAAAAAGTGCAAGATGGCGGCAACTATTTTTAAATTTTGAAAACGGATTCGTATTCAGAGCCCATACAGATACCCAGATATCAATTTTGAAAGCAATCGGTCCAGTAACTAAAAAGTTCAAAATGGCGGCCACTTTTTTTTAATGTTCACTACAGATTCGTATTCAGAGCCCACGCAGACACCCAGATATCGATTTTGAAAGCAATCGGTCCAGTAACTAAAAAGTTCAAAATGGAGGCCGTTTTTTTTTTATTTTGACAACGGATTCGTATTCAGAGCCCACACAGACACCCAGATATTGATTTTGAAAGCAATCGGTCGAATAACTAAAAAGGTCAAAATGGCGGCAACTTTTTTTAAATATTCACTACATATTTGTATTCAGAGTCCACACAAACACCCAGATATCGATTTTGAAATCAATCGGTCCAGTAATTAAAAAGTTCAAAATGGCGGCAACTTTTTTTAAATGTTCACTACAGATTCGTATTCAGAGCCCACACAGACACCCAGATATCGATTTTGAAAGCAATCGGTCCAGTAACTAAAAAGTTCAAAATGGCAGCCGCTTTTTTTAAATTTTGACAACGGATTCGTATTCAGAGTCCACACAGACACCCAGATATCGACTTTGAAAGCAATCGGTCCAGTAACTAAAAAGTTCAAAATGGCGGCCACTTTTTTTAAATTTTGACAACGGATTCGTATTCAGAGTCCACACAGACACCCAGATATCGACTTTGAAAGCAATCGGTCCAGTAACTAAAAAGTTCAAAATGGCGGCCACTTTTTTTAAATTTTGACAACGGATTCGTATTCAGAGCCCACACAGACACCCAGATATTGATTTTGAAAGCAATCGGTCGAATAACTAAAAAGGTCAAAATGGCGGCAACTTTTTTTAAATATTCACTACATATTTGTATTCAGAGTCCACACAAACACCCAGATATCGATTTTGAAATCAATCGGTCCAGTAATTAAAAAGTTCAAAATGGCGGCAACTTTTTTTAAATGTTCACTACAGATTCGTATTCAGAGTAGTGTTGTTAATTAATGTGAAAAAGCATTAATTTAATTCACTTGCGAATCTTACGCCATTAACATGCTAACGTTAAATGCTAAATGCGAATGCGAAAAATATCACTCGACAGTTCATGATGGAATGAACACACACAATGAAGGTCTTATACACGGTGTTGCAACCCCAACCGTAAAACCCGAAAGGGGGTGATTCTTTACGTGAAATAGAACAACTTTTGTTGTACGACTTTTTAATTTGAAGAAAAAAAAAATTTTTTCTCCATACATTTTGAGAATAGGCATTTAAAATTTGTACGGAAAAATATTTTTTTTTGTTAAAAAAATGTTTTCGCCACATAAGTTGTTTAGTTTCACATATAGAATAACCCCCTTATGTCAGTTAGAAATATTACGGGGGCAACTGCAACACCGTATATATGAAGTGCGAATTCACTCAAGCGTGTGAATAAACCAAAGCAAAAGTTCATGTGACAGATGGATAGATCTCACCGAGAACTGAAGTTTGAGTACCAACACGATGGGTCTAGCACCAGTGGTTCTCGAGTTATGACCAAAACAAAAGTTCATGTGACAGATGGATAGATCTCACCGAGACCTGAAGTTTGAGTACCAACACGATGGGTCTAGCACCAGTGGTTCTCGAGTTATGACCAAAACAAAAGTTCATGTGACAGATGGATAGATCTCACCGAGAACTGAAGTTTGAGTACCAACACGATGGGTCTAGCAACAGTGGTTCTCGAGTTATGACCAAAACAAAAGTTCATGTGACAGATGGATAGATCTCACCGAGACCTGAAGTTTGAGTACCAACACGATGGGTCTAGCACCAGTGGTTCTCGAGTTATGACCAAAACAAAAGTTCATGTGACAGATGGATAGATCTCACCGAGACCTGAAGTTTGAGTACCAACACGATGGGTCTAGCACCAGTGGTTCTCGAGTTATGACCAAAACAAAAGTTCATGTGACAGATGGATAGATCTCACCGAGACCTGAAGTTTGAGTACCAACACGATGGGTCTAAGACCAGTGGTTCTCGAGTTATGACCAAAACAAAAGTGCATGTGACAGATGGATAGATCTCACCGAGACCTGAAGTTTGAGTACCAACACGATAGGTCTAGCACCAGTGGTTCTCGAGTTATGACCAAAACAAAAGTTCATGTGACAGATGGATAGATCTCACCGAGAACTGAAGTTTGAGTACCAACACGATGGGTCTAGCAACAGTGGTTCTCGAGTTATGACCAAAACAAAAGTTCATGTGACAGATGGATAGATCTCACCGAGACCTGAAGTTTGAGTACCAACACGATGGGTCTAGCACCAGTGGTTCTCGAGTTATGACCAAAACAAAAGTTCATGTGACAGATGGATAGATCTCACCGAGACCTGAAGTTTGAGTACCAACACGATGGGTCTAGCACCAGTGGTTCTCGAGTTATGACCAAAACAAAAGTTCATGTGACAGATGGATAGATCTCACCGAGACCTGAAGTTTGAGTACCAACACGATGGGTCTAAGACCAGTGGTTCTCGAGTTATGACCAAAACAAAAGTGCATGTGACAGATGGATAGATCTCATCGAGACGTTCAGATTGAGTACCAACACGATGGGTCTAAGTCCATTGGTTCTCGAGATATGACCAAAACAAATTATCACGTGATAGATGGGTAGATCTCATCGAAACGTTCAGTTTGAGTACCAACACGATGGGTCTAAGTTCAGTGGTTCTCGAGATATGACCAAAACAAATGATCACGTGACAGATGGGTAGATCTCATCGAGACGTTCAGTTTGAGTACCAACACGATGGGTCTAAGTCCAGTGGTTCTCGAGATATGACCAAAACAAAAGTTCATGTGACAGATGGATAGATCTCACCGAGACCTGAAGTTTGAGTACCAACACGATGGGTCTAGCACCAGTGGTTCTCGAGTTATGACCAAAACAAAAGTTCATGTGACAGATGGATAGATCTCACCGAGACCTGAAGTTTGAGTACCAACACGATGGGTCTAGCACCAGTGGTTCTCGAGTTATGACCAAAACAAAAGTTCATGTGACAGATGGATAGATCTCACCGAGACCTGAAGTTTGAGTACCAACACGATGGGTCTAAGACCAGTGGTTCTCGAGTTATGACCAAAACAAAAGTGCATGTGACAGATGGATAGATCTCATCGAGACGTTCAGATTGAGTACCAACACGATGGGTCTAAGTCCATTGGTTCTCGAGATATGACCAAAACAAATTATCACGTGATAGATGGGTAGATCTCATCGAAACGTTCAGTTTGAGTACCAACACGATGGGTCTAAGTTCAGTGGTTCTCGAGATATGACCAAAACAAATGATCACGTGACAGATGGGTAGATCTCATCGAGACGTTCAGTTTGAGTACCAACACGATGGGTCTAAGTCCAGTGGTTCTCGAGATATGACCAAAACAAATGATCACGTGACAGATGGGTAGATCTCATCGAGACGTTCAGTTTGATTACCAACACGATGGGTCTAAGTCCAGTGGTTCTGTAGATATGACCAAAACTAATGATCACGTGACAGATGATAATTCCGATCCCTCACTCGCATGATCGCATCGCATTTCGCGTTTAGATGCTACCTAGCAGCGGAGCGCAGGCGCTATATAGCATTTAGCATTTAGCAGTACCACAGATAAAGAGCACCTACTTCATTGCTTTGTGCGTTCCAAAACAAACGAACCAACTAAGTTTTACGAACGCAACAGCAATGCTAACCAAAATGAAATGTGATTTGTTGCTTAGCATTTAGCATTTAGCATTTTATTCATCAGGGCGCTTAGCAGTGCTAAATGCTAACGGGGTATTCATTATGAATTAATTTTGTTAATGCTAAGCGTAACAAGACTAATTCAGAGCCCACACAGACACCCAGATATCGATTTTGAAAGCAATCGGTCCAGTAACTAAGAAGTTCAAAATGGCAGCCGCTTTTTTTAAATTTTGACAACGGATTCGTATTCAGAGTCCACACAGACACCCAGATATCGACTTTGAAAGCAATCGGTCCAGTAACTAAAAAGTTCAAAATGGCGGCCACTTTTTTAAATTTTGACAACGGATTCGTATTCAGAGTCCACACAGACACCCAGATATCGACTTTGAAAGCAATCGGTCCAGTAACTAAAAAGTTCAAAATGGCGGCCACTTTTTTTAAATTTTGACAACGGATTCGTATTCAGAGTCCACACAGACACCCAGATATCGACTTTGAAAGCAATCGGTCCAGTAACTAAAAAGTTCAAAATGGCGGCCACTTTTTTAAATTTTGACAACGGATTCGTATTCAGAGTCCACACAGACACCCAGATATCGACTTTGAAAGCAATCGGTCCAGTAACTAAAAAGTTCAAAATGGCGGCCACTTTTTTTAAATTTTGACAACGGATTCGTATTCAGAGTCCACACAGACACCCAGATATCGACTTTGAAAGCAATCGGTCCAGTAACTAAAAAGTTCAAAATGGCGGCCACTTTTTTAAATTTTGACAACGGATTCGTATTCAGAGTCCACACAGACACCCAGATATCGACTTTGAAAGCAATCGGTCCAGTAACTAAAAAGTTCAAAATGGCGGCCACTTTTTTTAAATTTTGACAACGGATTCGTATTCAGAGTCCACACAGACACCCAGATATCGACTTTGAAAGCAATCGGTCCAGTAACTAAAAAGTTCAAAATGGCGGCCACTTTTTTAAATTTTGACAACGGATTCGTATTCAGAGTCCACACAGACACCCAGATATCGACTTTGAAAGCAATCGGTCCAGTAACTAAAAAGTTCAAAATGGCGGCCACTTTTTTTAAATTTTGACAACGGATTCGTATTCAGAGTCCACACAGACACCCAGATATCGACTTTGAAAGCAATCGGTCCAGTAACTAAAAAGTTCAAAATGGCGGCCACTTTTTTAAATTTTGACAACGGATTCGTATTCAGAGTCCACACAGACACCCAGATATCGACTTTGAAAGCAATCGGTCCAGTAACTAAAAAGTTCAAAATGGCGGCCACTTTTTTTAAATTTTGACAACGGATTCGTATTCAGAGCCCACACAGACACCCAGATATCGACTTTGAAAGCAATCGGTCCAGTAACTAAAAAGTTCAAAATGGCGGCCACTTTTTTTAAATTTTGACAACGGATTCGTATTCAGAGCCCACACAGACACCCAGATATCGACTTTGAAAGCAATCGGTCCAGTAACTAAAAAGTTCAAAATGGCAGCCGCTTTTTTTAAATTTTGACAACGGATTCGTATTCAGAGCCCACACAGACACCCAGATATCGACTTTGAAAGCAATCGGTCCAGTAACTAAAAAGTTCAAAATGGCGGCCACTTTTTTTAAATTTTGACAACGGATTCGTATTCAGAGCCCACACAGACACCCAGATATCGACTTTGAAAGCAATCGGTCCAGTAACTAAAAAGTTCAAAATGGCAGCCGCTTTTTTTAAATTTTGACAACGGATTCGTATTCAGAGCCCACACAGACACCCAGATATCGACTTTGAAAGCAATCGGTCCAGTAACTAAAAAGTTCAAAATGGCAGCCGCTTTTTTTAAATTTTGACAACGGATTCGTATTCAGAGCCCACACAGACACCCAGATATCGACTTTGAAAGCAATCGGTCCAGTAACTAAAAAGTTCAAAATGGCGGCCACTTTTTTTAAATTTTGACAACGGATTCGTATTCAGAGCCCACACAGACACCCAGATATCGACTTTGAAAGCAATCGGTCCAGTAACTAAAAAGTTCAAAATGGCGGCCACTTTTTTTAAATGTTCATATGATTAAGATTCGCTCCGGTGAAGGAAAACACCGTGAGGAAACCTGTGCACAGCAGTACATATAAAATTGTTGTGGACACCGCTTCCAATCCAGTTTGTCACGTGGAAATGTATAACAATTCCCTTCCATGTTCATGGGAAAGGCTTGCGCTCAGTAGTAGGACATTAAAATTGACTCAAGAAGAAGAATAAGAAACCAAATTGATATCTGATTTGTGTAACATAAATTTCATTATTTCACATAAGAATGAAAATTTCACAGTAATTTTGCAGAAAGTGCAAAATTTCACTGCAAAATTTCAAGTGAAATTTTTGTGCAAAATTGCGCCTTGCATCTCTAAGTAAGTGCGAACAAGGAGGTTTGAAGTCCACCGCGCGCGCGGGCGCGGCCGGCCCGATCGTTGTTCTGTGCTGTGAGTGCGAAAGAACCGCGCGCGTACGTGTAAGTAGCTACTACTCCCTCTCGAAGGTGCGCTCGCTCTCCTCTCGACAGTCGGTGCCAGCCTGACTAGCCGTCCGCCAGAAGTCGACCAGACAGCGCTCGCGGGCTGCGGGGCGCGGGGGGAAGCAAACTCGCTTCGAGGCGGAGCGTCGCTTCTATACGCCAGTATTATAAGTATTCTATGGTTATACCACAGTACCTATTAGTTATTCTGTGGTTATACCAACGAAAGCCATGCATATAACGCCCCGTCAAGTTACGTACCGGAGCGTATACTGATAGATACCACAGAAGAGAGATATTACTGATACGGTCGTACTGTATACTGGTACGGAAAATGACACGGTGGCAACATCACCTACAATACAACATCCGAGATGTCAGCTCGTAACAACTGGTGAAGTAGGTGCTATGTCAGAGCTTTTCTTCGGTCGTACCGGCTTCACTGAACTGGACGGAAAAAAAGAAGGGAGTCATATCCCGAAATAGTTTGTATTTTCCGTCCAGTTTAGTGTAGCCGGCACGACCAAAGGGAAGCACTGACATGGCACCTAAGTTCACCCGGTGTTATGGGCTGACATCACGGATGTTATAGGTGATATAGCAAACTGTGTCAGTTTACATAAAAAAATCCCTCAGTCGCCTTTTACGACATGCACGGGGAGAGATGCAGTGGGGCTATTATTTTAAATTACCATCCCACACGGTACAAATATACCTAACCACCTATCTTTTTTCCATTCGATCCAAACACAGAAGACAGAAATGACGACCGACACGCGGGCGCAGCAGGGCAGGAGCGAGCAAGCGAGCCCGGAACTAAAATTGTATCTAGTATTGAAGTGCCTGCTAAATTGACGAAGGCAAAAATTTTACCCTTCCGACTGAAGAATTACGTCAATAATTTCATGTAGGCGTTTTTTGTTTTTTATTTTTATCTCCTTTCGTGGATAAAATAATAAAAAAAATTGAATAGAGTTTTCTCAGAGCTTTGTGACCTTTGAATCGGTGGTATTGTAAAATTGTAATAATACACACATACTCAGATTTTCAAAAATTCATGCTTTTTTTATATATTTTTAATTTTATGTTTATTACTTACTTTTACTCATTATTAAAAAAACCAGCAATGCACTTTGTTGGTAAGGAACCAAAATATAGGTTGGTATTTTTTTAATTTTCTGAATGTGTGTCAATTGGTCAGTTTTGGACCTTCTTTGTCGCACTTTTTGCATGTTTTGCGTATTTGGCGTTTGTCACCGCCTTAAATCGGCTTGTTTCAGTTTATGAACCATTTTACTTACAATATATTAACTTTCTATCATTTTCTAAAAGATTTCCACTGAGTGCTTTAATTGGAGAACTATCAAATCATTGAAATTGTAAAACAAAAGAGCGGATTACTGCCAACAAACTGCGTACAGTTTATTGGTAGTGGGAAAACTTTGTAAAGTAAAAAACAAATTTAATTTAAATATTATCGGTTATTGAGAACACTTCGCTGCAAAAGTATTGTATGATTTGTGAGATTCCAAGAGTTTCAAAGTACTTCACAATCCACAAATTCATATACGAAGGTGTCACATTTGAGAAAATAGCTTAACTACCATCAATATTCCTTGTCGCCTATACCCTACAACAATAATTCTCGTACGAACTTTGCGAGTCGCCTAATGTTACAACTATAGAATGTAACAATTGAATATGATAATTCAAGAGAACATCATTAACTTCTCAACGGTCAAATAATGACCATGAATAAATTAACAAAGTTAAAACGACCTGCATTTAAATCATATCCGCCAACAATAGGGAATGAGAAGTTGTCCCCAATCTCTATCGTGATCTTAAATCATGTCTCGCATTTTGATATTGTGTTACTCAGATTGATGTTTCTTAAGTGTAACGTTCTTCATTGTCAGAGGGATAATTTGGAGTAAATAATGAAGTATTTATGGTGTGACGAGTGAATATTTGAATGGCATTTCGAATAAATTCTGACTCTCAGTTTTGTGAAATAATTGCTCTGTGGTGCAAATTTAATGTAGATATGCATTGTAGTCTAGCCGTGCTTTGTATATTAAATATACAAAGTACGAAATTTGTTCGCAATTATGTAGTTTTCTATTAATCTCCACTTGAGCAAAGAAAGATGCAGTGGGGCTATTCTTTTTAAGTACCGACCCCGCACGGTTTAACTTAAATTAAGGTAAAAGCATTATTATGTTAAAAATTTCATTAAAAATAAAAAGTATTCAAATAAACCAACAGATGCAAACAATAAAAAAACAGTTTTCAACAATGGTAAGAATTCTACCTAGATATACAATCTACAATGTATCTACGTAAGTAGGTAGAATTATCGGTATTATCTATAACAGTCCATTGCCAAAAAAATTGTCTATATAAAATTATATAAAGGTACGCATTGAATAAATAACTAGAGATGAATCATAAACCAATCTATTGCTACTATCCTGACCTTTGGATCCGATTTGAATATGTACTTGTTACACAAGGATAAAAAAACAATACCAATGAAAGGGACCACATGCCGCAGCGGTTCACAGGTCGTAATGCATTCAAAATATGCATTGTGTGTGGGACTTCCTTTCAAAATCATCGGACCTGTGACGATGGAGACAAAGACATATTTTGATGATGTAAATCCTTTTGATGCCCGAAGTTTTGAGATGAAAAAAAATCTAGGACGAGGTGCGTTGAACTGCTCTAGATTTAGGAGTCCGCAGCGCGTACTTTTGAAGTGTAGGTACTCATACAAAAACTTTATGAAGATTAATTTAAAAACTTACCTCTTTTGAGTATATAAATGGCAAAGAACCATCAAAACCGGTTGTGATTTAATTCATTAAAAATAAAACAAAATCATCAAATTCATCAAACATATACGTACGATATGCATTTTCTTCTATGGAAAGATATTACTGACGGACGTAATTACTTAGATAAGTACTAGAGTTAGCAAATGATTCCTCGGGCGCAATTTATCCCATGCGAAGAATGTGAAGCTAGTACTAACACTTGTAACAAATATTAGAAGTGGAAATACTATGGCCCTACATTGTAATGACGTAAAAAAAAAAGAAAGATTTTCGACAAATTTCTTGTTCATAACGCAACAGAACCCTAACATTTGAAATGTAGAGTCCTTTGGTTGCTGCTCCTTAGATGAAAAGGGTTTAATGAGCTGACGAGTATTAAGAAGGACAATAATACTAGAACGTGTCATTAAACATACGGGACATAATCTTAGATCGCTTGCATGATGAAGTATTTTATGATGACTGGTGTAATAAAAAACTTATGTTATTGACTCTTTTATCATCATCTCTATGCATGGAAAAACTTTCATTTATGTTTATATAGATTATCTTGATAGAATATCTTGCAACTGTTAATTTCAAATGTTGTGTGCAACAAATAGGTAAAGTATTATATTGTGTCGTTTCTCGCTATACATAAATACCTACTGTAAAAATTTTATATAGTGACAACTTTTAAATATTGAGTAAATTCTGTCAGATTCGATTCAGATACTTATTTATTTAGCCATAAAGTAAAATTAACAATATTTCATTGAGACATATTTTATTTTATTTTTTATTCGTTCTTGCTTGCGTAGTATCTTAACAAACCCCTCCCCCCCCCCCCCCCCCTCCAGTTTTCAAGTTTTTTTCAAGTGGTGTTTTTCAATGTATTTACATACTCAAATCAAATCAAATCAAAATATACTTTATTGTACACCATAAAAAGGAACACAACAGGCGAGTTTAATGCAGAGTAGCATTCTTTACAAACTAACCTTTGGGATGTGGAGAAGCTGATAGGGCGGACAATGCAGTGCAAGAGAGAAGCGTGAAAAATAAAACTATTAAATAAATGGACACAAACAATAGGTACATAGATACATACATAAAATAAATACTATAAGGTACGTACATATTATATTTATACATAAACTACATATACATATGTAAACATATATTTTATAATATAAAACCATCTGAATAAAAGTTACAAGAACGTAATTAAGGGAAATTTATATTACTCGTCGCCGTCAGAATCAGATAGAAACAGTTTGCGAATACGTTCTCTAAACATGTGGATAGTAGTGCAGCGCCGTACCTGTTCAGGCAAATGATTCCACATGCGAGCCGCATTGACTGTAAATGAGTCCGTGTAAAATGAACTACTCGTTGGATTAAACATTTTAACGGTTGTATTTTCACTTTTGAATGTGACCAGGCGAATACGTTTTTGTGTAATTGAACAGTGTCTGTCGGGCTTTTAAAAAAAATAAGGGAGAATGAAACAACATATTATTGTAATGTTTATGAATACGATTTTTTAGTCTTTTTAAATTATTTAACCCTTCGCTATTAAGTTTCGTCAAACGAAGAATCTATACACAGACATCATCCGGCCAAATCACTCATTCATGTCAAAGGAAGCTTCCAAGAGGTGTAGTGTAAGCAATGTTCCTTACAATGTAATAATTAGTACTGACTCCCTTACATTCACCAATTCTGAACGTCGCTATTAATTTTGACACAGAAGAAAATCGTGTCCATTGAAATCCAAAGAAACGGTTAACTTATTTCCCCCAAAACAGTTTAACCCTTTCACGTTGCATTCACACAATAAAATAGCGAGACCATAAACAAGAAAGACCCCTTAACATCACTGCATCTAAGAATACCATCTAATGAGCAGACCGTATTAATTCTAGATCATAAAATTACAAATTTATGAATCTAGACCCTGCCCCATAAAAGGGACGATGTCGTCTCGGTCATTGTGCGTGACGACATTTGGTGACATTTTTTTTGACACCTCCTGTGACATATGGCGACAAATTTCTTAACGTGTAATGAGAATATTGTGCGCGAAAGTTTTAGAGTAGATAACAGTTTTCAAAATGTGTTTAATAAAATTAGGTAGGCAACAGATAAATAATTATTTTAAAATTGTGAACAGCATTTAGCGTCGGCGGAAAGAGTGGTTTCGTAACGCCGCTGAAGGGGGGGAGGAGACTGGAGGAAAATTTGAGAGGCGTATATCCAGCAGTGAAGGCATACACGCTGAATGACTGAACAGCATTTATCAACGAAAAAAAAAAATAATAACTTAAACAAATTCAAGTAACCTATTTGAAAATGTGATAAATAGGTACGTGGATAAAAGACAATTACCTATTTGTAATCAAAATTGATGAGCCAACAAAATGATAAAAAAATTTATCTAATAAAAAACTTAATTACTTATTTTTATTTTGTATTTTTAAACTAAGAATACATGTATGTAACATTATTGTAAATAATGTAGATAGAATATAATTATATAAGGTGTTTCGTTAGTCATGTCAATAACTTCGGGAGGGTTATATACGCACTCAAACAAACACTTTACGCAAAAAAAAAACATATGTTTATAGGAGCATTTTTTCTCCTAAAAAAAAATTATCAAATAATTAGCTGTAAAAACCAATCATAGTGACCTTGTGAATCATTTACAACAAACAGCTGTTCTGCGTTTGAACATAGTACGGTCATTGACCCCGTACAATGCATGTTACCTACTGTTACACACAGGTTAATGTTTAGGTAGCAAACAGGTTTTGTTAAATTTCTCGAAAAGTAATGCTAAAAACATATAATTTTTTTGCGTAACCTATTTATTTGAGTGTGTATGTCTATGTAACCCTCCCGAAGCTATTGACATGACTAACGAAACACATTATATATAGAATACAGGAACATTAAATAACAATCTTTCGTAATTATCGTAAAATATATTCATTACACTTCCCTTTGGCGTTGGCGTAGTCAGGTAAAAAAACACAGAAAGTAAAATTTCAAACAAAATGCGATGTTTGCAGGAAGTCTCGTTTCTCCGCTGTCGACTCCATAGAACTATCAAATACTTACGTCTGTACTTCGTAAGTCCAGCGCCGTACAAAACTTAATAACCCCTAATAACTTAGCAAACATGTTCTCCCGAGACATAATTGACCATAAATAATGTAGTGTAAATATTACTGTGTATCTTTATTGTTAAATGCATTGAAATATACAAAAGGCATGGGTCACTATGGCCATTAGAAGAGTTAAAGCAAAAATATTGAAATTTCACAGATACTCGTATACTTGCTTGCTTACTTGCGTGCGGAAGGGATGGTGAAGGCTTTCTCTACGAACTAATAATAGCTAATAGTGATTTTTGTCTGCATCGGTAGCCCACTGGTGCGATCGGTAGACTACCGTTCGTGATCATAACCATACCTGGGCGCGGTCAGAACTCGTATGGGTGACCGTTCGACCGTTGCAGGCTGATTGTGGTTCGGATTCCACGTAAAACTGTAGGTCCCTTCCTTTCTTTCTTACCTTGGTAGTGCTCAACCCGCCTGGGTTGGTACCACCGCACTGAATCGGTCGGTCGAACGGCTATGTAATTAGTTCGCGTTTTCCGTCCAATTCAAAGCCCGGCCTTAGTATAGCACTGACGTGTCACCTAATTCACCAAAAAACAAAAAGGTACGTAGCTACCTATTTATTTTTAAAATTGGTAAAAATTTTATGAAACACTCTTCTTGCACTTATGCAGACTGTGGAAATGAATTGGAAAAATATGTTTTCTACAATAAGTCAACATTCTGCTTTCTAGGGTTCCCTGTGATTTACTTAATAAAAAAATAATTCTTATTTGTAATTCTAACTGATATCATATACAGAGAAAATTTCATAGAAACAGTTGTTCAGTTTCAGGTTTCAGGTAGGTCCAGAGTTACCCCCTTTCACAGGTAAATACTTAACTTAGTTACGAATATAATATTTTTAATTAAATAATCCTTTTATCGGAATAATATAATACGTAAAACTTATATACAACACGCTATATCACCTATATAACTTATATCTATGCATAATCTTCTATTATGAGATAAGCATGACCTTTTAAGATAGCCGAAAGACAGACTTTATTATTAAAACTTACAAAACATAGGTAATATTATTTAACTAAATTTAACATTGAAAATATAATTAACTTAGGAAGTGAATGTAAAGTATACATAAACCTATAAAAGTGATCCTACATGACAACTAATTTTCCTCCTCCTACAGGTGGGACGATTTATATAACATATTTAAAGAAAGGAGGAGGTTAAAACAACTCGACTGTTATATAACTATATTATTTATAAAAAAAAATTAACAACAATGTAAATAATCTAACTACTCATACCTCTATATCCCAGTAAATGACCACAGCGACCAAGTTCCCCTATTTTGATCTTCTGACCTCCTAGCTAGATACACATCGTAACGAAATTTCACCTTATTGTAGAAATACTCGACTGGCTGCGTGAGAAAGGTAAATATGAAACCTAATACTGCCTAAAATATTGTACTAGCAAATGAGACATTTTTTATGGAATCTGACATGGTGGTTGGTGGAGCCAAAATTTGGTCCAAAATTTCGGGTTACCCTGTACTTTCCACCAAACGGTTAGACAATGACTGTCTGCGGGCAAATATTTTGCGTATTTTAGCGTCAGTTTCATCGAAACCCGTTCAGTAGATCCGGAGATATCTGCGTGTAACCATAGATGGAGAATGAGAAAAGTAATCCGACAGACGACGGACAGACAGACAGACACCAGAGTGATCCTATTAGGGTCCTTTTTTTAGCATTTTACGACGGGACCTTAAAACAGTATAATTTGTTGTAAGCAAAGTTTTGTAACTTAGCAGATGGAAAAGCCAATATTAGGTAGCATTTTCACTTTCACAATATTATTTCAGTACATTTTTCATACATTCATTTTTCATACATTCATTTTTTTTTTATGGAAACTGACACGGTTGGCTACATCATCTACAACATCCGTGATGTCGGCCCATAACACCGGGTGAACTTGGTGCAACGTCAGTGCTTCCCTTCGGTCGAGCCGGCTACACTGAACTGGACGGAAAAGAATTTTCCGTCCAATAAGAAAACCGCACTGCTAATATTATTGCTATAGCAACTTTTTAGGGGTAAACATTTATAACTTTTTAGACTTTTCCAAACTCTACTTTAGGCCACTCTTTCATTAAAATTAAATCAAAAAAGACAGAAAAAAAATCTATTTATTATACCCAATTATTCATGCATTAAATAGTCATAAAATAATAATAATTGTTTTACGGACGTATGGAAAGTTTCGGCATTTATAACTTTGATATGTAGGGTAGGCACATACTTACCTTCATGAACAAAATAATAATTAAGCGAATAAATACATTTCAATCTTTTGAACATAAACCTGTTAATTAAAATAAAATATTTGATGCCTACAACGGATAACCTCTTTTCCAAAATCTTTTCACAAAACCGTTCAGGGTCAAAAAACATAATACTTACTCCACACCTGCACCGAGCAGTATTGCCCCTCAACTTCCCCTACTTCGATCTTTTGACCCTTAATAAATTCGGTTTATCTAAACCGATCTCAACAGTAATTTTTGGCAATTTACGTCGAAATGTATTAAGTTTATATGGGAAGTGTAAATATACGCACAGCAGCGAGCAAACATACTGTTTTTTTTTTGGTCACAGATTCGTTGAAAACAAGTATTCAAATATAACATAAAATATTTTATAATGAAGGAGGAATTCCTTATTCCTTAGTCGCCTTTTACGACATGCACGGGAAGAGATGCAGTGGGGCTATTCTTTCTAAGTACCGGCCCCACACGGTGCTTAGGGGGAATCATTGATTTTATCATAGTTTACCTGAACTCACCTCGGCCTTCGGAGTCACTCAGCTCAGTGGCTTACTTTCTTTGACAAAGTAATTATATGAAAGTAAAAAACTCGCGTAGACTAGAAGTCGAATTAGATCAGGCTAAAATCCTTACCTATAATAAAATCCAACGTCTGCTTTCTGTCTGTCTGAGTGTCTGCCTGTCCGCTTATAACTCGAGAACCACTGAACCGATTTTAATAAAACAAAATTCTACGGATAGCTTGATTCTTCCCATCAACTATAGGCTACTTACTATCACGCTAAATAGCTTATGAGGTTAGCAGTGAAGTGAAATATGAGAGCGGGCGGAGCCGCGGGCACAGCTTGTTGTTCTATAAAATGCTGATCTCAACATAAATATAAATTTCTTACAGGTATACCTACTACGATGAAACAAATTTACATTTGCCAAACTCAGAAGCCCGAATACATATTGTTGTGCTGAGGCTCGCTCGCTAGGTGTATTAATGTTAATACATTGATATTCAACATTGATATATCGACTCTTAGCAAACGGACAAAGCGTCCCCCCTCGCTGTAGCTACCTCCCCCTCCCCCTACCGATCTGTACAATATTTACCTCACCCCGCGCGCTGCTAGAGGCTCCCCCTGCATCAATAGGGTTGTCACTAGCGTTGGTGTATGATTTTTAGGGTTCCGTATTTTTTATTTTTTATGGATGGCTACATCACCTACAACATACCTACAACAGCTAGCTTAACGTTATGATGCATAGAATAGAATGCCTAACGGCATTAAGCTCGCCTATTGTGCCTAATTTATATAAATTGGTGTTCAATAAAGAATATATACATACATACATACATACAGTCCCCAAGTGATCGCTGCGAGCAGCGCTGATTTTCAGCAAGCCCCGTTTCCACAACAATAAACATAAAAAAAATCATTATGAATAATGATTATGACGTAAAGCCTATTATCATAAAGTCAAATATGAGAACATGAAACATTTAATAAATGAAAAAACGCGATAGAAAAGAATTAAAAACAAAACACAAAGGTAATTGTCACAAAATAAAATAGTGTCTGATGTAAAGTGACAACCTTGCGTGTCAATTCTCCCCTGTTACTAATACGACACCGGAGCGTCGACATGGAGCGTCGGTCACCCTTTACCGCCGCACTCTGAATATAATGCGCAGCTATGTCGCGCCAGGGACACACTTGTGTGTTTTTACCCGACTACGATGAAGCCAAAAGGAGGCTTATGATTTTGTGGCAGCATATGTATGAATGTGTGTTCGTTTGTCTCCTCACTACTGAACCGCTTTCAACATTATGTGTTTTTACCTGACTACGGTGAAGTCACAAGGAGGATTATGATTTTGGCAGCGTGTATATGTATGTGTGTTCGTTTTTCCCCTCACCACTGATCCACTTTCAACATTGTGTGCTTTTAACCGACTACGGTGAAGCCAAAAGGAGGGTTATTATTTTGGCAGCGTATATATGTATGTGTGTTCGTTTGTCACAGAACCTAAACTAGTAAACCGATTTCAAAATTAAAGGTGGGGCAAAAGTAATATCTAATGTGAATGCCATTTTCATAGAAATGAAAAAAATTGGACTGCGTTTTCACGGAAAGTTTATTTGAAGGTGGAAAATGGATTACATTAAGTTGTAAAGGTCAAATGGCCACCTCCTGAGTTGATGCATATTTGTGCTCGTTTTACGGCATTTTGAATCGCTGCTCGCAAAACATCTTGCTCCAAATTGGTGATTTCTTCTTCAATGTTGGCTTTCAAGACTTGAAAGGTATGTGATTTCTTGTGGTAAACGCGTGATTTCAAAAAGCCCCAAAGGAAGCCCCGTCCCTAACATCAGTTGATTGAAGGCAGTCTAACACAGCCCATAACACGTCTTCTCGCGAAGAGGCAGGTGAATAAAAGGTTTAATTTATACCATTTTAACCGACTTCAAAAAAAAGGAGGAGGTTCTCAATTCGGCTGCATTTTTTTATGTTTATTACCTCAGAACTTTCGACTGGGTGAACCGATTTTGATGATTCTTTTTTTATTTAAAAGCTGGTGCTTCTCGTGTGGTCCCATTTCAATTTGGCCAAGATGAGATTGGAAAGCGAGGCGGAATCGCGAGTGAGTTGATGATATCCTTTGTGATTTGTATAGCCTTCTTTATCACCGCCTTTCAACTCTAGGGTTCGATTATTTTTTTATTTCATACATTTTTGAAGGCGGTTTTTATATTTTTTTTCTAAAATGTATTCTTTTCTATAGTTCGACCCTGTAAAAACGAACGTTAGCGTGCGGTGATGAGTCACCGTCAGCGGTCGTCTACAGTCACCTCACACACACACAGACACGCCCCTCTCACACAACTTCACTCGCACACGTGTTACAACATGAACCATGCTTTCTTTAGAACTACCTATACCCTAGTTGCGCCACGAATTTGTTTTATTTTTATTATGAAACCTTACATGGTTGACTAGGTTACCACCTAGTACAATAATAAAAAGAGAAGGAACCTACAGTTTACAGGAATCCGAACCACAGAGAAGCGCGTAATTTTGAAGGAAGGCACAATAAGTAAGATTTTTTGTTCTTTTTAGGTTCCGTACCTCAAAGAGGTGAAAACGGATCATCTAACTCAGGCGCGTTCGTCCGTCTGTCTGTCACAGGGTCATAAATTCTAAACGGTTGGCCGCAGAATCAGAAATTTTTTATGTAAGTTGAAATGTGGTACGAAATTGGAAATTCTTATTTTGCTTAAACTCTGAAACATATTTTTAAAACAAATTAAAAAGGGGGGTGGAAACACTGAAATAATAAAAAATATTTTTTATATGCTAAGTGACACATCATTGCAACCGAGTCGACTTTTAGAATGCAAAAATATTTTTTTACAAAATTTTAAAGTCAAATATCAAACACAAAATCTTCCAAATATGTATAATTAGTACAAAAATTATGTTTGTCCTGTGTTTTGATATTACGAGTTGATATGTTTATGAGGAATAATTTCTTGCACGTACCTGCTATTTCTGTACGTACTCATATTCTGTGAGTTTAATTTATTTGATTGTGTGGATTTTACAAACAGGTACCCTTTTTTTTCCATGGAAACTGGCACGTTTGGCTACATCACCTCCAACATCCGTGATGCCAGCGGGTAAACCAGTCCCACGTCAGTGCTTCCCTTGATTTCATGTCGGCTACACTGAACTGGACGGAAAACACGAACTATTTACGTAGCCGTTTCGACCGACGTTTCAATCAGTGCGGTGGTACCAACCCGGCGGGATGAACCCTACTTAATAATAATAAATTAAAAATAATAATAATAAGATGACCTGAAGCAGCAAATTAGCGCGTGGGCCCAACGTATCCGTCGCTATAGGAAGCGTGTCGACCGTTTTCATCAGAACCGTCGATTCCAGAGTGACCAAAGGTGGGTATACCGGAACTGGGAGCACCCGAACCAACGACCAACAGACACGATCCGACCAACTGATCAAGAAAATGCTTCATTTTGGAAAAACATCTGGTCGGATCCTGTCTGTCACGTCGAGGGTGAATGGATGAGAGTTGTCCAGCGGGAGTGTCAGTCGATAGAACCAATGTCAGCCATACCAACCAATATCAACGAAGAACCAATATCAGCGAAGAGGATGTAGGTTCTGCAATCCGCCTGGCACTGAACTGGAAATCTCCAGGGCCGGACGGATTGCAGAACTTCGGCTGAAATGGTTCAGAAGCTGCCACTCCCGCTTGGCTGTTCAATTCCAGGATGCCCTAGAACGTCGGGTTCTCCCGGAATTCATGACCACTGGTGTCACCCACCTGCTCCATAAATCTGGTAGCACTGCGGAACCCAAAAATTACAGACCAATCACTTGCTTGCCTACCATCTTCAAGCTCCTGACATCCATTCTGACACACAAAATATCAATTCACATAAAGGACAATAACATCTTGTCCGTTGCTCAGAATGGATGTCGGGCTGGTTCCCGCGGTACTAAGGAGCTGCTCCTCATAGACATGACCGTTTGTCAGCAGGTCCGACGCAATCGAAAGAACCTGTCTGCTGCCTGGATAGACTACAAGAAGGCTTTTGACTCCGTGCCCCATACGTGGTTGCTAAGGATACTAGAACTATACAAAACTGACACGAATATCTGTCAATTCCTTGGCGCATGTATGGGACAATGGAGTACTATCCTTCGTGTGCCAGGTGGCCAACGGACTTCGGTTGCAGACGACGGGATTCCCATACGGCGGGGGATCTTCCAGGGAGACAGTCTGAGTCCGCTTTGGTTTTGTCTGGCTCTGAACCCTCTTAGCACCTTGCTTAAGGACTCAGAGCTGGGCTACTGTCTTCGAAGAGGAGGCTCTCGAATATCGCACTTATTTTATATGGATGACCTCAAACTGTTTGCCAAGTCAGACACCGAACTAATGTCGATGATGAAGATAACTGAAGGCTTCAGCAACGACATTGGAATGGAGTTCGGCTTGGAAAAATGTGGGACCATCCATGTGGAACGAGGTGTGATCGTGAACTCCGGCGGCATACAGTTGTCGGAGTCCATGAATGTTCGAGCTCTCTCCGAAGACGAAACCTATAAATATCTGGGAATATCGGAGGCTCTCAACATACGGGATACGGACATGAAACAATCAGTTAAGGAAAAGTTTTTTCACCGTCTTACAAAAGTGCTAAATAGCCTTTTGTCAGGCGGCAATAAAATTCGTGCCTATAACGGTTGGGTCATGCCTGTGCTCGTATATACCTTCGGTATTCTCAGATGGACTCAGACCGAATTGGACTCGCTGGACAGAAAGGTCAGGACGCTGATGACGAAATCCCGTATGCACCACCCACGATCATCGATCATGAGGTTGTATATCCCGCGGAAGTGTGGGGGTCGAGGTATGTTAAATGCCAAGAACCTGCACAACCGCGAGGTATGCAATCTCCGTCAGTACTTTTTGGAAAAGACTGATGTTTGTGAGATGCCCCGCGATGTCGTCACCAGCGATAAAGGTCTTACCCCGCTGAGCATGGGAAAAGAGAACTGGCGGAAGCCGGTTGTACTGAGCACTGAGGACCGCATGGAAGTATGGAAAGGCAAGGAGCTGCACGGTAGGTACTTCCGGTCTCTCACGGGACCGGATGTAGACCAACTTGCTTCCGTGCACTGGCTACGCTTCGGGGACCTCTTCGGGGAAACCGAGGGTTTTGTCTTTGCAATACAAGATGAGGTTGTCAAGACGAACAACTATAGGAAACACATAATGAAGGACGGCACCATTGACATCTGCCGCGCCTGCCACCAACCTGGCGAGTCCCTCAGACATGTGATTTCCGGTTGTTCGCAGCTTGCCAACACCGAGTATCTGCATAGACACAACCTAGTAGCCAGGATTATCCACCAGCAACTTGCCTTAAAGTTCAACCTTGTGGGTACCGAGGTGCCTTACTATAAGTACAATCCACCGCCAGTTCTCGAGAACGGTCATGTCACACTCTACTGGGACCGGTCCATTATTACAGATAGGACTATTCTTGCGAATAGACCTGATATTGTGATAGTGGACCGGGAGGCGAGGCGTGCAACGCTCGTCGATATCGCCGTGCCGCACGATGGTAACCTCGTCAGTAAGGAAGCAGAGAAGATGCTGAAGTATCTGGATCTGCAGCACGAGGTTACCAAAATGTGGCCCGTCGACTCGACGATCGTTGTGCCCATAGTCGTATCAGCGCATGGGCTGATAGCGAAGAGCCTCGATGACCACCTTAAGAGGCTCTCGCTGAGTGGTTGGGTCAAGGGCCAGATCCAGAAGGCAGCCCTGCTCGACACTGCACGCATCATCCGGAGGTTCCTCTCTTTGGGACCCGACCATCGGTAGCCTGGGCTCGCCCCGCCGCCGGTGGTGGAAACTCCGTTTGTTTTTATATTAATTTTAGGTTTTAATTAAAAAAAAAAAAATTAAAATTTGTATAAAAAGAAATGTGGAAATAAATGGATAAAAATAATAATAAAATGCTCACATCACGCTCTACTGGGACCGGTCGATTATCACTGATAGGACTATTATGGCTAATAGACCTGACATAGTGATAATCGACCGGGAGGCGCGGCGCGCAGCGCTCGTCGACATCACGGTGCCGCATGACGAGAACCTTGTGAAGGCAGAAAAAGACAAGATGTTAAAATACATCGATCTGTCTCACGAGGTTACCGACATGTGGCCCGTGGACTCGACGATCGTTGTGCCCATAGTCGTGTCTGCGCATGGGCTGATAGCGAAGAGCCTCGACCATCATCTCAAGAGGCTCTCGCTAGAGCCACTTGCTTGGATCAAGGGTCAGATGCAGAAGGCGGTCTTGCTCGACACCGCTCGAATTGTCCGGAGGTTTCTCTCTCTCGGGTCCGACCATCGGTAGCCTGGGTTCGCCCCGCCGCCGGTGGTGGAAATTCCATTTTGTTATTTTGTATTAATTTTAGATTTAGGTTTTATTTGTAAAATTAATATAAAAAAAGAATAAATGTGTAAATAAACGAATAAATAATAATATAATAGCTAGTCTAGCGTCGTCCCGGAGAGCTCCGTAGCCACGGCCTGCAACCCCCGCCGCCGCGGCCGGCGCGCTTGGAGGCTTGTCTCCCGCCGCCGCCGCCGCGCCGCCGGCGGTATTACCGTTTTTGTTTTTTGTGTTTATATTTTGTATATTTTTAATTTTATTATCTATATACAATATAAATATTGTATTATAAAAACGTGAAAATAAAAATAATAATATTATTATAAACATTTTAAATCATTCATTTTCATTTTATTAGAGTTTAGTTTCTAGACTGTGATCTGAATTTCGAGCTGCCGACAAGATGTTTTACAGCTGAAAGTGTTCGGCCGATCAGTGACGGCTACACTGAACTGGAAGGAAAAAACTATTTACATAGCCGTTCGACTGGCCTTTCATTCGGTGCGGGTGGTACAGACCATACGGTAGCAGTAAGGTAAGAAGGGAAGGGACCTACAGGTTTAGGTGGAATCCGAACCACGGTCAGACTCACGGTCGAACCCATCAAAGTTCTGAACGCTCCCAGGTGTGCTAAGATCACGAACGACTGTAGATCGATCGCACCACGGAGCTACAGAGACTGACAAAATGACAATAGAAAAGAAATAGGTAGTATCAATCAATATTCAGTTGCGACGCCACGCCTATTAGAATCCAATTGGATCTGAATTTTAATTAGAAGATTGTATCTTATACCGTGTGGGGCGGGTACCTACCTAACAAGAATAGCTCCACTGCATCTCTCCCCGTGCATGTCATAAAAGGTCATTAAGGGCTGCAAAAAGACGGCGGCGCTGGCTCATTTTCTACCGAAGAACAATAGGACAACGATCGGCGAGCGTCTTCTCCAAGCCGGGCGATCTGACCTGAAAACTGAAGAAGAATGTTATTTATGTACCGTGTGGGGCCGGTACTTAAAAAGAATAGCCCCACTGCATCTCTCCCCGTGCATGTCGTAAGAGGCGACTAAGGGATAAGGACAAGATACTGCGCTAAAGGGCGACAGGCAGGCCACTTCTCACCTTGGCGCAGTCCTTCCACCTAGTCATGCAGCAGGTGGGTTCTTCGTGTCTTACTTGCTGCTTGATAGTTGTCTTGTCCGTATACTGTGCTAAACGTGGTGGTCAGTGTTGTGCTGTAATTTACCAGAGTCCTTATAGGACAACACCGATTACTCTGCTTACCCTGATTGACGGGATACAGCGTGTGTTATGTATGTATGTATGTAATGTTATTTATCCTTCCTTCCTTATCCTCCTTATCCTTATCCTTACCTATAATAAAATCCAACGTCTGCTTTCTGTCTGTCTGTCTGTCCGCTTATAACTCGAGAACCACTGAACCGATTTTAATAAAACAAAATTCTACGGATAGCTTGATTCTTCCCATCAACTATAGGCTACTTACTATCACGCTAAATAGCTTATGACGTTAGCAGTGAAGTGAAATATGAGAGCGGGCGGAGCCGCGGGCACAGCTTGTTACATATGTTGCACACGACTGCCTGGATGAAATCACATTCAACCATAAATCTACCTAGGAATAAAGTAACTACCACACGAAAAAATTTTTTTACCATATGCCAAACTGTTTTCAAACAACCGTCAAACACCAGAAGTACATGAATTGTACTACAAAATTTGAGTTTGTGGACTTCGCGGTAGAGACGCTTGGAGCATGGAGCTCGGATGCCGTCTGTTTTTATAAGCAAATAGGAAAACAGCTTATTGAGGCATCCGGGGGCCGCCGTCTCGGGCCGGGACGTACTTCAAGCAGCGAGTTAGTATTGCCATTCAATGGGGGAACGCAGCGTCCGTCATGGGGACCATGCCGTTGATCCTCAAGATGGATGAATATTTTTGTTTATAGGTTATACAGGGTGTTTGATGACTATAGGTCATAAAGCAAACCAGGTACTCCTGAGCCTATTTGGAGCAATAAAGTTAGATGACATTTTGCTCTACGGTGAACTTTTTTTTTCCATGCAAAACTAAATAAAATTATTTAGTTTTGTATGGAAAAAAAAGTTCACCGTAGAACAAAATGTCATCTAACTTTTTGCTCCAAAAAGGCTCAGGAGTACCTGCTTTGCTTTATGACCTATAGTCATCAAACACCCTGTATAATAAGAACATACAACAAACTACCTAAAATAACAAACATACCTACCTAAATAAAACAAAACAAACTTACTAAGAATATAATCAATCCTCCTCTAGCCCTGATATAATTATATATTATGTTTCTATTTTATGTTACAGGTTTTTAATTTTCTTTAATACTATTATAGGCTGTATATCAAATTTAAGTAAGTAAACAAAAATTATTTCCGCAGATATAGAGTCAATATACAAAATAAAAATATAAAAGTTAAAAAAAATACATGTTATTATTTGTATTTCCGGAATAAAGTACGAGGGGTGGCTGATAAGTAATCTACCTGACAATGAAAGAAAAGACTTGTATAGGTAATTTTTTTATTATTTTTAATATAGTCACCTGCAACTGTAATGCACTTATTACATTTGTCAATAAGTGACATCAGACCGTTGAATAATATTTTTTATTTTGCTCATCAAAATGGTCATTTACGGCAGCCTTCATCTGTTCGTCTGATAAAAATTTGCGTCCCCTTAAGTTTTTCTTTAAATTTCTGAACAGGAAATAGTCGTATGGGACTAAATCTGGACTATAAGGAGGTTGATTGATTTCAGTGAAGCCATCCGTTTGATTTAAAAAACGCTTGACAATATTCGAAACGTCCTTGTTTATCAAATGGAGTCAACAATCCTGGCACCCAACGCGCGCTCACCTTAGACATCCCTAAATGTTGATGAATAATTTCATGAACTCGTTCCTTGCTAATGCCAACATCCCTAGCTATCTCTCACTGCTTGATTCGGCAATCTGCGAGAATCAATTGCTTCACTTTTTCCACATTTCCATCTGTAACTGCTGAAACAGGCCTCCCACTACAGGGGATCATCTTCTAGGCTCTCACGGCCATGTTTAAACTGCTTCGACCAAAACTTTATGGTGAAATCAGAAGGGCATGAATCCCCAAACACCTATAACATGCGCTGTTTAATCTGTGACGGAGTATTCCCTTCCTTAGTAAGAAATTTAATAACTGCACGATGCTTAAATTTGATCATTTTATCAACATGTTGGAAACAATGACATGTCAAAATTAATTGTGAAATGAATACCACAGTTTTAGACAATGGAATGAATAAAATTTATTTAGTATTTAATTTTTATTTAATTTATTCATTTAGTAGACGGTATTATTTAATAATACCGTATTATAGTCGCCAGTACTATTTTCAAAACTTTGTCTAACAAAGTAGATTACTTATCAGCTACCCTACCTATCACACGAAAAAAAAACCAAATGTTTTTAAACAACCGTTTGATTACGTTAGGTATGGGAGGCCGAGGCATGCAATGCAACGGACTCATGAACAGCCAAAATGTTATTAAGTTAATATGCTTATCAAGAAATGAGGCACTTGGTAAATTCTGAGTAAGGTAACAATGTATGAAACGGCTACAGATTGCGAGGCGCCACGGCGGCACTGTCCTGCGAGGATCGTTAACAAGAATTCAATTATAACTTGAGCGTTGCAGTCGGCGGGTTGCATCGGATCGGCTGTTACTTGAAGACTCGTGTCGTAACCTCAGCCTGTGACTCGGGATCAACTTGCTATGAAAGGCGTTTAGTTATCTTGCCGTCTGCAAGTAATATTAGTAGACATGTTGTGATGTATGCCTAATTAATATTTCAAATTTCAAAAGCCCTTATAAAGAACCAAATATTCTTAAACTGCTTTGATTTTTTTACGTGCTACTTTGGTATTTTTTTTAATTTAATAATTATATTTATACTTACAAAACAATATCACAGTTAACTAAAAGTTATAAATATAATTGACTTATGAAATTAACCCACCTATCTAAAATGTAATTAAAGATATTATATTAATTATCCAGAATTATGATATAAGTACCTATTCACAAATTTGTTGAATCTTGAGTTTTTTTGTTTGTTTTTTTTTTGAGATCAATATTTCCATCAATATTATTAATTAAACGCTGCGGTTAATTTGTCATTTTCATGTAATCTTAATAAAATGGTGTGCAAGAACATGAACTATTCGCGAGTAGTCAAAATTAAAAATATATTTAAATCCGGCATGGCATTCGTTAATCACGCATACGATCGAAGTTCCAAGGGCGTCGTTAGACATCAATGCCAATGTGGCACTTTCAAAAAATTAATAAATAAAATAACAAAATAAAATAACTATTTAATCTTTTTTTATACTTTTTAAATATTTTATTATTTATTCAAATTAGTACTTAATAATATAATTACAAGCATATGACTAAATTTATAAAAAACTACCAAGTACTTACCTATCATTATATATTTAATTATATTATATTATAATTATATATATAATTTAACCTATTGTAATTTTTCGTCAAAAATAATTCCAGCCCCTCAAAAAATTATTACCACCATACAAATTACGGAAAGACACCAGCAGCGAGAAGTAGTCGCATGGTTGCACCCAAGATATGTTTTGTTCCCTCCGCACTCCGTATGAAAAATCGTAACAAGTGTTCTGAGCAGGGCGCGGGGCATGTCAATCAGATAGACACTCTACCTATTGTCGAAACTCGCTCTGGTGGAAAATTCTTGTAATTAAGTATGAAAAAATGTCCGATTGCTTCAAAAACTACATTTCAGTATTTCTATGGTTTTGTAGTTAAACCCAGCACTGTTTCATTCAACTTTTTACCACATGTGATAGCTATACTATAACTGAAGAACGGATGGTAGTACAGTAGGTACTAGATTTTCACTTGACTTGTATTGAAAAAAAAAAATTACCTAGGAATTTTTCAAGTACCTATCATAGTGTAAACTAATTCAAACACACAATATTAAAAAAAAACAAAAATTATTTAATGCCACAGGATTTCCCATTACCAAAATAATAATAATGAATCACAAGCACGATGGATATTTCTGCAGCCTATTTTAAAGCTGCTAATACAAGGGTGACATTTCAAGTGGTGCGGTATTCGATTGAATGAATTCACTGACAAGTGGATAAATGAGGGAGTAAGGATTAAATTGTAGCGCTTTTTTATTTATAGTGTAATTTTTCTAAATTACCTCTGCCGGGCCGGGAGTCGGCCAGGCTTGCGCTATTTTATTTTTTAATTTAATTTCGAAAAATATCTTTTAACTTTTTTATTTTTTATTTATTAAACGAAAACACACCCAGTAAAACACAGCCAACAAACTGCAAGGCATTTTGTTGGCAGTGATTATCTCTTTTATACAACGTAATGTATCAATGTAACTACCACTGTGTACAATATAAATCTACATTGATTAAGTTTTAATTTTGTTAAAGGCTTACGTCTAGACTAGGTTATTTGCTTCAATAATGCGCATGATAGAATTTTTGACACTACACTACAGTCATAGCTACACAGTGCTCATCATGCCTGGAAATACTCCTCAAGCGCTCGTGTAGACCACAGGGGTAAGCCCATTATAGAGTTTTTTTTTTTTAGAAAAAAAAAATTACGAAATCAACAGAATGAACCAATTTTATTTATTACGAAACCTTCAATGTATGTAAATAAGTAAGGTAAATTTTCCACTTTTATAACTGACGTGGTGTTTGTTTGTCTGTCTGTGTGTCTTCTGTTTGTACTATCTATTAATTTAAAACGTTGCACGGTGGTAACTACGTTATACTCCGTACTTTCATTTAGTAGCAGACTTATTTACCGTAAAAGTAGGTCCAAAATTTAACATTTTCAACGAAAGCAAACACGAGACGTTGAGTCAGTTTTGAGCCGAGCCTCACGAACGCAGCGAAAAATGTTTGTTACTTTTCTAACAAACCTCACGAACGTAGACACGTAGAGTAAACGTAATTAATCGTTAAAGTGTTATCTCGTCTGGACCGTCTGTCCGTCTGACCACAAAGAAACCAATATGTCGGCCGTCCACCTTGCAAAGGGTTTATTGAACAAACATGTGATGTGTTGGCCAACATGATCGGTGCGGCTTGGCAAATTGATATTAGGTATGTATGAATGAACTGAAATGAAACGGTTAATTCTGTACAAATTTTAGAGACATTGTCAAGTTTACAATAATTATAATACCTAAACACATCGTGATAGACACATAATCTAACATTATTAATATATAATTAATAGGAAGTTATTACGTAATTATGCCTAAATTACAAAATAATCGACATTGTAGAATGTTTGATCTCTCAAACACTGAGTCATTTTAAATTTAAACAATGGTAATTGGCAGTCCTTACTTATAGTTAACTTGGTAATTTATTGAAAATATTTATGCTATTGAATAAAACGCTGCTCTTAAATTTGTCTGTGTTGTGGCTTTTCTGAGTTTTCCTTCCGTTTCTGGTCTCATAATGATGTTGCTATGAAATGATAAATAATATATACTCGCAGTTTCGCTTAAAAATCTTTGTTCACTGCTTAGCCCATTTACTTTACTTGTAAAAATATCGCAATGATATATAATCTACATTCACAGCTATGCAATATTTTATAGTAGATACTCGCAGAAACAGCACGATCGGTTCAGTAGTTTTTCAAATGTATGTAATACAGAAGGACAAACGTTGCATTTTATAATAGTAGAGAAGAAGAAAGTACCCATGACCGTGGCTACGCTCGCGATAAACTTAACACTTTCGAATCTGATCTATCTAAACATTACATGTCTTTAAAATGGAAAACAATATAATATTTTGTTAGTAAAACCTAATTAAAATGTATTAATAAAAAATGTAACGATATTTTATTTAAATTCAAAATTAAAAGCAAAATGTCTATCAATAATAATAATAATTATTGGTGGGTTCCGTTCTCATTAATATTCCCGCTTATACAAAACACAATTCTTCAAATTTAATCCGATTGCATTCGTTTCAATATTTAAAAATTTAAATAATAAGACAAAACACCATCAATTTTCCTATAAAGAAGCCATTGTCGTGTCGTATTGGACATAACAAGCCGACAATTTAAAACTCATCACTGCACAAACCTTTTAAATTCCATCATCTTCTAACATATTTTTAATTCAATAATTGCACGTTGCCGCCGCACTAATGATGTCAAATTAATTTTGATCACGTGACAAATGTCAGAGTGACAGATGCCATCGCATGCGTCGCGTCACGAGAGCACTGTGGGGAGATCAAAATAATATGAGGTATTACTTACTGTATAATGTACCTATATGATAATGTATGTATTTATTCAATTCGTCAAAATGTTTATTGATTAGTATTTTGTGTATTTCGCCACCTTGGTTAGATCGTCTGATAAAATTTATTTATTATTTTAAATAAAATACATTAACTTTTTTAAATCCGCATGCTTCCACTTTTTATCTATTTATAAGAATTTGCATGTATAAAGTAAAATGTTAAATATGAAAACGCGGGCAATTTATAAGCCACCTGAGGCATTAAGACTGGTAGCCGACAACCTTTTAAAATAATTAATTAAAATGCAGCAAATAGGTCAGTAAAGTCTCAGAAGGAACACCTTTGAAAGGAACGTGAACAAATTTCACTGAAGACTATACTATATAACTGATTGTACACAAGGACAATTTTTACGTAATTGTTTTTTATTGACATATATTTTTGATTCATTCGTTGATTTTAGATATTTGATATTTTAAAATATCTTCTTGTACTTGTGGTATAACTTTGATATAATAGTATTATATTTTATATAATATTTAAGACCCGTACGTCTGAAAAAATACAATTGTATTAAAAATATCGAATATCGATTAAATGATGATTTTGATCATTGTGAAAATCAATAAATTGTTTCAAAAATCATTGTTTGTTTCTTGTTTGTCGATCAAGACCATAATTCTCATACAGGTGAATATTTTATTAATTAGTTTTCGCCAAACTATATTTTCATCATTCATACAGATAAACAATGTTGACGACCAATGAAAGCTGTTAGTTTCCAACGATGGCACGCGCAGTCATAGGTTTATATGAAACGTATTGAATGCGAGAAAGAGCACTTAAAGTAATTAGATTGCGGAAAATGGTTGGCGAACCCTGCGATGACCTCGCCTACAGAGTGATTTAAGAATTTTCTCTTGGATTTTCGAAAGTATCATTTCTATTAAGAAATTTTTCATAAAATTAAAAAGAAGATTAACGCTGTCCGACTTCGTAGGAATAATAAAAACATTTGAAAACTTCCAACGACGAAATAAATAACAGTGAAAGTTAATATAGTATTCCATTTTTTTATTTATATTCAAGATTAAATCATCCATCATGGCGATTATTGAAGCGTAGAATTTTAATTATATTTCTATTTCAAAATTAAATGGTTACAATTGAATGTAATTCTTCTTGCCAAATTAAAATTTTGGTCATACTTTCAATAAAATTAACTAAAAAGTTTTAATAATAGATATAAAGTCGCTTTAATAACGGAACACTTGTAACTAACCAATCAATCGTAAGTAATAATTGCTAAATAAAAAATAATAAGCAAATGAAACACCTCTTAGCGCACAGTAAACCAGCGATCCCCAGGGCGATATTCCCGCGCGCGGATCCTCCAGCCGGTAAGGATACGGTCGACAGGACGATTTTTTTGCCGCAAATCTAATTTATTTGTATTAGCTAATGACCGATCCTGGTTGAGACCGGGAGAATATAACTCTTTCGTTTGCCGACGGTATACGTAGCTAGTGGTTAGATTGAACGCTCTTGATAGTTAAAAAAATACAAAAAACATTACTGAGGTGATCAAAATTCTTAAAATGCGTCAATATGCGGTGGTCAAGGTTCTAATGTACCAAACTGGTTGGTCACCATGAAGATGAATTATTAATAAATACCAATTTTAAGAGTCGTTGGGACGCATGTCAATCAGTGATCAATAAAAGGCTTGATGGTGGTTGTAAATGTATTATTTTATTACAAATGTTAAATTATAGTTATTCTAGACCTCAAACTGTATCTTAAAACTGTAAGCGGTGTCTATTGTGTCACCATCACGTTAAAAAAAATCCCCTGCGAAGTTTCTTGCCGGCTCTTCTTTGTGGGTGTAATCGAACCGGATTGTAAAAACTAAACATTAGAAATTCAAGCGAAGTGTACTACATACTAATGATGAATAAAGAATAAATAATGATTGAATTAAGTAAGTACAATTTTTATTTAAAATACTAAATCATGTTTATTTTTTTATGGACAAGGTGTTGCCGATTAAGTTATGTTTTTCATCAAAACTTTAATGTGATGATTTCTCTTCTTTCCAGTGTGTGTCTTTTTGTATTTATGTTTCTTATTGTATATATGTATTTATGTATATGTAAGAATTTATATTGATTGTATGTATCTTTGTACAATTTGTATATGTGTGTATTTATTGTTCCCTCTTTAGTACTGCATTGTCCGCCCCTACGTGTTTTTAACATCGCAAAGGAAGGTTAGTTCGTAAAGAATGCCGCAAGGCATTAAACTCGCCTTTTGTAACGTTTTATACAATGGTGTACAATAAACTATAAAATATATTTTCATTTCATTTCTTTTCTGAAGTAACGACAATACATCCTAATAAATAAAGCGAATTTTCTACAGGCGACCGGCGGCCGTGTTATGTACGTCAATGTCGGAATATCCTTATAACTCAAAAAATTATCGATTTACATACGGTTTCTGTCATTTCTCGAGATGATTTTTCTAGACTTGAAAAAATTATAATTGATAACGCTACGTCATCAGCGCGGTTCAAAAGCTATTAAAGTGTGTTGTTTATACCTACCTTTTTTTTATGGAAACTGACACGGTTGGCTAGATCACCTACAACATCCGTGATGTCAGCCCATAACACCGGGTGAACTTGGTGCCACGTCAGTGCTAGTTTGCTTCTAATTATATTACTCGTGTATACATTTCATCACTCCAAAGATGAAATAAAATCTAAGCAAATCAGATTTATTTACGTGTATTATTATATCTCAGTAAAAGTATCAAGTCATTTTACTCGTCCTTCAATAGTAAACGAGGACAGTGGCAGTGGAGTATCCTGCGATGTAATTATTTTAAGTTTTATTCCGTGTCCTGTCACATTACCCGCTCGACAGGATAACTCCTAAAAGAATGCCGATTGTTTTCATTCTTGTGATGGCTAATTTGAACCTTATAGCTGCGGCACAAGGAAGAAATTAGAACAACAGGGTGATTGAACAGGGCATCAGTTATAAGCAGTACTGTATTTGATAGGTTTTATTGCAATATCGATGAATCCTTGTCATAATAAGTCAGAATTTTGAGGGAATTTTTCATTAAAATTTTAAGAAAACCATTTTCTCAATATATGTGTTAGATCTATACCTTATACTGTCATTTAGGTTATATATACTATAGCTAATACTATCTACCCTTACGTTATAATTATTTTTATAAAAAAATCTAATTTGTTCAAAAATATTGTTTATTCAAGAAATTAAGATTCTAGGTACGTACCGAAAAATATAAAGAAAATATTGTTTAATTTGAGAGAATTTATTACCTATCGATGTATTTATTCCCAACAGACCACTATAGCGCGATGCGTGCCAGCTACTGTGTGTTTTGGGCTCATTTGGTTGATTACTACACTTTTCCACTTGGCTGAAAAATTAGATTGACATGTGTCTAGTGGACGGATGTTTTAATTAAATTGTCGAGACATTCTTTATCTAACTATTTATCGTTTTATTTCAAATAAATTAGTATTATTAATTAGGCGGCTGTGTAAAATATTAATGTTTTAGAAGTTGTACTAAAATGTTATTTAACTTTAGAAGCTTTTTAAAGGTGTTTAATACTAAATAGTGTTTTAGGGTTAGCATATTTAACTGCAACCTAATAAAATAAAGAAATTGTAGTTAAATGTTTCAGAAAATAGGCTCTTAGTGGAACTTTCTTAGTTATAGACATTTCTTTTGATACCTATTTATTTCAAGCATTTTTTTCTTTTAAAATTAACTACAAGTAGAAAATTACACCTTAAACTTTATAAACAAACTGCGGAAGTACCTACATGCAAACATTTCATAAATTTTAGGTGTGTTTACTTTTTATTAAAAAGGATGACTGAAAAAAGAAACACCATAGTGATAAAACTACCTTTACAAACTATACCTACTCATATATTTTTTATATTGTTTTATAAATATTGTATGTTTATTTATGCCTACTTAGTAATTGCTGGTAATAACCTACTAATACTTTCTGTATTTTTCTATGAAGTTTAAATATATTTCAGAATAAAACAAATCAAAACATTATTATTCAAATAAGAAACATTTATGACTATGACAAAGCTCTGACACGCGTCTTCCCATTAAAACAGACAACCAAATAGAAAAACGCGTAAAAGTCAAAGAAATAACAACAACAAATAACAATGGACAACACAACATCAAAATATTCACATCAACTGTCATTCACAAATCAAAAGTATAAAGCAGTAGGCACACTTACCATGTCTAACGCAAAGAATAGAGCACGGGCACACTGGCGAGTTTCTAAATTGTATAAAAACACTCGCACGAGGCGTCTACTGTTTTACGATGCCTTTGACAAAATCAAAATCAAATCAAACGAACATAATGGAGGAAGACGAAGCGAGAAGTTCTGACGAAACTGTAGAGTCGCTATCGATTTTGTTGAAGATTTTTAGGGTTTCGTAACCAGACATGCTAAAATGAAATCTTATGAAGATTCGTTCGGTCTTCTACAAAACTAGGTTCTAACGGTTTAATATATTTTCTTGAAAGGTTATAATCTTAACAACCGCAATTACATGTTATTACTGAGGTGTTTAAAAAATGAACGCTTTTAATATGTGTTGGCTTATGGTATTTTATTAGATACTACTTTTTGTCAGCGGCTTCGCTCGCTGAAATTCGAATTCGAGTTAGCTAGTCGGCTTTGTCCTTAGTAAGCAAGTTACTAAGGACTAGGCCGAATACCGAGCTGCGTTCGGGTAAACGATATCGACTTGGCGGGGGCGGCTGCCGTGCCCCCAGATACTTTCTTGAAGAAAGTAAGCAATACTTAGACTTCATAATATAAAATTTACTTTACGCATACGCAAGGGTTTCATGTACGCATACGCAAGGCGTACAGTGTTTACTAATTTGAAAAAAAAAATAATTATAACTATAAACATAGGTATTAAATTATTCAAATATTTAAAATAATAGAAGATACCTAATCTCTATATTTTTTTGTTCCATTCATCCGCATACATTTTATGATGCCCATCACACATCAGCCAGTGGTCCTTCGCATGCACGTGTCGGTCACGTGACCTGCCCCCTATGCCCCTCCCCCCCGTCCACCCCCCCATCCCGATGGCAACGGCTTTGTATTGCCCCCTCTGCGCCCCCCTCGCCCCCTCGGAGGACATGTTGTGGGGACGATCGTGTGGGACTATGATTATTTGCGGACGAGCCGGTTTATTTGATCGAGAGGTATATAAGCGCGTCACAGAAGATGAAGAGACTATAATATTTTATCTAATATAAAAACAAATTTTATGCCCTAAGATAAACAATTTTTTTATGTAAACCAGCATGGGTGGCTGTGCCGAGAGACCAATGGTGCAGTCACACAGAGCCAAAATCACCTCTCCTCGCGAAACCTCAGTTAGGTGCCATGCCAGCAGATTTGCGGGCTGTTGCTAGGCTGTCTAGCCCGTTAATACGACGCTTGGAGACACCCAGGTCAGGAAGTACACTCGCCGGAACATACTCTAGCGGTGCGACAAAGAAACGATTTAGAGAACCGATGGGTTCTCAAAAGCCCAATGTCAACAACAAAAGGGTGCTGAGTCTCTCTGCGACGAGTAATGCGGAGATAGGACGGGTGGCAGGGAATAAGGGATGCTAGTTCCACAGAGCAGCGTCCGTGATAGTATCTGTAAAACAGACTAAGCGAACCCACAAATCGTCTGTGACTCAGAGACTCCAGACCATCTGTAAGTTTCGGGTCACCAACAAGACGGATGGCTAGGAGCTGTATCGAGTCCAAGGACGCAAGCGGATAATGCGGACTACCCTCCCAGATGTGACTGCAGTACTCCAGTAGTTCGTGTATCGCACACGGCTAAGATGCGATAATATTTTGTGAAACCTATACATTCTCATAAGATGTTACCGACCAGGTGAAAAGGGCCTAGTGGCGCTTCATGATTGATCCAGACCTATGAAAAAGTTACATACCGTATCCCGATAATCGGGGCAAGCAGAGTAATCGGTGCTGTGCTGCAAGAACTCTGGTAAAGTACAGCAAAACATCGACCGCCACGTTTCGCAAAGTATTCGGAAAGGATAACCATAGTACCGTGTGGGGCCGGTACTTAAAAAGAATATCCCCACTGCATCTCTCCCCGTGCATGTCGTAAAAGGCGACTAAGGGATAAGGACAAGATGCCGGCTAAAGGGCGACAGGCTCGCCACCTCTCACCTTGGCACGGTAATTCCACCGAGTCATGCAGCAGGTGGGTCTTCGTGCCTTTACTTGCTGCTTTATCGATTGAATCTTGTTCAAATACTTTGCGAAACGTGGTGGTTGCTGTTGTGCTGTAATTGACCAGAGTTCTTGCAGTACAACACCGATTACTCTGCTTACCCCGATTGTCGGGATTTAGCGTGTGTGATATGTATGTATGATATATGTATGTATATGTATGATAACCATCAAACAGCAAATAATGCACTAAAACACACCTGCTGCACGACTCGGTGGAAGGACCGTGCCAAGGTGAAAGGTGCTACCCTGTCGCTCTTTCGCACGGCATCTTATCCTTCTCCCTTAGTATTTTTTACGACATGCACGTTGAGAGATGCAGTGGGCTAATCTCTTTAATTACCGGCCCCAAACGGTAGGTACTATGAAAAGTTACAGATAAGTATAATATTCTAGTTTTTCAATCTTACAGGTTATCTGTAAAGAACACCAAAGCTGAAACATATATTTTTTATTTCGCTCAAAGTGGTTAAGTGATGTTTTTATATTCATAAAGTATTCACAATACTATTATTTGTAAATAATTAATGTGAAATAACTACAGTATAAGTCGTACGTGTAGGGGCGGCGGAGCGGCGGGGCGGCGGCGGCGGCGGCGACTGTTGACTGGGGTCACAGATCGCTGTTCTGTGGAGATAATCAATTAAAATTAACTACACAAGAAAAATAACTACATATAATATATAAAAACATAACCCTCCTTTTTGCTTCGTGCAGTCGGGTAAAAATAACTACTTGGTCTACTCCTTCAATTTATCTTTAGTCTTATTGTAAAACCAATAGAGCGTAAGCTAGAACAAATTGCCTTGTTCTTTATTTTCTCAGTTTTCTATAAAATTAAACTTCAGTCCAGGTAAAACTTCGAAACAAAAATTTGATACACTACAAAAAATTACCCATCATCAAATTCAGCTTTTAGCCCGAGGCGAAATCTTTACCACAGTGCGTTCTCTGCGGGGGACCAATTCTTTAACTACTGTAATAATAAACTATAATTATTTCCCCACGGGTGCACACCCCCGCCGCCCCGTCACCGTGGACATGGCCTTAGGCTACTTTCTTTGTTATTGTAAAAAATTAAAATCCTACAACTGACATTAAAAATCTTGGTTCCTTTTAACTTGGTATTGATTTTGATGTATATGGGCTGATTTAATTTAATTATATTTTATCGACTAAAATTAAATGCATTGTCTCAAACAAAAGTAAAGGTTTTCTGTGTTTGGCAAACCTTTTTTGTCCTTATTTCGTACTCGTGTAATATGTAGTGTTTATGAGATATGGCACAAAACTGTCTTAGAAATGTTAAAATTTTGTTAACTTTATATGTATATTCGATTGAATAGGCATTATTAACGTAGAAAGTAACTCAGTCAGTAGACTGCATAGAAAACAAGAAGAAGACTTTCCTGGGATTCCTGATTTTTTCCTGGGAACCACCCTCATCAAACTGCAGCTAAATGCATGCATTTAAAATATTGGCATGCTTCGCACAACTCTTTCACACTGTCCAATTCCCATAGCTCACAATATGCCTATTGAGCCGTAATAATTTAAAAACATTTACTTGTTTCCTCAAACACTTTGGCACGCGATGGCTCCAGGGCGTAGAACAACGCAGGAGTTTCAATAAAAATTAACAATAAAAAAATCTGTAATGAATAAAACATGACCCCTAATATGGGGCCTTGCGGGACAACTGGTTTTAAACAATTCACCCTTAATGTTACAAATCTTCAGACGAGAGTACATAATATACTTTGCGATTCAATATTCTGAAGTGCTAGATTGTTGCCTGTGGTATTGGTGTCAATAGTAATTTTTCACAGTATTCCAATTATTTTACATAAGCATGTTCAAATTAGGATGTAGACAACATTAATCCAAAATTAACGGTTGGAGGTAGTGCCGCACTTTCTTTTTATTCTGTACTTGTACTTTATTTTGGGTCTTGTTCTTCAAATTCCACAGCTACAGTTTCAAGTCACAAAATTAAAACGATACATTTTATGCTGCACTGTGGTGCATATGTTGTAGCTCCTGGCCAAAGCTTCTTGATAAAGTTCTCAACTACTCGTTACTGACAGATACTTCTGCGGCTTTCTTCTTCTAGGTATACTTTTTTTACCTATAACTACAGATTGAGGTGCTTCTTCAATTTCCACATCTTCTGCCTTACCGATCTCAGTTGAACCTGATATCCTCATTAGTGCACTAACAGAGTTCTAATAACTCACCCCGAATTCCCAACCCCCGGACATCTAGACAAATATTGTTCGGTGCTCAGTCGCGTGGCGTTTTGATAAACTCTCGATATTCGATGACAAATCATTTGTGAGGTACTACCGAGACGTCAATAGTGATTTGTAAGGGTGTCCGTGGATTACTGGAAGTCTCTGCAATTAATTTGTGGTCGTTAGCAATAAATGCCGTTTGATTTGATGTTTTTCTTTTGTGTAAAGGACACTCGGCTATTGAGGACTGTATGCGCGGGGAATTAATCGCAGAGAATATTGTGAGAAGCAGACTTATTGTAATTTACATTCTGCTTATGATGTTACACAAAAATTATGTATGGTAGATCCTTTGTATTTATGGTGGTTTTTGTAAATAGATAAATATTAACTTTGATTTTCTATGCCTATCCTACATCCAGAACTACTTACTGAGCTAACAAAACTCAAATAATTTAAAATACACAATCACAGCTCTTATCTATAAAGAAGATAAATATTTACATCACAATATTTTTAAATCACGATCGATAGTCAAATTCGTTCAATTCGCATTTTCTTAAGAACACTCTCAAGGACAAAACATATTTGATATCTGTGTGAACTGATATTTTTCATAAGCTTCATTTGCATGCCTTCTTCGGAATACATTATGAATCACGTGTAAACGACCCTGTGAAAATTAGAGCCGTACCAACTACCGCCACTCGTATTGACATAGTTAATGAACACGCCAAACACTTGAACCCTCCCGGGCTCTTCATCGTGCGTCCGTCCAACATTGAGCCGCGCCTCACTTCCGATGTAGTTTGTTCAATGTATTCTACAATATCACTTAGGTTATGCATAATGTCACCAAATGTAAAATAATAATTTTAATTTTGTTAAGTATTTCGTTAAGTTTTATTTTAGTTAAATATTTCGTTTGTAATATTATGGACACGTAAGCATATTCTGGGATAGTGCAAACGACTTAAACATTAACTGCCTTATTCAGAGTCACGCGGTTAAACGAGGACTAGATCGGTATAACTTAACACTTGTATTTGATATAAAACGAACATAACATTCTTATCTATTCAGAGTGCCACATCAACCGCGAACTAAACTAACACTCGTATTTAGTTTTCGTGTGGCAACACAGCATAAAATAACCATTGACGGTCGATACGATACGACACAAAATGGGGTTTGTTCATAATGACAGTTTGCGCGCGTATCGTGCTATCTCAATATCTGACATATGTTAGAAGAAGACAACACTACTGTTTAATTAGTTAGGTTAATTTGGGTATTCTGTGACAAAGTAGGCACTTTAGGCTCATGTTTAGTGCTAGCTATATATTAAAAATATCAAGCAATTGTATGTTGTACGTACGTATGTAGCTTACTTGTGTGTTGTACTTAAGTGGCAAAACCACTTAGGCATGCCAAAATCTTCAGAACACACAACACTTCTCGTACTCGTGAATTTCCGCGAGTTCTTCCATTACAACACTAAAACGAATCAATAACACTTGTGATCACCACAATTCACAAATTCACCAACTCGAAATCACGCTTCGAAAAATCAACACAAGCACAACAGCTGTCTAACAATCATGGCCGCCGCCATTGTAATTATATGACCGCCGCTCGTTAGATAGGGTTTAAACCCGCCTCTACCTGCTTTAAACAATGAATGGAGCTAACTCGCTGCAAATATGCCGAATAAAGATAAAACTGCTCTCTGAATAGCTTTTTTGTTAACACGGTCTAAATAGCCGATATAACTCTGTGTTAACTTTAACCTGGGAACTCTGAATAAGGCAGTAAAAGATCGAAGACAAGGCCGATAGGACAAAGATTTTGATCCCTCGACCGAAATCGTTCTAACATCTTCAAGGATAATATTAAAAGGCCAAATTACATATAGCATCTCAGGCATTTGGTCAACTCGGCCATATTTTTTTTTTATGTAAACGAGCATGGGTGGCTGTGGCGAGAGACCAATGGTGCAGTCGACAGAGCCAAAATCACCTCTCCTCGCGAAACCACGCTCAGTTAGGGGCTAGATATAGGTGATAGAATTAGTTAATAGAACGCTAGACTAAAACTGTTCGTGTATGTATCTTAAAACATATAAGTAGGTCGCTTGAAGAAAACTGTTCAAGAAGTAAATAGGTACAGGGTACATGTCTTCAAGCATATACATACATACATAGATCGCTCGCTTAAGTTACTTGAACAAAATATAATTCAACGATCTTCCAACATTTGAACCGTCCATTCGAAGAATTCTCTCAATTATGTTGGTTCACTCTCCAATACACCGCATCAATTAAAGTCACCAAGCACACTCATCCTTTGACAATATTGGTGAAGCGCCCGCTAGCATGCGTTTCTTGACACTTGAGGACCCACGTCCTATAGTCTTCTACAGTTCGACATCCCATATTATATGGTTGACGGTATATTCATCTACATTTGACAATAGTTTAGGGCCACAACACGTGTCTAATGAGAGGTGAGTGTGGGAACCGGTTGCTGATTCGATTATGAGGGGCGAATTGTTGGTGGACGAAATGGCGTTTACGAATTGTAACTTTGGGAAGACTGATCGGAGTTTAACACAATATTGCAAATAGATCAACATACGATATCCCCAGTCTAGTCAAGGTGAACCTATACATATTTTAATTTATATGAGCAAGAGTGATTGGATTTATGCAAAATGCTTGGAGACCACGTTGCGACGCCCAGGGGAGCGATTGTCATCCCATGTGGAGAAGAGCCCCACAATGGATGCTAAAATATAACGACTGCCAATATCAGGCCGCTAACAATTTTGACTTAGAGTACGTTTTCAGTCACAGGCCACTTTTTCCTTAATTGTAAACATATTTTTAAGTAAAGATATGTTAGCCTGAATTCCACCACTTCCGGTTACGTTAACTGAGACATTTGTCGGTCGGTTGATGTTACATTTCTCATACAGTTGACAGGAGTTAACCGGCAGGTACATTTTAGCCGAAGGTGGTGAAATAGGCCCATCAGCCCCGTAAACTACATGAGAAATGTTACTTTAACCGACAGATAAATGTTAAACGAGACTTAGTCGGAGGTGGTTAAATCAGTTAATAAACGAGTCTTCACCACTACATTCGTAGCTCTTAGTAGCCTTTAGCCTCTTCAGACCCAACAGTACATTGTGGCGCGGTACTTGAAAATAATAGGACCACTGCATCTCTCCCCGTACACGTCGTAAAAGGCGACTAAGTGATCAAAACAAGATGGCGTGCTACGAAAAGGTCAGCTACATCTCATCTTGGCACTCGTCAGTGCCATCTTGCTGCTTATAACTTGTCTTGTTCTAATATTTTCCTAAATGTTTAGGTCGGTGTTGTGCTGTCATTTACCCCAGCTCTTGACGCATAACACCGATTACCTACTCCACTTACCTTAATTATAGGTATAGAGTGTGATGGTATGTAGATGTGTATGTATTTACAAAACATCAGAATCGGAACGCAGACGATTCATTTGCGGATGCATCGTTGTAAATTTTTACAACCGCCATCCGGGATGCAGTAATTGCAATATAGAGAGGGTTGGCAGGCCTGAATAGAGCCGCCCACAGAACATTATATACAGCACGTTCTAGAAATGTCTAATTTGTTTTCCAAAGAATTGGAAAGTGTAGTGCGAGAGCGCTGTGGGCTGAAAGAAGATATAGTGACAAGGATTGATAAAGGAATGCTTCGGTGGTTCGGTCATGTTGGAAGAATGGATGAAATAGGAGACTAACGAAAGAAATTTATGAAGCAAACGTGAGTGGAAGAGTCTGGAAGGGTCGCCCTAGACGCAGGTACCTGGACCAGATCGGGCATGTGCTCAAAAAGGGTCAAGTGCGTAGTACCCGTAACCGACGAGCGTGCATGAAGAACATAAAGGGAGTGGAAGAGGCGGCAGAGGTGTGTCAGGATCGTGGCACGTGGAGATCCGTTGTCTCTGCCTACCCCACTGGGAAACAGGCTGTATGTGGTTGGCACCGCAGCTGTGCCAAAGAGTTCATAGGACCGGACACATCCAATAACACCACTCTTCGCAAAACTGTGCCATGCCAGCGGGAAGGCGGACAAAAAAGGCTGGCGGCGATTTTATTGGCATGCCTTTTGAAAACTGACAGGTTAAAGGTACTTTCTTCGAGAAAAAAAATTTATACAAGCGTCATTATGTGACCATCCAATGGTCATTTCCACTTGGTCACCGGTGTGCAATACCTATACTGGTGTTTCGGGGATAGGGTTTCATAACTTCAGGGTTCGAAAGGGGTCCATATTTGAAGACGAAAAGCTCTGAAACGTTTTCTCATATTCGGTCATTTTAAAGTACTTTTTTAATGAAAATATTTTCATCGAGATTTGGTGCATGCTTAACGTCCGCCTTTATTAAATAAAAATTAGTTGACTAACTTACATGCTTAACTAGTATAATTGAACTTCATGTAGGTAAATTCGAAACACTTAAATTTTAATGACTTAAAAAGAAAAAAAAAGGGACTGCACTAAGTCATTGCACTCCCTAAACCTAAACAGGCTATTGTCAAATCTCGTATCTACAAATAAACCATCCATCGAGTTTTTATTACAATTTTAAATTTTTGTATGAAAAAAAATACGGAATTTCGATTTGAGTGATAAGTATTTTTTTTCTTCTAATAATGAGTACTTTCTATTCCTGAAGTTTCTCAAGGCTATCCTGAAACACCCTGTAGTTGGGGCCTTTTCCATTTGTTACAAGTTTCATTATTCCATAGGTCCGCCACTGTGCCGGGTTGACACGCCGAGGAAAAACGTCCTAATGGTCGCGTAAATTCATTTTATATTCTTGAAGAGCACGCGTACGCGGGAGAAGGTTAAAAATTCGAGAATGTTTTCTCTTATTGTAAATGCTGGTGCTTTGAAATATTTCAAACTAGTGTTGGCACCGGAACGTTTAGACATTTTGCAAATGAGATATTTTCGCAAGAGAAAACTTTGTGTAAATACACGCATACATACATATCATCACGCTATATCCCGACAATCGGGATAAGCAGAGTAATCGGCGTTGTGCTATAAGATTTCGTGTAAATTACAGCATAATACCTACCATCACTTTTAGCAAAATATTAGGACAAGATAACCTATAAGCAGCAAATAAAGTTACCTGAATGACTGTGAAAGGACCTTGCCAAGGTGAGAGGTAGCTAGCATCACCCTTTAGCATGGCAAGTTGTCCTTATCCTTTAGTCGTCTTTTATGATATGCGCAGGGAGAGATGTGGTGGGTTTATTATTTTCAAGTACATTCTGAACTCGCTAAAATGTATAACCCGCCATGCCTCCGAGGAAAAAAGTTGGGTAATAATTTAAGCTGTTTTTACGGTTCCGTACCTCAACAGAACAAATAAACAACAAAACAATCAGAACTCCTATAAGATCACTCTTGTGTCTGTCTGTTTGTCTGTCAGTCTGTCACAGATTATTTTCTCCAAATCTACTGTAGAAAAAATTTTGAAATTTGGTACATATACAGAGTATGATAGATAACCCAATCACGGACGTATAAAGTAAATGAACGAATTTAGATTTTGGGGTCAATTTTGGGGGACAAATTAGAAAGCTAAACGACAATCCTAAGTCTTAAAGTTCTCACGGAAAACGGAATGGTACGGAACGCTTTCGCCACGCGAGTTCAACTCGAACTTGACCGCTTTTTTATACAAATATCTAATATATATTTTTTAAACTTATCCAGCATGAGTTTATACGACGACTCATGCTTGGAATGATTGTGCAAAACCATAAAATGGTGTTCTATACGTAGATTTCCATACGTTCGAAAGGATTCGGCAACGGGCATAAGTTAACTGGTAAGTCGTGTCGGAAGGAAGGAATCGGTAGTTACATAAAACTTTACGATATGTTTCCTGAAATTAAGCGAATGCGCCCGAGTCGCTGCACTCCGCCGACAGGAACTCATGGTTCGTGATTTACGGAAGGGTTGATCTGAAAAGATGTTTACATAATATGCAAACGTATGTATGTAAACAAATAATAGGTTATAGAAAATATGGTTAGGTATTTGTATTTTTTTTTCGCATTATGGAAAATGAAGTTAACACTCAATTTAATTTAATTATAAAATAATAAAATATGAATTAAAACTACCTATCAAATAAATTAATAAATATATAATAACATTATTAAATAAATAAATAAAAACATTTACGGGAAACCCCCGAAGACGCCACACTAAAACCACCTCGCCGGCAGCAACTAATATTTAAAAAATCACGTACCTATTTATTTGTATTTATTCATTTCTCGACAAAACAAGATCAGTGTACATACCAATTTGACACTTCCACCCACAGAGCAGCGTTGGGCGGCCATCGGACGCCATTTCTTGGTCTGTGCTGCCACATAACTGGGCACAGTCTGTTCTAAGTTAAGCAGAAGGGAACTCCCACAACGGCCAGGCCGAAGAAACCTGAAACGTATTATCTGCAAATTTTCGTTTTTCTAATTAAAAATATATATAAAGCGAGTACGTGCTTAGTGCTAACATTATACACATAAAATTCCATGATAGATTTAGTTTATTATATTATTATTTAAATTTAACTTTTTTTATATGTTTTATTATTTTATTCGTTTATTTAGACATTTTTTCTTTTTTTATATTAATTTTACAAATAAAACCTAAATCTAAAATTAATACAAAATAACAAAATGGAATTTCCACCACCGGCGGCGGCGGGGCGAACCCAGGCTACCGATGGTCGGACCCGAGAGAGAGAAACCTCCGGACAATTCGAGCGGTGTCGAGCAAGACCGCCTTCTGCATCTGACCCTTGATCCAAGCAAGTGGCTCTAGCGAGAGCCTCTTGAGATGATGGTCGAGGCTCTTCGCTATCAGCCCATGCGCAGACACGACTATGGGCACAACGATCGTCGAGTCCACGGGCCACATGTCGGTAACCTCATGTATGTTTTATTATTATTTTAAATTTTCTGTTACCACGAATGAGAATAAATGTTATTTTTATTTCTTTATTTATTTTATTTTATCTGGGAGCACGGCAGTGCCCTCGCCAAGTCGAGCAAACACGGCCGTGCCGTCCTTTTCTCGATATATTTTTTTTGCGAAGCGTTCATATTTCATGTTTTGCGTCACGCACTTCCTATACACAATGGTCACGTGTTATTGTGACAGTTTTCGATATAAAAAGCGTGCCCTGACAGCGCTACGCTCTCACACTCCACTGATGGTATCTGTAAGTTCTCTTATTCTATAACTTATATTATATTACTCGTATTGAGTCAAAACATAATATTTCAAGATTTAAAGACAATATTTCAAAGAACCGTGTCGTGCTGGGGTTTAAAAAGAATAGCCCCACTGCATCTCTCCCCGTGCATGTCGTAAAAGGCAACTAAGGGATAACGACAAGTTGCAGTGCTAAAGGGCGACAGACTAGCCACCTCGCACCTTGGCACGGTCCTTCCACCGAGTCATGCCGGAGATAAGTCTTCGTGCGTTACTTGCTGCTTGATAATTCTCTTGTAAGTCATTGTGCGCCAATTTACCGGAGTTCTTGCAGAACAACATTAATTACTCTGCTTACCCCGAGTGGTATGTATGTACGTATTTCAAGAAGCCTTTCATTCTTTTAAATATATTCTTTAAGAAATCTGCGCGAGGAATATAAGCTGGAAGGTAATCGTTCATATCATAACTTGCGTCCCACTTACACGTCTAGCCCAATAGATATCCTGTATACAGGATGTTACGTTAGTAATATATATTCGGTGATACAGATGTCTCAGTTCGACTGGATTTGTTTACCACCACAGAATTCCTCATAATTTAATGTGCATCAAAAAAGCTCAATAGCATTTTTTCGTAGTATTCGTATTTTTTCAGATAATGGTTTTATGCGTTAGGAAATGGTCGCCAAAACCGTGTTCAGCATCGGAAACTGGGCTTTTAATGGGGATTACCTCGAAGAAATATAATTTTTTTAAGCTTATTCATCAAGGAATCCCGTGGTGGCAGGCAGATTCGGTTGAACTGGGAGTCACTAAACCTTAACCATAACATACTGAACAGTTTACCTCCATGAAACATTTTAGATTGAGAACTGGCTCAGCTCTAGTGTATTGAAGGAAATAAATGACATACACAATCGGGGTAAGCAAAGTAATCGATGTTGTGCTGCACGTACTCTTATAAATTACAGCACAACACCGACCACCAAGTTTAGCAAAGTATTAGGACAAGATAGATAACTATCAACTATTTTTCAATAATACTTAGTTAAACCCAAAATTGACGGTATGTATTACCCAAAACTTACATACTTCAGACAGTGGGAGTGGTACAGAGAATCATATAGAATAATAAATATGAAATCCATTAGCAGTTGTCTGTACATGTGTCGCGAGTCGCGCTACACTCCATTAAACTTTATGAGGTTTAAATTCGCCGAGGGTTGTCGCATTTTAAAAATGTCGTTCGAACTCGATGCCAATGGTAACAGTGGGCAGTGCATCTCCTTGCGAATTACTGAAATCAATTACTTACCTCAATACTGGAACACGCACCTTTAAATATTTTTCAATTAAACTTGAAATGACCATCCCTTACAGATTTATTATTTAAAATCTTTATTGTACAAAAGAGAAACTAATATATAAATTAGGCTAATTACAAAATGAAATATAAACCTATAACCTATACAATACTTAATAACCCTCCTCCAGGTGTGACGATGTGGGCACTGTATCGAGGACGCTAGCGGTGTTTCCTCGCTGGATGGCCACACTGATACGCTGCCTCAGGAACACGAGCGAACTTTGTTCTCCTGAAGCAGCGCACAGGGACATCCCGATGTCTTTCGCGAGCCGCTTTGCCTCCTCAGACCATGCCCCGATCGTCTCCACGGAAAATGCGGCGAAGATGTGCTGGTGTGCCACCGAACTGTATTTGGTGTGCTTGTGGCGGGCTGCAGTTTTAGCTGCTGTTGAAATTGTATAAATTTTAATGTTTGGCGCTTAACTATTCAATCTTTCCATAGTCAAATACTCTGTTTCACACATGGCTCTAGTTTTATGTTGTTTTTTTTTTCACCCGAGGATGTCTCAGTATTTTAATATTAAACTGAAAAATAAATCTATTTTAAACCTAGCAATAATGAAATACTCGTATATTTCATTTTAGACTAAACCTACTCAGTTTACTGAAAACAATTTTTTTAATTTTACTCCGGACTGATTGCGCAAGAAAATAAAAAGAAGAAAAGAAGAAGCATTCCGATTTCAGAGTCAACATTTCTCCATCAAAAATAACATGAAGTCGATAATACGAAATGATAGGTCTTGCACAATTCCCAACCCTTCCGAATCGTATTCGCTCAACTGTAAAGGCATTAGCGTCAGACACACCAAAATCAACCCCTCGAGCACAAATGATTGAATCCAAATAAAATATTGTACACACATTTATCTTTTTAGCAATTGTCGAGTTATAAATGAAATTTGGCTTCTCAAGTGTCTCGATTATTTCGAACGAATGATTAAATTGTTTCTTTGATAAATCGTTTTCTGAAAGATCGTATTCGGCTTTGGTGCGGTTAGCTGTTAACTTTTTATATTTTCTGTATTATTTATTGCTTGTTAATGTTTGATAATGATCAATGATCAATCCGTAGTTATTATAATTACAAATGTTTTATTTATCCGAAATGTAATGATGTCAGTTTAATTTTTTCACCACACCATTTACAACAGTAAAAACATGTGCGTCTTTCGATTTTGTGTAACGTGACAACATAACAAAAGGTCCGGAAATTTATACTTTCACGTCTATCGTAAAATCAAAGTTTCGAATGGACGCCCACATGTGAACGCGTATTACGAAAAACTCATAAATATATCAATAAACAATCGGACGGCGAAAATAATGTAATTTTGACAAAATTTTGACCCTTCCCTAACGTCTAGCGGATCGAATTAATTTCACGTTAACACTTGAACTCTGCAGAATGTCCTTAAAAATACATTGTCCGTAAATTCGGGGCTACTTGAGTATTTTAGTCACACCTCGTTATTGGTCGGTTGCAGTCGCTTCACTGTCATAAGTACGAACTCGGACCGCGCACTCGGACAGTTGCATGTTACTTTAGCATCTCGAAAAATTGTGGATTTGTAAAATAGCTCAAACTCGTGGAGAGTGGCAGAAATCACCACCGTCGTCGGCAAAAAATTTGCTACCAGCCAACTCTTTACCAGTCAACTTCTGTCAAATGTATGTTGTCACTTTAATCGATAAATATCTTTTAGACGGGACTCAACTTGAGTTACTTTTCAAAAGTTTACTACGACCCAGTTTTCCATAAATTTCGAGTTGAAATTTTGGATTGAGACATAAAGCAATGTTACTCACCGGACTAGGTGATACATTTCTGAGTCAAATAATGCAACGGCTATGACAAAAATTATATTATACTAAGTCGCCACTGTAACTCAAATAAAATATTGGATATCTAACTAAAACTCTATGGATTTGTAAATGCTGTAACATATTACTGTCCATTTCGAAAGTATAACAGTCCTTGCGCAGTATTATCAACGGATCAGACGACGAACATTGTTTTCTCAATTTACATTGCAGTTTTAAATGTGGAATTGACCACGTGGTTGTTGCAACAATGTTGATCTAATGTGGTCATGGTCAGTAATGCTGGATAGTTTAATTTCGTTTGGCTTATTGCAGGAATGTCTTTATTATCATCATACAATTAATTATTTCATTAGTTAACTATGTTTGTATGTAAGATACAAGTTGCAAAATATTATTTTAAAGATATTTAATAAAATTTTAAAATATATATTTGCGTGTTTCGGAAAATGACTAAAACTTTTACCTAATTAATTCAAAATGTTTGAGTGAAAGTATCTCGATCTTAATGTCATATTATGTCATATCGCGAGCAAAGGGTTGACTCAGAGTTAAGCAATTGCATAATTAATTGGTTTAGAAACATATGAAAGTGAATAAAAATTCACATTAAATGTAGTACCTATGGCAACAAACTTAAGGCATTTCATATTGACATCACATACAATAATATTATATACCACTCCCTCCCCCTTCCACATTTTACTTAATTGTTTTTAATTTGTAGATTAGGTGGTTTAGTAAGTTGTATGTATGTAACGTGAATTTAATTTTGAATTGTGCTGTAAATATGTATCGTGTAAATCGATATTTACAAGTAAAGCTAAATTTGTAATACTATTAAATTATACCAGTAAACTACTTCAATTATAATCCTTTATTTTTTCATTATATGATATTAACAATTTATACTGTGTGGAGCCGGTACCCCACTGCGTCTCTCCCCGTTCATGCCGTAAAAGGCGACTAAGGGATAAGGACAAGATGCCGTGCTAAAGGGTGACTGGTTAGCCACCTCTCAACTTGACACGGTCTTTCCGCCGAGTAATGCAGCAGGTGGGTCTTCGTGCCTTACTGGCTGCTTTTGACAGTTATCTTGTTCGAATACCTAGCTAAACGTGGTGGTCGGTGTGGTGCTATAATTTACAAGAGTCCTTGCAGCACAACACCGATTACTCTGCTCATCCCGATTTTCGGGATACATCGTGTGGTATGTATGTAGGTACAATTTATATGATGATTTTTTTTATATTAACAATACAAACACAATAAGAGTAACAATAGAAGTAAGTATGTACATTTGAAAGCAGAAAGCGCATTTTTGGTAGAAAATATTTCAATTGTGAAATAAATTGTGGAAACCAAATACAACCAGTTAAGTCGCAAAAGGATTTAGGAGTCGTGATATCAGAAGATCTAAAATGAGAAGCGCACATAATTGAGCTAGTGAAGAGAGCAAATTCACTTCTCTATACAATAAGGAAAGCCTTCTCCTCCATCACCGCAGAACTGTTTCTGAAACTCTACAAGACATATATAAGACCACTACTTGAATATGGCTACCAAATTTGGAGTCCATATTTTAAAAAAGATATTGAGCTACTAGAGAGAGTACAGCGACGAGCAGCAAAGATGGTATCATCAATTAAAAAAAAAACATAATTATGAAAATCGCTTACAGGCACTGGGATTAACAACTCTTGAGGAAAGGAGACAACGAGGAGACATTATAGAAACCTATAAAATCCTAAAAGAATGCTACGATGTACCAAGTCTACAGTCAATGTACGAAAGGAGCACTGAAGAACGTCTTCGCGGTCACTCATTAAAACTAAAATGGCCCACACATAGAACCAACCCCAGGAAGCATTTTCTGAAGCACCGGGTCGTAAGACTCCTGGAACAAATTATCTGAGGACACCGTCAGCGCCCCCTCGGTTAATTCTTTAAAAAACCAATTAGACAAAAAAAAAAAACAAAACAAAAAACAAACAAACAAAAATACTTAAAACAATACAAGTGCACTCATAAATTAAAAAACAGAATACACGCACCAGCTGTCAGCTGTCAGTGTTTAAAATAAATAAATAAATAAAAAAATAAAATATACTTCTAAAAATGTTCAAACGTGACACCCACAGAGCATCAAATACCTACCGCGCGCATTTCATGCTCTGTGGTGACACCCCATCCATGAAATATAACTGTCAATGGCATTCCATCAATCTAGAATCAATCGATTGAATTCTGTCAAATTTATTTTCGCAAATGGATGCTTAATGGTTTGTCAAAACATATAATATTGTGTTAATGATTGTCAATTGAGTTTGACTTTAAAATTTATAGTGTGATGAAATGTTATACTCAGTTCTCATGATTTGGGAAGTCTATTAAGAGTTTTGAACTTAGTATTACTTTTTTCCTCCTTTATTGAAATTTGGGGGACTTCGAATAATATATCAAGGCCGATTCCACGTAGAGTTTCGAAATCGAATTAAGGAACCCTTGGTTAAAATTTTTTTGTTTTTGTTTTTTTTTTTATTTGTAGCATGCCGTACATGGTTTTCGTAAGTCACTTTTTATGGAACTCCATACAAGGAGCAAATGAAAAAGAAAATATAATTTTGATTTCATCGGAGCTACCACCATTTGTCAGCCTCGTTAGCTCAGTGGTGCAGTCGACTGCGGTTCGTTATGTAACCGTAGAGTAACCGAGAGGATGCACTGGTCAGGCCATAATATTAGGTGTCCTTAAATTTTAAAATCTTTATTGTGTACCAGCTTTTGGCCGCGGCTTCGCTTGCGTTAAATTCGTATTTAAGAAGAAGAAAGTAAGTAAGACCGCTACCGCTACCTTACCTTTTCATTGCGGCGCGCGGAACAATTCGGTGTGTATGAGAGCCATATCTTAGCGTAACCGAAACTGCATTTTATTTAGCCTATCCTGTGTCACGTATAGTTAAATGTGCTTGAACTAAGTTTAATCGAATTGGATGATCGATATAATACTTATGGAGGAACATACATACATACATACAGAAAAGATTTCTAAAAATCGTCAATTTAGTTTTAATATCATACCTAGAGTCCACAAAAGCAATTTTTCATAAAATAAAGTAACTTACTCCATGACCATCCCTTACAAATGTATTATTAGTATTGATGATTGATATTGATTGATTGCGTTTGTAGACTCTATGTATGATACTAAATCTAAATTGAGTAACTTAGAATTAAAATAAAGTAACTTACTCCATGACCATCCCTTACAGATTAATTATTCGTATTCATGAGGATGATTTATTGATATCAAATAAATTATTATCATAGCTTCTTCATATTTGATACCACTTAGACAAAGAGCAAAATAGAGACTAACGAATTTATACCATAGTCCCCGGCGAGCACCACTATGATATTTACGCGTTTTCCAAAAACAATAAATACAATTTCACACGGTGGTGTCGCGTGCGCGGGCGGAGCGGCGCGGTGCGGTCGCAGCGCGGCGAGGAGCGACCGTAAAGTTTTACGATTCGGATGCGTTATATTAAGCAGGAAGTGCAGCAACCTCGCCGAACTGTCTGACCACCCCTCGTCATCCCGTGCCAGTTAACGTACGGTGGCTTATATATAATACAAGCTGTGCCCGCGGCTCCGCCCGCTCTCATATTTCACTTCACTGCTAACCTCATAATCCATTTAGCGTGATAGTAAGTAGCCTATAGTTGATGGGAAGAATCAAGCTATCCGTAGATTTTTTTTTATTAAAATCCGTTCAGTGGTTCTCGAGTTATAAGCGGACAGACAGACATACACTCAGACACTCAGACAGAAAGCAGACGTTGGATTTTATTATAGGTAAGGATAAGGAAGGATAAGGCTGCAATACAAATTGCAAAAATTGTAACAAAAATGATGACTGGGTATTTAGAAGAGCTCAACCTATACAAGAAACTGTTGATGAAGCAATGAATTAAGAAGAGACATACACCTGAAACAAGAAACATACATTTACAACATCCATCACTCATCTATCGCTCGAGATGAACTTGGGGCAGGGACTGATGCAAATTGCATCAGTCCATGCAATACCAATACAAGATGCTGAGACGACCAGACGAAGAATTTATGTATTGCAAATTATTTAAAGCTTATTATTTTCCAAAATTCAACCATTTGATGCCATCCTCATTATGTCACGTTCCCAAGGACAGGGATTCTGAGTTAGGATATTTACCTGTTAGTAATATCCGGCTATACTGAACCAGAGTTATCAGTAGTATAGCTATGCGGGTTCTATCTACCATAGCCAACTATTATTACGAGTATCTACTAACCGCAAGAATAAAACTATTACCTTACTAAGTGGTAGGGTTTAACCCGCCCGGGTTGATACCACCAGACTGAATTAAAAGTCCGTCGAAACGGCTATTTAAATAGTTCGTGTTTTCCGTCCAGTTCAGTGTAGCCGGCACGATCGAAGGGAAGCACTGAAATGGCAACTAATTCACCAAGGTGTTATGAGCTAACATCACGGATGTTGTAGGTGATCCTGCCAACCGTGTGAGTTAAAAAAAAACGTCTCTTTAGACTCTGTACTAGAAATAGTATGCAGTGCAATTTAAATCAGTTCCTTCCCTTCCCCAGCACTACTCCTCAGCCACCCCACGTAGTATGTTTACGTGGTAGGTTGGGATTTTGCCCTGTATGACGTAATCCTACATACATACAAGATATAATATAACGATCCAGTGACTTGGTTCAGTCGAACGAGAATCAATGAATACCTACATTCCAAAGACAAATCCACCTCTGGTACTACACCGCTCACTTTCCCACGGAACTTACATTCTAAATCCAAAACTCACTGCTTCTAACAAGATAACCATTTGACGTACGCTTGACCAGCGGTCACGGTCAAATCCCATTTAGTACTGACCACCGCGTAAACCCTTTCCCTCGATAATGGAATTTGTGTCTAATTTTATATTTCCTACGTCATTGGCTGACGAAATCGGATTATAGAAATATCGTGAGAACATTTTAGCATACCTACCTACTCGGACCTATTGCCTACAAGTAATAATAGTATACTTAAGAGCGCGGTACTACAGCATCAAAATGCGCATACCGCGCGGCACTGATTGAATAGCGAAGCGTTCGCTTGTTTTATAGTATTTATTCAAAGTTTGTTAAACCAACTTACATTACACGAATATCCAAATCTGTCAAAAGAAGTAAAATTTTATCTTACATCATCTGCAATTAGTATAAACTCAAAATAATGTTTTAGAAAGCTGCAATTTCGAAACAAAGAGAGCATTTCGGAGTATTTAGGACCATTTAGTAGTAAGTTTGTGATTTTTTTTTCACATATTAATTGACATAAATAAAAATAAAAATCTGTCACCAACTTTTAAATATGGTCAACTTTTAGACAGGATTTTTAATATATATATATTTTTGAAATTCGTTGAACAAAAAACCGAAATGAAAAAGTGGCAAATTTTGTAAATTGTGCCTCACGCTGTAGTACCGCAGTCTTAAGTATTTGATAATTTGAATGTAAAATTAAAATCCTTAAATATGTTATCTAAAATGTTAATAATTACACATACAAAATCATAACAAAACACTGTATTCAGAATTACGATTTATTTGTGGGTAAAATAATTAAAATATTATTATATTAAAATTTAACTGGGGCTCATTAAAGACGAGACGGGAGTTAACTTTCTCCATAGAAAATCGTCTTTCGGCATTTATGTTTTCTAGCCCCCTAAACCTTATCCGATATTTACAAAAAAAAAATTTGTCTTAAGTACGGTCCAATCTACGTTAATATACTGGAGCTAAAAAAAATATTTTTTATTTTTTTATGTCATGAAGTTCATTAGGCTTTGTTGAGTCATCACTTTAGATATTAAAAATAGATATTACAACAAAAAAAGAATTGTAAAAATCGGTTAAGGTTTAGGGGGGTAAAAAACATAAATAAATGCCGAAAGACGATTTTGTATGGAGAAAGTTAACTTCCGTCTCGTCAATGTGTATCTTTTAGATACCTAGGTTTTTAATGCAGATTTTTACATCGAAAAGTTTACTCCGCAAATTGTAATTTTTGTTTGTTTGTTTTTGCTCTCTCATGCAATACTAATAAATTACTGAAAGTATTGTTTTGTATACGCATATATGTAGGTACGTTTTAATCATCCGCTCTACACTCCGTACGTTCCGTACGGTGGTGTCCATATTAATACGTTCTTTACAAAACATTCCTCTACTTACTGCATTGTGTAACTAAGTGCGTGTTTATTTTATTACTCCCCCGAATAGAGCTGGATGTCTCCTAAATAATTCTGTAGGCGACTTATCTGGTTCCTTCTCACCGACAAATAAATACGAATACACGTATAAATAAAACAGCCAAGTAAACTCCCGCACTCAGAGATAAAAGGGAAAGGTGAATCGGATGGTAGGGAATATTGTGGAATACCCACGATGACCATATTTACTTTACTTAAAGATTTTATTATTAAATTTATTTTACTTAAATCTTTTTGAAGCGAAGCTTTTTAACGCACGTTTGGGTTGAGGACCTAACGAAGAAAAAGTGAAACGTCACGAAAGTACGAACGGAAGTTTCAACGCTCCTGGCTGCGCTACCCAACGCTATCTATGGAGTACTTTTAAGTCGACCTAGGAAGTAAACGTACTTCAAGCGTTTTTGAAAATGTAATTTTACAAGCGAATAAATTTGCGATAAAAAAATAGTACTTACACTTTAATATATTTCTGCTAATACATATAATCTTCCACAAAACTTTATCAAATCATGTTCTTGCTAAATAATCTAAAATTAAAATAAAAGTTAAAACATTATTCGACGTCTTATCCACTCTTTTCGACACGATTGCTCCGTTATAAGGAAACCCTACGTTGAAATACTAAGAAAATATTGGATAGAGATTAGGCCATACACTTTTATTGAGTTTTCCACTATATTTATTTTCGCTCTTATTGCAGACGATAACGTTTTTCCGGAAAATGTAACGAAACTTATCTACCACTCCGCGATAAATCCTGTTTGTTGACAGACATCTTTTGGGGCTTTTTAAGGCTTCTATGCTTTGAGTTGTGTGGATTGAATTTATTGGGGGTATTTAATGAAAAAATAACTACATAAAATATTTTGCTTTTGGTTAGATTTATTTAATTAGTATTAATCTTAGTTTTTAATATTTTACACAGTTTTGTTAAATATTTGAATAATGCATTGCCTACCGTTTACCGTTATCAAAATAAATATTTAATATCTAAATTCCTACTTAGTAGAGATCTGGTCTTTACATTTAGGTATACAGAACAATACATAAAAAAATCATTGAGTATTCATTAAATTCCGTTCTCATCTCTATCTACATACATTATTATTATCCAAACGTTCATAAACCGTAAATATAATATTTCCACCGGAATAGCAAAAAAAAAAAATCTAAAACCACTAGAATAGCCCGGAAGCTGTGCGAGCCGGCCGAAGTGATTTTGCGCTGTCGTAAAATTTTACGATAACTTTCAGAGCACGTGTAAATCGACGTCCATCTCGCGTCCCTCAAACGCTTCGACATTGATGGCGTATCATATTTACGATGCCTCTGAATTATGTCATCGGGAACCCTAGCACGAGCCTGTCGAAGCGAAATTCGTGGTGCGAAATTATGATAATTTTGGAAATGGCATTTTACATGTTTACGGCAAATTAGGTTGAACGATTAGGCCCGATTGGAATTATGTCAATTTTAGTGACGCGGCTTTCTAAGAGAAAATCACGACGCAGTTCGATGAAAGTTTAGGACTTTTATGACGTCAGCCTCGATAGCTCAGTGGTGCAGACAGTCAACTGTAGTCGGTACTCAGTACGCGGTCAGTACTTGGATGAGTGACCGCTCGACCGTTGGAGGCTGACCGTGGTTCGGATTCCACGTAAAACTGTAGGTCCCTTCCCTTCTTACCTTACTAGGTGGTAGGGTTCAACCCGCCCGGGTTGGTACCACCGCACTGAATGAAGCGTCGGTCGAAACGACTATGTAAATAGTTTGTGTTTTCCGTCCAGTTCAGTGTAGCCGGCACAACCTAGTTCACCCGGTGTTATGGGCTGACATCACGGATGTTGCAGGTGATGTAGCCAAACGTGTCAGTTTCCATAAAAAAAAAATTAAATATTTGCTTAAAAACGATCAAAACAATTTTCTGCTAAAACTCCTGAAATGCAATGCTAAATATAACATCCTATGTATTGTTATAATAGTACAGTACTTACCAACCATTCGTCGATTTTTTTTAGATGAACTAGGCTAAGTCACCTGTGACCAATGAGATCGCACATGCACATTGAACAATAACGTTGTACCGACGTCATTGATACTTTTATTGAAATTAATAAATATTATTGCTCTTTTCGCTATATTAATTTGGAAGTGCGTCACGATAATGAATATTTTATTATGTCGGACCTTTGATCTTTTGACCGAAAGTTTGAGCTTAATAATAAGTAAGAAAGTAGAAAACAACTTATTTAATGAAAATGTTATTTCTATTTCAAGACTCATTTAGTTTTCATTACGTACAAAACATCAAATTAATTAAATTACAAGAGTACTTGCAGCACAACACCGATTACTCTGCTTACCCCGATTGCCGATATACAGCGTGTGGTACATATAGGTGCATATATTTTGTACTGTTGTAATATGTATACGTTTCTACTGTACAGCATTACTTACATCGCGAAATTTAACGTCCAAATGCTTTTACTTATGAAAATACCACACATGAACAATTCGCGTGGTACAATACGTGTCTCTATACCGGTTACAGCGATGTATTTAGACAAATGTACATTTCTGTGGTCTGGTATTTTTCTATTTCCCCGGGCGGCAATACAATAAATCTTTCACGCGACCCGTTGAGTTTTCTTCCCGTATTGTAGCTCGATTCCAAGTGTGGCACGAACAATTACGGCCTACCGTTAACACTATACTCATACGTAAAACCGCATTGTATTGGGTATTTTTGTGAGAACATCAAAATAACGTGGTGTGCGTACAATAATATTATTTACATACATATAAGTATATTACATACATAGTATAATGTCCTACTACATCCGTTATGTTAGCCCATAAGATCTTTGTGAACTAGGTGCCATGCCAGTTCTTCCCTTTGTTTAAATATTTCAGTTCCTTTCTTTTTGCAGCTAGTATATATCGTAACGAAGAAAAGCAGATAAGAAACATCGCTGGACACATATCTTTTATCCTAACTACACTTACACAGATGATTTTTTTTTTCATGTTTTTTGTGACTGCTTACGGCGGCGGCGCAGCGGCGGCGGCGGAGGCGGCGGCGGCGGCGGCGGCGGCGGCGGAGGCGACGCGACGGTGGCGACGACGCGACGGTGGCGGCGGCGGCGGAGGCGGCGGTGGGGCGGCGCGGTGGCAGTGGTGCGGGGACCGGTGCGGTGGTGCCGGCGACAGACAGGTGTGCCGGCCGGTGAATCGCCTTAAATGTTTCGCAAAGCCAAACTTGGAATAGAGCTTCTGTCGTACTCGGTATCCGCCACTGTTATTCTTCCATTAGACAGACTCACCACCAGTGCTACACATACGGACGATATAGATAGCGGAATTATTAATAACATGGATATATTTGTAGAGATAATTTGAAGTTTATTGGTAGTTTTATTTTTGTAGAACATAGCTCACTGTATCAACCCCTAGATACATTGATATGTACAATAATCATTAACCGAGTGTGTGATGCCCTTTATTGCACACATAATATTCTTGCACGATCTAGGTACGATGTGTGTATTTACCTTATTTTACTAGGTAATATATTATTTGTATTTACAATTTTATCATAATGTCCATTTCAAATTTATCTAACTCCTCCCTCGATACCACGCTGTAGGATTTCAATTATGGAGCGGAGGGTGCACCCTAGACCGGTGTTCAAATGTTTAACGAGTAGTGGTCCAGATAGCACTTCAGGTATTGTGCTCGAGATTTGTGCCCCCGAGTTGACACCAATAACAATCATCCGCGTTTCCTTCGTCTGCGGCACCTTGCTGCACCACGTTATCATACCCCAAAGGTATACTGGTAGAAAATTGCTAGAATTATATAAATATATATATTTTATTTATTTATTTATTTATTAGAAAACAGACAGCCTAATGACAAACAGATAAAACATAAGTTGTACATGCATTGAAGTCTGGTCACTTTTTGTTTCCCTGATTAGACTATAGTGTAGTGGGATCAAACGTGTGAGTGTGTGTGTAGTGGGTGTCAATGCAGTGTAGTGTTGTGTAATGTAGTGTGGTGTAGCGTAGTGTTTTGTGGTAAATCCACATTGATTTTATGTAAATCCATGTTGGGTGTATGTGCCAAGGAACCAATGGTTGAGTCCACAAAGCCAAAAACACCTCTCCTCGCGAAACCACGCTCAGAGAGGCTCCGTGCCAGCAAATTTGCGGACTGCTGCTGGGATGTCTAGCCTTTACGACGTTTGAAGGCACCCAGGTTGAAGGATTCGGGAAACACACTCGTCGGAAGACAGTTCCACACCCTATAGCGGTGCGACAAAGAAACGGTTTTTTCAATGTCGATAAATCAACCCATATTTTATTTCAGTACAATACAACACAAATAATATATAATCATAGCGTATGTGTCTATACATCGTTGTTTAGGTTAGAGAAACCATTTGCCTCTATGCATTTGGCACATTACCCGTGAGTGCGCTTCGCCCATTAGCCGCGTCAGTTGACACGCGCCTCTCACTCTGTGTTGCAAATTAGATCTGTCTAGGGCTCTGATCTAACTGAGAGATTTCGATTTCATATTGGTACATTAAATTTGTACTGTCGTATATATTGATATAATTGTCCAGTGTATATACATGATGAATTTTTAAATTGTTTCATGGAGAGCGTTGCTGGATGTGCTGTGTGTATGTTTTGTTATGTTCTATGTAGGGGCATGTCTGTTTGCGTTTCCGAAAGAAATAAAAACAAAAACAAAATTTACGAAAATACCTCATACGTATGGTATGCATTTATTAGAAGAATAATAAATATAAGAAGTCTACGATTTTAATCACATCCCCATACATTTAAATTGAAATTGCAATAATAAAAATGGAATTAATTGTATGACATAGCCTAAGGTGTAACAGTTAAATTTTTTCGAATATTCTTAGATTTCGTGTTTTCTAAATTGAAACTGTAATCATTTTTGAAGTGAAAACTTCTTTAGCGGCGCTTGGCACTTTTTTAGGTGGGTAAAAAATGTTAGACTCGCGACAGATCTCGAAAAGCGACAGATTTATTTTTATTATTTAAAATGCAACCTTAAGTCATTGCATTAAGGGTTAAGTTACGATGGCTCGGGATCAATTCTGTTCGTCTCTCAGTGACAGTGACGCCGAAAGCGAATCAAGGGAATCCGATATTCGTTTGGTCGTTTATGTGATTTCGTGGCTCAATGGTAAGAATGTAGGATTTGTATTTTTTGACCATGGGTTCGAATCCCTCAATTTTTTTTTCTTTTTTAAGCAATGTTACCTACAACCTAAGAATTATTTTCGGAAATACAAAAAGTTTTCACTTCTGCGGGCACTCCCGGAGTGCAACTGTGGCTTTTTTTATGTGAGTACTAAGCATGTCCTCGGTTTAATCTCGAGGTCGAGGCGTATTTTTTCTCTTTATTTTGGGCTTCGCATCTGTCCAATGATGAAATTAAAAGGTTTCCCCATATTAAAATTTTGGGCATTTGGTCTAATTTGCAAAATTGATTTTAAATCAAAAAGTTAGGTAGGTACCTAAGGAAAATATGCAATACATTTATTAACAAAATAATATACCACTTTTTATTATAATTCAGTCCTAGGCACCTAAAACTAATATAAATAAACAATATCGCTTAATTTTTGGCACGCCGCCCGACCCCGAGCCATTTTAGGTTATGATTTATCCTTAAAAAAACTATCCCCAAAATTATATAATTTTACCCAAAAATTGCCTAGTTTATAGAACAAAACGATTTGTCACTTCAACCTGGCCATATGTCCACTGTGCGTGGTTCGTGCCCACACGATCAAGATAGCACTGCAATTAACTAACATAACGCAATATGTGCATTGTGCCGCTTGTCACTACTATTATCGCCTAATTATTTATTGGTTAGCGTGTAAGGGATGGATTCTATGTCAAAGGTAAGTGTAAGTGCAATGAATTAAGAAAATTCTAGTCTAATTAACAATCAAAGTGGACTTGAATATATATACACTTCTATTACTAATATTAGGGACTGTGGGCCCTAATGGGTAGAAAAGATAAGTACTATGGGGCTGGTATTAAAAAATATATATATATATATTTTTTTATTAAAATATAAAAAGATATATCTGTAATGGGCAGTCCGCCTTTGCGCAAGATGTAAACATAGTAATGTGCTGGTTTCTGCAAAATAAAAATAATTAAATAATAAAAAGCATATCTATTATTTATCATCTGTCTTACAATTTAAATATAACTTATATAATTAAACTTTTTTGTACGGCCTATAATTTGTTATTTAGCTTGTATGTTTTAAGACTTAAAATGTAGCTGTAAATTTATTTAAAATCTATAACTAAATACAATTGATACCCCTAATAAACAAATTCAGTGCCTTTCACAACGTAAGGAAAAAAAATATTTTTATTTAGATCTTTTGCCAATAGATGTATTAAAAAAAATACCAAGTATTTTACGTAAGGACTATGATATTTTACTTTATTTTTGACAAATGAAAAGACAAATATGGAAAAATTCATTTAAATACGAATGAAAAATGGATGCTTCTTTTTTTAGTTAATTGTCTAAATATGCAAAATAAACAGATTTTTGGTTAATTTATTTTCTCCAACCTAACTGAATTGTGAAGAAATAATATAAATATTGTTAAGATTAATTTGTGGAAAAAATATGACAGGTGATCACGTCTTTAAATTACATTTCATACATAATGGCAGCGAGCGAAGCCATGTCAGACAGCTTGGCCCTGCACTGTATTTATCGCCAGCGCAACACACTAACTGCACAGGTGCCCCCCGCTCGACAAATTGACCAAATTGCCTTTTCCGATAACGGAGTGCGTGTGGGGTGAAGTGTTTCCGATTTTAGATTATTTTCGTTGATTGTTAATTTTTATTTCCAATAACATTTATTTTTAATATAATTTTTGTAAGAAATTTTCTATTAAGACAACGTGAATTTTATTAAATTGTTTTAGTAATAATTATGTTAGATAATCTATATATAAAATATCTTGAAAACGTATTTTTAAAATATGAGTATATTATTCCTAGATTTATACCTATCTCATACTAGATATTTTTAGATTTATTATGATTATAATTTTAGGTTTTGATAAAGGACTAAAATCTTGGTCTTCGATAAACCTGAGTGCATTCACATAGACTAAAGCCCACTGGTGCACTCGGGATATCTATCAAATGTGTTTTTTCTTTGTGATACTAACCTAGACTTAAGAATATGAAATTATTACTAATCTTCTAAACAATTAAATTTTTTTGGGATTTGGAATATATTTTCAGTTATTAATAAGTAATCAATATAACTGTAATTATTGGTCGTGGAAACAACTAAATTGTGAAAGAAAATAATATTTCCATATTATCTGTTTTATCATAGGTCCTAACAATAAAAATTAATTTAGACGTTAGCAATTAGAAATTTAACATAAGCACATAAATGCTTCATACAGCACGTGCCGCTAACATGTAGATAGGTAGAGAGAGATCGTAGGCAAGTCACAGACAGAGTAAGTTTAACGACCCATTAAACCTAATCAGAGTCCGTTAATCCTGGGCAAAAATACGCGACTCGTAAAAATACGGGTTCCGCCCAGGAGTTTTCAACACACCAAAGTGAATTGACCAACGGTTTTGTTCACATAGCATTGCCACAGATGAGATACTATAACTCAAATCAAAACAAACGTGCAGCTGAATTTATTGCAATTTTATGGCTTACTGCGTGCATTGCCTCCTTATTCCGTAGTCGAATTCTAGTTCTATTGATAAACTTGATTTTTTTTAAGTCTCAGTTCTTAGGGTTCCGTATCCGAACGGGACCCTATTTCTAAGCCTACGATGTCTATCTTTCCGTCTTTCTGTCCTACCTTTAGGACTATATCTTATGAACCGTAATGATAGCCGGTTGAAATTTTCACAGAATGTGTTATTATGCCGCAGGTATAAATGCGAACAAATAATAATAATAAACAAAGTAAAAAAATTAAGAGGGTATCCATACAAGAAACGAGTTTTTTCTATCGTAAAAACGGCAATACATCCAAGCGTCAAACTTGGTGTGATTGTAGGGCGATCTCTAGAGTAAAAACGACCTGTTGATACAGAACCCTCAGTGCGCAAGTCCGACTCGCACTTGGTTCGTTTTTATTAGAGAACGTCTACCTGTCTGTAAAGGGTAATTCCGAAAACATCTGAACCAATTATTATGCAAGTTGCATTAATGGAATGTATCATACATACACGGAAATAGGCTATATATTATAACATCACGCTACTGTAAATAGTGACTTAGCAGATCCTACTTCTCGGATCGGCAGTGATCTAAGTCCGAGAAAATTCGAGCGCAGCTCCAGACACTGCTCATTGTGTTTTATGGGACCCGACATGGCTCGCTACAACATCTACTACACCAGTGATGTGAGCCCATTCCAACTTGTTTCTTAAGAACTTCCCTCTGGTCGTGTCGGCTACACTGAACTAGTAGGTAAACACGAACTATTTTCTAGAGCGAGATTTTTTAGGTTTCCGTATCCCGTACGGAAGTCTATGACTAAGCCTCCGCCGTCTGTCCGTCCGTCCGTCTGTCCGAGGGCTGTATCTCTTGAACCGTAATAGGTAGCCCGTTGAAATTTTCACAGAATATGTGTTATAACAACAAATAATAAAAAAAATGTTAAAAATTAAGGGGGTCCCATACAAGAAACGTCCGAAAAATCGATTAGTCACGCTACTGAATAATAGACGGCGCCACAGGCTTTTATACATTGCATTGCTGAAAGACAAAAGATAGGCGGATATTATTGATAGCGATTAGATACGGAAACCTCCATGCGCGAGTAAAACTCGCACTTAATTTATTGTTGTTATATTTTGCGACCCGAATGTAGCGATCGCGACCCGGTGTCGCACAACGCCTGGCCCATGTTAATTTCTATTTGCGCAATGTTTTGCGAGCTAATGAAATTGTACCGGTCGAGGTTTAGAGACCCCTCGAGACTGACCTTCTGTCTCCTTATTTTATTACTTACTGTGCTTAGTTCCTGGGTTGCATTTTGTCACAGGGCAGATTTAGGTTAAGTTTATATTTGGTGTTAATTTAACATTTTCTATTGTTTAAATAAATACAATAAATGAAATAAAACAATTTGTTTTTTTTATGTAGATAATAACAGAATATCTAATTTATCTAAAAATAATATAAATTTTACAGAAACTATGTGAATAATATGGTAAAACCTGTTTTATCTATTATAAACCCAACGCAAACTCGGCAGATAAGAAAATAAGAAAATAATGATAATTAAATACTTCATTCCATTAAAATACACAGAAAATATAATTGATACATATAAATACATACATACATACATACCACACGCTGTATCCCGACAATCGGGGTAAGTGTTGTGCTGCAAAGTACTCTTGTAAATTACAGCCGAGTTTACAGCACAACACCGACCACCGCGTTTAGCAATGTATTAGGACAAGGCACGAAGACCCAGCGGCTGGATGACTCGGTGAAAGGACCGTGCCAAGGTGAGAGGTGACTAACCTGTCGCCCTTTAGCACGGCGCCTTGTCCTTAGCCCTTAGTCGCCTTTTACGACATGCACGGGGAGATATGAAATGGGGCTATTATTTTTAATTACCGACCCCACACAGTACATATATGTATAATAGGTACACTTGTTATGTACGAGTGAATGTTTTTTTTATGGAAACTGGCACGGTTGGCTACATCACCTGTCACCTTGTGCTATGTCAGTGCTTCCCTTCATTTCATGTCGGCTACATGAAAACTGGACGGAAAACACGAACTATTTACATAGCCGTTTCGACCGACGACGTTTCGTTCAGTGCGGTGGTACCAACCATTCAGATTTGTGTGTACCAACCCGACCGGGATAAACCCTACCACCTAGTAAGGTAAGAAGGGAAGGGACCTCCTCCAACGGTCGAGCCACAGAATAGAAAAGAGTACTCCGTACAGAAGCTGCTCTGTACAAACACTCACAAAGAAATAGCTACTCTGCGACGACGCGATAAAGTACAAATTGACTCGCACAGAGCTGCATGCCTACCCACGATAACCGCCTACATTTCGTTTCTCTTTCTGTCGTGTAACTCTATCTCGAAAGCGCGTCGTTCAGCGCGTTAAGGGCTGTGTCTTTGTGCTGTCTTATTGTGAGGAATAAAATTAAGATGATACCTACCAACTTTTATCGTTCTAGCTACCAACGATACGATATTTAGCTACGGCAAATTCATGCGAACAAATTCATGCATGCGTTAGCGTCACAATTAGTTTCTCACATCGAAGCGTGCATTGCGTGCAAGCTTCCAGTGATAGTTTTGTTTGATCAATAAATTTAATGATCAATGATCATCTACAATGTACCTATTATCCTTATACGAATTAGGCCATACACACCACGCTGTTCGGCGTTATCTAACTAATGTTATTGGCAATATAATAATATAATTTTAAATCAATGACCTCTTACTATATAAATAAATAAATTACTAGAAATAAATCAAAATGCTACTAAACAAAACACTTACCTTTCTTCGTCTCTCGGCAATGAAAAAAAAGACAAGTTTTCATTTGTCTGTTGACTTTTGCACCCGTCCACTGCACAATATTTACGTGATTTCGACATTTTCTAAATTCGAAAGCGCCACGCGCCGGTCTGGCTGGATAGCGGCAGCCCACTGTTAATTGTAGATTAGCCGCTACGCCAAGTCCAAGTACTGACCGCGCTCAGCGAGGCTGACATATATCCACAGAAATAGAAGAAAATATTTTTGCCATAATTTGCAATGCATAAAATATGTTTTTGTAAATTAAACACAGTAACATATTTTTGCAAAAATACCCTATGTATTGTTACTTCTTCCTGAAATATACCTCCCATTTGTAATTCCCTACAGATAAGATTCACCGTAGAAATAAAATTAGCGAAAGCCTTTTTTAAAAGTAAATCTCGAATACCTACGTTTAATTTCGTTTTAAAATTACGACTCTTTTTACGATGTCTCCTTTTATGAGGAAAATGAACCCTTATGTCAGAATGAGATTTCCCAAGACGATTCTTGTGCAACGGTTTCAAAAGCAATCTCATAACGATGTTATTCATTTTGCTTAACTCAATATTCTGACATATTTAAAGAGTGTAGGTATATATTATGGGTATACATACATACGCACATACATAGCGTAATACCTGTCTATCAAATATACCACCTCTGTGACACATACTCCTACATATACTACTACATACCACACGCTGAATCCCGACCATCGGGCCAAGAAGAGTAATCGGTGTTGCGATGCAAGTACCTACTCTTGTAAATACTCCTACGTGTGCCTACCTACATAATCTCGGAAATTATAGAGTCAAACAGTGGGGCATATTATATTAGTGCTTCCTAATATACTGTACACCTCGGCTTCCTCGGACGAAATAGTCCGCATTCACTCTTCGTCCACTTGGATCCACAATCTGGCTCCACAGGTGGATCCATCGCATTCATACTAACATAATCGAACTATCACCATCGAAAACCATTTGGCATAGGGTGACAACATAAATTTTTACCTACTTTTCTACTCAAGATCTGTGTCTCTAGCTAGAGGAGCAATTTTATTATTTAAGTTAATTTAAGAAAAAATTTTTATGAAACATTATTTTGATAAAAATTTTCATACAGAGACACAGATCTTGAGTAGAAAATTTGACACAAATTAAAATATTACCAATACAAACCCTTAGGCCCATATCACGCGCACACGGCAACCGTGTAAGCGGCAGTCGTGTGCACGATATCAAAATATCGTGCACACACGATTACCGTGTACGTGTGAAAGACTAAATTTTAGTCTTTTGTACCGTGTGGGGTCGGTACTTAAAAAGAATAGCCCCACTGCATCTCTCCCCGTCGCATGTCGTAAAAGTCGACTAAGGGATCGTCAGCCTCGGCAGCTCAGTGGTGCGGTCAGTTATTGGATGGGTGACCGCCCGACCGTTGGAGGCTGACCGTGGTTCGGATTCCACGTTAAAATGTAGGTCCCTTCCCTTCTTACCTTACTAGGTGGTAGGGTTCAACCCGCCCGGGTTGGGACCACCGCACTGAGCGAAACGTCGGTCGAAACGGCTATGTAAATAGTTCGTGTTTTCCGTCCAGTTCAGTGTAGCCGGCGCGAAATGAAGGGAAGCACTGACATAGCACCTAGTTCACCCGGTGTTATGGGCTGACATCACGGATGTTGTAGGTGATGTAGCAAACCGCGTCAGTTTCCATAAAAAAAAAAAAAAAAGTCTTTCACACGTACACGGTAATCGTCGGGTCGTTCAGTGTCGCTTGTGTTTATGTCGGACGTGAGTACAGGTCAGACGTTTTTTTTTCTATATCGTCCAACTTTCTTTAAAGAAGTCTGTGTGGAGTTGAATAAAAACCTTTATTCAACTTCACACAGACTTCTGTCCATGCCTGTCGAGTCTGAATTCTGTCTTTGTAAATGCGCTAAGTCTTATCCCACAAGACGTGTCGCGCTTCCGCCAGAGATATTAACACATCCACGTCAACTTCTGTCGCCATTTTTTTATAAGCAAGCGTCGAGCGCCGACAATACTTCCTCCAGAAGTGGCTAACGTGTGACTGACGGCGCGCCGTTGCCGTGCCGTGTTCGTGTGAACGGTCGCATACTAATCCAGTGTCAAAATCCAGAGACTCAGCACCCTTTTGTTGTTGACATTGTGCTTTTGGGAACCCATCGGTTCTCTAAATGGTTTTTTTGTCGTACCGCTAGAGTGTGGAACTGTCTTCCGGCGAGTGTATTTTCCTGAATCCTTTAACCTGGGTGTCTTCAAGCGTCGTATTAACGGGCTAGACAGCCTCGCAACAGTCCGCAAATCTGCTGGCATGGCACCTAACTGAGCGTGGTTTCGCGAGGAGAGGTGATTTTGGCTCTATCGACTGCACCATTGGTCTCTCGGCACAGCCACCCATGCTGGTTTATATAAAAAAAAGTGTGCCACTTTTCGTACGGCCTCCGCGGCGAAACTGTGCGACCGGTGGTTATAGCCGGCCGATACACCGTCACGGCACAGTCGCCGTGTTGTGTGAACGTTCCCATACTAGCCCATACAACACTACTTTCACACGGTTGCCGTTTACACGGTTGCCGTGTGTATGTGTGAAATGGACCTATGACTATGTTGTATCGCTCGATTACGTTACTACGGGAGCCGCAGTATGCTCTTAAAGCACCTTCGCTCGTGCGAAGCCCAGGTGCGTTTTAGTTGAACAATGTTCGATCCCCATTCAGTGCGATGGTACCAATCCGTATAGGTTAAACCCTACTCAAAAGGAACCTACAGTTTTATTGCTTGATTTATGCAACCGAGTTAAAACTCAACCATCATAATGTATACTCTATTTGAGCATGTCTATAAGTCATGAAAACACCCGCATACTCCAATCCTTAAGGACCTCTTCTGGATTCGAGTGTCGTAGAAATAAAAGGTTTAGCGAACAAAAGATCGTCTCCCGTCGTCGTCGGGGCGTATGCAAATCCAATCGATTGATACCTCTTACAAGAAGCGGGCCTTGAAGAGTCCTTATGGATATTCGTTATGAGAGAAGATATTTAAATTGGAATTATGTTTGTCGTGCACTTACGTAACAGTAGCGTATAGAGAGATCCCTTATATAGTAGCAAGAGTCTTAATTGATATTTATTACATGAAACTTTTTTTATGTAATCCGGTATGGTTGGCCTAGTCAGAGGGGCCAGAGCACATGCTCTGACAAGCCAACACCACCTCCGAGAAGGTGGCACACTGAAGACTCAATTTGGATTGCTGGTTATACTGCACTAGATGAGAACACAGCATTTACGTCCGGTACAGTGGTATCAATCCAGTAGGCTAAAATTTGAGCCAGTACCACCTAATAAGGGGCATTGGAAGGGTCACACGTAACACCGGTTACGAACGGTGAAGCAACCTCAGATCAAGAGTCCAAGCCAAGGCCGCAACACCGCTTAAAGTGAAACATTTTTGGTTTAAATTTTAGATACTGAAAATTAAGAAATTCTATACTTCCTCTCAACCATCTCATTCAAGGGTGTTGTTTTTTTTTTTTTTTTTTGTAGAAACTGACCAATTTTGAGTTTATGTCATAGTGCTATAAAAGTTGACTGAACGAAATTCATTCTGCAATAATTTCTCCTTTTGCACCGCCGGATACCCAAAACAAATTTTTATAAATGTCGCAGGTACATTATTTATACCTTCCTCTTGAATTATCGAAAAAGATATCGCAATGACTGATACTCTTTAAAACCTCAACATCTTTCCCCACAATTAATTCATCTAATTTACAAGAAGGGTGCATTACAATTTAAAAGGCGAAAGTGCTGCGATTATCCTTACAATACGTTTATATTAGCCGCAGTTATATTTTGAATGCAAAGTTTAATTTTTATGACCTCACAGAAACCACAAAGGGATAAAGGAAGCACAAGTCGTTTCTTAACGGACCAATTCTCTGTTGCTCTAACATATAATGGCTCTATCTAAAATTAAAATGGATTTTGCATAACTTTACCCCGCTCAGTTTTTTAATATTTTTAACCATAATTAATTGTGCCTGTTTAAGACCTTATCGCTTTTCACTCTTTCTTCTTTATTATTGTAAACGAAACTTCTGTTTGTCTGTATATAGGATATGAAAAAATGTTCTTATACAGTGCAATATTTTTTTTTAATGCAATGGTTGATTCATAGTTACTGCATGTGTACGAACATTTATTTTAATTTTGATCTAATTTAATGTATATTTTATTCACATTTTTAGTTTAATTCAGTATTGAGTAATAATTGTACAGATGTTTTATCTCACGAGCGCGGGTGAGCCATACCTGTAGTTGCAATGCATAAAGACACGCGCTCCTGTGTGTGTGTGAGTTTGCTAACGCTACCTGTACTTACGCACACAGGAGCGCGTGTCTATACGCATTACAACTACAAGTATGGCTCACCCGCGCTCGTGAGATAAAACATCTGTATACTTATTCAGCATTGCGCAACTGTCACAAGAGAGTAGTATTAGTGCTGTGTTGCATGCCTTCTGTATTGTAGCACTCATATACAACCCAGGCAGGCGATCACTATGTTCAACTACTCCACAAATTTGCGATAAATGATTTGCCTTTGTCTTTGATAAACTCGTCAACGAAAGAACCAATCAATTTGCAGAATTTACTAATACAATCTGACATACCTCGAGATGATTCCCAATGGATGACCTAAAGGCTGCATATGCCGCTAAATGACCCAGGTTATGTTTAATTTCTCAGAAAGTCTAAACCTGAACAAGGTACAATAAATGGATAAGAAATTTCAGGTATACTTATCTGCACTAAATTTATATATTTTTTGTAATAGCATTAAGTTTGTTCTATAAAAAAATCGCTAAAATCTGTCTATTTGTTCAGATTTTTCTTTTTTTTTTTACTAATTGGTCTGCATTGCAAATCTAAGATATACACACGTATTTAAATTTATTATATGATTATTGTTACAATTGGACACATTTTTTCATTCAAAACACTTTAATCGTCATCATTATTCTCCTAATGGCTAAGCGATGAGCGAATATAAATAATGACAAAGTAGGTACATCTCAAAGGTATAATTTTTGTAATATTTTTTTATAATTAGGAAAGTTTTTGTTTGTATTGTTAGTTAATTCGAAAAAGCTGTCGAATATGTGCATTAGGGTAGGCTTAAAATAAGAAACAATGTTGTAACATTGTAAAATCTGCGCCTTCATCCTTTTCAGTCATTCTACCTTAGTTACTGTAACATGATTATTGTTTTGTAATATCATACAATGAACGTCTGAAATAAATGGTTTATTTATTTATTTAATTTTAAAGTTGAACTATGTATTTGGTTACATTGGTATTTGGTATGGTTTCTAAAACATTTTTTTTTAACAAAATGAATTAATAACTTCATCAAATAGTAACTCAAATTACACAGGGACCGAAAGTGTCGATTTAAAATATCCATCACACCGCATTGACACAAAAACACAACGCAACTGTCGCTTTTAAAATCAATTCACGTACAATAAAATTTAAAACTAATGTTACTAAAATACATTTACACACAGATAAAAGCATCCGCGGCCATTCAGCTGATTCAATTTGTACATGCGTCAGGCATAAAATTCAAAAAAGGGTCCGTTGGTACAACACGCCGTTTTTCGAATCCCTTAAACTCTATCGACATATTGTCAATACGAATCACACAAAGGGTTCGACATTAATTTGACATACCGTTGTGAAATATTAGTTTAAAAATGGAAGCTTCAAGAAGTCAAGCAGAAGATATTGCAGCAAATGCGTCGGGTGTGGATCAACCCTTCAAGTAATAAAATAACAATTTATGATCGAAAGCTTTTTATGAAGCTTAAATTTTTTCAAACTTTTATTCCTAATGAATTAATTAGAGGTACTTTCAAAGAAATCTACATAAATTGTCGTCACCTATTAGGTTATTGATTGATCGATGTCGTAAAAATATTTTTTACAGAAAAAAAGCGACGTCATTCACAAAGTTTAATGATCCAACATTTTTGCGATACTTTTGCATAAACCTATTATGTGGAAGCGTGATATGCAAATTGCATTGTGATATGCTAATTATAGTAAACAACCATTTGTAACGGTTGATCTGTTAAGATATTTTACATAATCAGTAGGTGATAATTTTTATGTTCCTATTCAGACGTTTTATAGCATCATTCGCTGTAATGGTGACTTTTACAATCATACTAATTCATTACTCTATCAATAAAAATAATGATAGCGATATTCCTAATCATACATACATACCACAGGCTGTATCCTGAGAATCGGGTAAGCAGAGTAATCAGTGTTGTGCTGCAAGTACTCTTGACCGACCACTACGTTTAGCAATGTATTAGGACAAGATAACTATCAAACAGCAAGTAAGGCACGAAGATCCACCTGCTGCATGACTAGGTGGAAGGACCGTGCCAAGGTCAGAGGTAGCTAGCCTGATGCATATTTAATGTATTGATATATATTATTTCTTATATAAATTAATGTTGGTAAACATTAAAATAAATATTTGAGGATAAAGACAATACTTGTGCAAGTATATTCGGTTAAAACTTATTATATATTCTCACTAATGTGTAATACTATTAAATGCATACATACAATTTAATGTATTTGTTTAATACAATACTGGCACCTATCTACAACAGTACATAAAATAATTCGATAATGAAAATCGTGCCTTGCAATTCATCACATAGAAAATAGCAAGAGTGCCTAGAACTAGATAAGCTTTTCGTTTCAATAAAAAAACTCATACAAAAAACCTAATTATTTACGAGGTTTAAAATATATAGGTAATCTACTTAAGGCCCATTTTCCAATTGCCATTTAAGCCTGGGTTAACCTTTAAGGGTCCGTTTAAGTGACATTTCTCATATAGTTTTTTTTTTTTTTTTTTTTTTTTTTTTTTTTTTTTATTGCTACCGAACTGGGTGGCTCTGTCCGAGGTCGCAACCTCAGGCGCAGCCAATTTCACCCCCGAGGAGGTGCCAGTCCGGCTTGGAGGTGGACTAATGTTGCTGGGGAAAGGCTATTAACCCGCGATTTGAAGATCCGTGGATTGTAGGAGTGGGGGAAGATATTTCCTGGGAGCCCGTTCCACACCTTTGCAGTGCGGCACAAGAACGATTTAGAGAATCGTGCAGTTCGAAGAACTCTTCTGTCGACTACAAACGGGTGTTCCGCGAGAGTATGGCGGGTTTGGCGAAGGCGAACAGGAGGAGGAGGGATAAGGGAAGCAAGTTCGTCAGAGCAGCGGCCATAGTAGTACCGATAAAACAGGCTCAATGACCCAACGATACGTCTGTGCTTTAGAGGTTGAAGGTCCTTTGTGAGTACGGAGTCACCAATGAGGCGAATGGCTCGTCGCTGAATAGAATCCAAGGCTGAAAGAGACAGTAGATAGTTGACAGACAGAGACAGTTGACAGGAGATAACCGAATAACTATCGATAACAGACGATTGAAAAATCGACCCGTACTAAAACATACTTCTTAAATTTGATTATTTTTTTTAATTTGGTTCCCAGATGTACTTTTCTCACGGTTCTCTGCACAACTCTTTTTAAACTGCAAGGGTTACTTTAATTTGGCCATTTTAAAATAACGTCACGATTGGTCACGGAGCCGGTGACAAAAGTGACTGTTTCCGAATGATGTCACTGTGAGTGACAAGTGACAAGCGTTGTGTATCGCAACCCGTGCGCCGGTTGGTCATACTTTAAGATTTTAAAATTCTTCGTTGAAAACGCAATTGTTGTCTAATAATGGCATTGAAAAAATTAATGGTATGTTTAAAATTATCTTAATTTTGTTATAACTGTTATAAATAATCTACGTATTAGTCGGCAAGCCTGTCCACTAGAATTTTTAAGTAAAAGTTGATGTCAAACGCAATTAAGGTATAATTTTTTTATACTTTTCCCATTGTTTAGGCCATCTGAATAAAGTAACTCAACATCCTGAAAACAGTCTCAAGGGTTAGCCTGCATCTCTTATGTAATTATCTATTATGTACCTGTATATGTTAACCAATGTAAATGGTTAGCATATACATATACAGGTAAGTAATGGTTATTTCAGCAAAGACTACCAAGTTTTATGGGGTGATGCTGGAGCTCAAAGGCGCGAAATTGAATTTTTTTTAAATAAAAATCAATCATGATCTTCATGCATTTTTGTGGCGGTAAATTGTTCCTGTTGAAATCATTATTTAATCACTCTGTAGAAAAAGATCAATTTACTAGTAAAAACATTTCGTCGTATAATTTTATTTTTACTTGTATTGCACGGAACCCCCTATTGCGACCACATACTGGTCGTATTTAGTCCTCGATAGCTTTTTAAAGGGTCTGATGTACCTATTATGTAACTACATATTTTCAACATTTCAGAATACGCTCGAGGCTCTAACATTTCAAGTCCTTTAACAGAGCCATCCTCCATACGCCAAACATATCAACTCTTGCATACATTAACTCAACAGACAAAGAACATCGGACCCATATCATGTGGTGTAATGGCGCGAAATTCACTACCGAATCTGTAACGTACCAAGTACGTACCGTACGTACCAAGAAATCACATTGCACAGATTTTTACCTCGTTACCAACATTCGGTTGACATGCACTCAATTAGCGGCCGACGGAAAATGCCTACATTAAAATTCAAATTCAAAACTTTTATTATTTTATATTATATATTGCATGACTTAGTTAGATAGTTAGATAGATAGTTTAACAGTTAAACTACCAGTAGTTAATACTCTCGAGCTTGTTACAATTTGCTTTTATGTTCGCTTCACTTACATGTTTTTCGCGGTTTTTTTTACATGTTCTTATCTTATTTAAACAACTCTACTGAAAATTCTGAGTATAAAAGACTAAGGAAATAAGTGTATCAGGTGTAAGGAGGCTTTGCCAACATTTTGGTATGTAGTATATACTAACTCAATAGAGTTAGTAGCATGACACAGACTACAATGTAGGTAGAGTTAGAACAATATGCATACTACAAATATTATTGAAAACTTCGTCTTTGTGCACTTTTTCTTCGACACTTCTAGATATTTAGTTCTCTGTATCGAACCCATATCACGCTGTGAAGTGGTGCGAAAATCACAGATTCCGTGACAAGTGTTCTGGTGGCCAAGTGTTCCGGGGCGTTCGCGCGTCAGCACCAATCTCTTGAACGAACTGAGCACCCTTGACATGAAATTGCGTGCCCTTTTGTGGTGGAAGAGACGTTGAAAATGGAAATACGCGGAAGGTGGCGTTCCGATAAACGTACCTATGTACCTTACAGATTTATTTGTATCATTGATACCTTTACATCGGCGAATCTCGAAGATGGTAAATTAACAAAAATGTTCAATCTATAATTAATATGTTTAAATTAAGTAGGTACCAAAGATTATCTCCTTCTAAAATCTTTGGTAGGTACACTACTTACTTATTTAAAACATATTGCACATTTTTAGCTCAACATTAAATCATTGAAAAAATTTCCAGTGAAGTTTCTTGTCAGTTCTTCTTCGCTGTGATAATCGAACTGACGGAATGTTACAATGTAAATATGACAAATCTGAGCGCAGTGTACTGCCAATAGATGCTAAATAAACAATAAACAAACAATAAACAATAAACAATCGTTTTGAAAGAATGTTTGTTGATGTTGTCAGTTTACAGGCCCAATTCCGGGAATGAGCATTATGAAATGAAAGCGGTTCGAACTATATATATTTAACTGATTATCTGATTCCACTAATCTTAGGATTATCTGATGGATACAGAAGATATTAAACTTATCTGCGAGATAATCTTGAGACTAGCGGAATGAGTGGATAATCCTCTGATTCAACTAGGGAGGAACATCGTCTGATGGTCTATGGTTCCACTAATCTTAGGATTAACTCACTGATACAGAAAAAGAGTTTATAATTTTTCGCGAGATAAACTTAAGATTCTAAATATTGATCAAATTTTTTTTTAAATTGGAGATTAACTCCTACATCCAAACTTATAATCCTAATCTAATTAAATCAAACTGTTTCTACACATCCTTCATGTTAACACATTCATCAGAGTGTCACTTAAATCGATATGTAAATGCAAACCCTAGTTCGATACAACGCACGTCTGATGGAGAGCCCTTGGAGTGTTGCTGTGATTTAGTACAAAGTAAATTGTCTTGGTTCTGCTCCACATAGGTATTAGTAGCTGTGCCCGAGGCTCCGCTCGCATGAAGTATATCGTGATGTTGAAACATAAAACCACCAGGAGAAATGTCATTTGTCAGAAACCTTCCCGGGCGCGTATGTATATATTCTTTACTGAACACCAATATAAATTAGGCACAATAGGCGAGCTTAATGTCGTGAGTAATTCTATTCTTACTAACCTTTATGATATGGAATGGAAGAAGTATATGGAGGCGAACAAGAATAGTTTTTGGCAATATATTAAACTGTAAAGCAATTAAACTGCAAACTAATAAAATAATTAATTGTATTCAAATAAAATGTTAAGAAATTACAAAATTTTAAAGAAGTTAATTTAATCTAGATTCAACTATATATAATACTGAACCTGATATAAAAGTACAAATAAAAAAATGATATAAAAGTACCAATAAAAAAACTATTTTTAACAAGAACTACAAATTATAATAAAAGGCATCTACCCATTCGTTAAATAAAATCAATATCTCCTTAATCAGACTTAATCCTTTAAGAATCAAGTAATTATTGAAATACTGCCAGAGTCAAAATACGTTTTAATTGGGCAAAAGTAATTAATAAAGTTTAAATTATGCAAAGCGGCTTACAACCGACGCTGTGGTACCAACTCTGACTCATTAACCCTCTTTAATACTTTACCCTTATGGATGTAGCAGTTAATTCTACCAGTAGGTACCAATTCCAGTAGGACTCTATTATTATTATCTCCTATGATTCTATGTAGGTTTCTATTACAAGGAGTCTTGGTGGCCGTTGGAGGCTGACCGTGGTTCGGATTCCACGTTAAACTGTAGCCCTTCCCTTCTTAACTTACTAGGTGGTAGGGTTTATCCCGGCCGGGTTGGTACCACCGCACTGAGCGAAACGTCGCGTCGGTCGAAACGGCTATGTAAATAGTTTGTGTTTTCCGTCCAGTTCAGTGTAGCCGAATGAAATGAAGGGAACCACTGACATGGCACCTAGTTTACCCGGTTTTATGGGCTGACATCACGGATGTTGTAGGTGATGTAGCCAACAGTGTCGGTTTCCATAAAAAAAAGGAAAATGTAAGTAAGTGTCAAATTTACCTGAAAGATATTAGGGGCGATTGCACCAACATAGGCTTAAATATCTCTAAAGACAAATCAATAACGACAACAATCCGCATTCAATCCGTAACTCGATAAGTGACACCGCGACTTGCAGCAAGACAAAAATTACTCGACTGTAGCTAAATGGTCGTTATCTCTGAGTGAGAAATATTACGAATAGAACGTAATTAGAAGAATGTAATTCTTTCTCCAAGAAAGAAAGTCACTGAGAGCGAGGCCAAAGGCCGAGCTGCGTTCGTCTTTAGGGATATTTAAGTTTGTGTTGACGCATTCGGTCCTAACATCAAACGGGTAAATTTTAAACTTACTTAAATTTTCTTTATTATATGCTTACGTGTGTTGAGTGAGACCAGCGGAAAAGCAGCGGTGCAGCGCTCTAATCGCGAGGGAGCTGTGTTGTGTAGCACATTCGCTGACCTGGCTGCCTTTTTCTTCTTCTTCTATGTTGTTACATGTTTTATACCTTTTTGAGGAAATAAACGATATTCTATTATATCTTATTCGTTTAGAAGTTATGACCCTATAACAGACGGGCAGACGGACGTAAACATGAGTCACACCATTGAGGTTTTCACCTCTTTGAGGTAAGGCACCTAAAAACCTAGTAAGTGCAAACGTATGTTGAAGCGTCGACAGACACGGCGCAACGCGGCGCCTGTTGTCTACACAATTATTTTGAAAAAAAAAGTTTGACAGCAAAAATGGCGGGAACCTAGCGCGCGGCACGCCGGGCTCGTAAACCTTTTACGAGCCGTGCATCGCGCATTCGTAAAATATTTCGGAAACGACTGGACATGACGACATTATTACTGCCGCTTGTCTGTGCTTGCCCTCTCACTCACTGTGCTCTCTAAGCGTGTACATACATGCATGTGTTTTTTTTTTCATTCAAATATATGTACATTTAGTAATTTGAGTTCGGGATATTTAAATTGTTATTTAGAGACTTCACAGTGAAATTTTATAATATTCGTATATTAAAGAATTTTATTGATTTAAAAATTGTATATATTTTAATTTAATATTAAATATTTGACAAACAATTATTATAAATATGACTGTCTTCCTTGCCATTTTCTTGGCGACGCTAGTATCAATATTTGCACGAGAGCGGAATATGTTGAGCCTTCTTTTGCATATTTTTAATATTTAAGGATGGAAGCTCGTCTTAGTTCGGGAAGGCTATATATGAAAAAGTACATTAATTTTTACAAAAAAGTAAACGAACATAAAGAAAAATTATCTTTACTACTACTATTGTAGCCTAATGTCAGTGATAGTTATTTCGACGTATTTCAATATGGTAACTCTCAGCCTATGCCATTCCAGAGTACAGATATTTCTAAAATGAGTGAATATTTGTACTCTAGAATAGAGTACATAGGAATATCTGGAATAGGACTCAAGAGTACAGATATTTCTAAAATGAGTGAATATTTGTACTCTGGAATGGCAAATTCGTATTGTGACCTCCATAAAGTTATCTCCTAGTCTATCTTTTATATATATTAATTTACTGTTTATTTATATAAAAAACATTTCGCCTATTCCATCAATAACCTATCGTTTCTTTTTTTAATTGTCTATTTTTTTTTATTTCACTACCTATGTATTAGATTTTAATTCAGATATAAAACAATAAAAAATATCTTAATTTATCGATGTACGAAAATATATTAATTAAGTAATATAAAAAAATTTATTTTATTTAATCAATCGGTCAAATATACGTCCAACAAATTAATATTAGATTAACTTACAAAAACATAAACCTAGCCCCCTGTGTTAAAACCCTTATAACCTACCTACACAGCTAAACTCTAACAGCAACGCGAATTGTCCACTATCCCTACGCATCAATAGATGGCGCGCCGATCATTTCGTTTTGGTTCATAATCTCGCTCCCACTCGCAATAATCGCCGCTCATAAATGTCAGCGCTACCGATTGTTGCGTTCCCCTGAGTTTATGAGTGCGCGTGGCGGTCCGTTTATGACCGATGTTGATTGAATGGTCGCTTCGTGATCGGGGGTAGAACTAATTGTATTTGGATAGAAAATAGAGTTTAATCAAATCCTGCCTGATGAAGAAAATACTAATAAATAAATATCAAAACAAATAACACCAATAGAATATAATAGACAGACACTACTTACGGGAAAAATATTTAAAATTGCATACCTAACCTACTTACTTATGTATGTACACATACATGAAGTGAATTCAAGCCTGTCTCACAATGGATGGAGTAGGCAAGAGAAAACGAATCTCTACGCGCCACTGTTCTAGCACAGCTCTGCTCTGATGCCTGTATTTCATATAATATCTACACACCTACTAGGCATTCGTCCCTATTTTTAGACAGATTTATTCTATTTATTTTTTTTTATTCAAAATTACATTTAGATTTAATTCTAAAGGTGTAAGCGGAAATTTTACAGTTAGAAGTCAGTTCGCCTTAATTTCAACAGAATTTTATACAATTAAACCAGGTCGGGTTAATTAAAACAAATTTATAAATTATTATAATGGGGATTGGCTTTACCAAACATAATAAAATATTGTCTCAAAAGTCTCACACATACAATACAACTATAACCTAAGTCCCTCACTCACTGCACAAAAGGACCGTCCGAAAAAGTCAATTCGCTAATTTGCATAACAACAGCGATGTTTTAAAATATGCTGGACGTCCACGGTCCACTTAATTGCTACGGACGCTGGCGGGATCGATTGCACAATTGGACAAAAAAAGTCCACTCGACTTGATGGGGAAATTCCTATTAAAAGAGGAGAAGTTTAGAATGTATTCGTACAAGTTGTGTTGTGTCCATTACATAGCTAGATTTTCATGGTTCTGTGGAATTGGTGTTTTTTTTTTGTGTCAGGACCAAAATTGTAATAAAAACGGAAGACCTGCGGCCTCACTCCGGTCTGTCTGTCACACGCTTATGCTCGAAGGCTTCCAGAACCAATCTGTACAAGGTGAGGGACTTGAGATTTGGCATAATTAAAAAAGCTTGTTATGGTCCAATACTGTGGTTTAGATGGTGTTCAATTCCGCCTCCACTGCTCAAATCATATGAATAACGGCGTGAAAATATATTGCTTAGTTATGCCCTATATTTTTCTGAGAACTCCATTCTAATTAGGTTAGTAATTCTTACGTGATAAATTGATAAATTGCACAAACAAAAATACAAACCGAATTCGAGTTGATGCTATATTTTATCATGTATGCAAGTGTGTGCCAAAATTATTGTTAGGCAGTCAGTGTTAGCGAATATCAGCGCTTCCCTTTGGTCGTGCCGGGATAATAACTATTTTTATAGGCGTTTCGTTCAGTGCGGTTGTACCAATCCAGACCGGTTAAGTCATACCATACCACCTACACCACTGGGATGGTCGGACGGCTACCTATCCAAAGTCTGACCACGCCGTCGTAGAATATATTTACACGAGAGCAAAACAGCGGTGACGGGACCCTCGGCACGTAAACACGTTCACGTTCGTGTGTGTAAAATTATTATAATATTCAACATCATTATTTATTAAATATATTCGTATCTACAGTACATTACGTATAGTGTATTTTTTTCAGCTCACTCTATTTTATTACAAAAATAAAAATATTTAGTTCGTTCACAAATTTCTAAACCTCAAAGGGTTGCTAACTGGACCACTAGAGTCGTCCTTTGTCCGAAGCAATGACCCCAAGCAATAATTATCCCCCATTGAGTCCGCAGCTTCCCACCGCTTGCCGAGATACGGGCATTTTGATTTAGCGTACTTTGAATACGCTATCATGTCAATTGCACTTAATTAACTATGGGGAAAATTAGCCTTTTGATCAAAATCTAAACTTAAAATATGTACGAGTATTAAGACGAGACGGAAGTTAACGTTCTCCATACAAAATCTTTTTCGGAGTTTTTGTTTTTTATCCCCCTAAACCTAATATTTTTTTACACTTCTTTATTTGTTGTAATAAGGACAGTCGAATCTACGTTCCTGTCTTATCATTTTTGATGACTCAATAAAGCTTAATGAACTTCATGACATCAAAAAATTAAAAATTCAATTTTTTCGCTCGAAATACAAATTTTTAGCTCCGGTGTTGTACATTTCATCTAAACAAAAACGACAAAGACAGAAACCTCCTTAAGGCAAGAAAAAAACATTGTAAACATCGAATAAGGTTTAGGGCGCTAGAAAACATAAATGCCGAAAGTCGATTTTGTATGGAGAAAGTATTTTGTCTACTCACAAATTTCTAAACCTTTAAGGGTTGCTAACTGGACCACTAGCGTCGTCCTTTGTCCGACGCAATGACCCCAAGCAATAATTTTATTATCTCCCATTGACTTTTTTTTAACTTCAGTCTTGTCTTAAGCACATTTCTCCTGTACTGAAGGTGAATGTTTTTATACTTGAGCAGCACAGGTGACTGTGCAGATTTCCTGACAGATTTCCTCTAGATGTGTGGACAGTAGGCCGGGTCGCCCTGCGGAGTGATTTCCTCAATTCAAAACGGACTGATTTTCGAAGTGGACGTTACATAAATGTGTTTCACTGGGATCTCGCTACTTGGGACGTACTGCACGTGTGTGGCCGGCATATGTGACAAAATGTATCAAACATTTAATTTTTTTTGTCTTTTACATGTTAAGTCTCACGGAATTTCAGCTTCGCGTATCCAATTCTATGCAAACGCCCAACTCTAGTTGTGTGGCAACTGGTAGGTAATCACAGTAGGTGGCTCTCTCAAATTACCATAATTAGCTGCAAACGAACAGTATTGTGTGTGTGTTAGATATGGAGAATCCAGGTACCAGCCAAATTGATATAATTATATGACCGCAAGAGATTTCGCTAAGTATAGATTTTATAGATAGACATACTCGCGTAATCATAAAATAAATAATATGATTTCAATAAAATAAAAAATAAAAATACAATACTTTCCACATGTCTATTTTGTGTACTTACCTAATTTTTGAAGAAAAAAAACTACATTTAAAGCTGGAATGGGAACAGGCGCAGTGTCAGTCCCACATAGTGGATTTTTTGTTTGTTGTGACGTTAATTTTAGTCAATTATATATTTAATTTTTAAATGTTGAAATATGTGAAAATACAGTTACAATTACAATTATTATATTATAATATTATAAAAATAATAATTACAATATTATAAAAAATCACAATTGCGTCACATTTGTTCGTAATAGTGGCCTAGCTAGATCATCGGGTTATCAACGGTATTGCATTCACGGGCATGTGCTCAAGATTGACCTTTGGTTTTTTCTGTAATGAAATGCACCCTTCAGACGTATCGCAAGCCATGCGGCACCGGTGACCACCTGGTCAACTTTGCCCAGCACGTGGCATGTAAGACGCACGTGTTGGCACGGTTGAGATATAACAATTATTGTTTTAATTGTATCCATTGAGATCTTTAATTTTTATTTTATTAGAACTAGCAATTAATATAATTTATTAATGATAAAATAAAAAAATAAATTGAACAGTAGAGGTAAACAAATTAAACTTAATATTTGTTTTAACATTTATTTTTCATTTATCTGAACCACTTGCCGGTTGGTTCTGAACAGTTCTTGTTATAAATAAAACACTTTTGGACGATGCCAAGTGTTATACTACCACTACCAGTGCAATATACAGCCTATAATAAAGATAATTGAAAACTAAGTTAAATAAAAATATTTATGAGTACTCGGAACATTACTCATTGTTCGGAGGACGGTTTCCGCCAAGGATTGCTCGGTGGTTGCCGCGTTCTCTCGCTGGATGGCGAGCCTGATAGTTTGTGTGAGGGACGCTTTGTCGGTCGACGCTCCCCGGACCGAGCTCTTCAGCGACCGGGCTCCACACTCCAAACAGCGAACACAGCAAAGGCGACGAACTCATAGTCCTGCTTAATAGGATCCCTACATACGTACATACATACCACACGCTCTATCTCGACAATCGGGGTAAGCAGAGTAATCGGTGTTGCGCTGCAAGTACTCTTGTAAATTACAGCACAACACCGACCACCACGTTTAGCAAAGTGATCGGAAAATATTACTGTAAGCAGCAAGTAAGGCACGAAGATCTACCCTCGGATCTACCTGCTGCATGACTTGGTGGAAGGACCGTGCCAAGGTGAGAGGTGGCTGACCTGTCGCCCTTTAGCACAGCATCGTCTTCTAACTAAGGGACTAAGTCGCCTTTTACGACATGCACGGGGAGAGATGCAGTGGAGATATTATTTTTAAGTACCGGCCCCATGCGGTACTTAATGAACTTTTCACAGAATATGTGTTATTATTATTATGGCGGATATGACAACAAAGAATAAAAAATCAAAAAGTAAAAAATTAAGGGGGAACCCCATACGAGTATCATAATATGTAGAGCGCCATCTATCGAATTATCCAAACATTTTAACATAAAATTATGAACGGACGCCGATAGATGGCGTGATATGCGAGATACGTGCGAATGCTAGTCTAGACCACCACAATATGAAAGTCTAGAACGGGCATATAGAACACGTGGTTGGTCTTAGGCATCTTTGTGCAAATAATCACTACTATTTGTACGTACCTAAACCCATCAGTAGTAAGTATATGATGGTCTCATCTATATGGACATTGAGGAAGAATCGTCCACTCAAATAAACTTGCACAGTATCGGCAGTAAATAATGAACATCGGGCTTTAGAAAAGACAATCCGGTTGTAGAGCGTCATCTCTGTCGCACGAACTCGCACGTCTCTGTGCGACAGAGAAGACGCTCTATAGCCGGATTATCTCTTTCTAAAGCTCGATGCACATCGTTTACTGACGGGTACTGTACGAATATTTTTATCGCTTCAACTTCACTCATAATTTAAAAACATATGAAGTAATTTGCACGCCAATAAATCAAACTTTGATGACATTATTTGTGAGATAAGAGAATAATTTTTGTCGAAAGTCCGCACTTATACATGATTTTGCAAAACATTCTTCACAAATTCCATAACTTACATTTATAATTTTGTATAATTAATTCACCCGCATCGACCACACCTTCCGCACATCTGCTACTAGTTTGACCTTACGTGCTCGGTCGCCCTCCATTACACATGCGCAAGGAAGTAAACACGTGGAAGGTGTTTCAACTAGGATAGAACCAAAATACATAGCATTTGAGCGGCGCGAGTGTTGGCCGCGGTATTGGTTGGACTCTTGGTCTCTATCAAGGTCCGAGGTTCGAATCCGGCCGATATGACCTAATGGTTTTTTGTCTGATGGAAAAACATAGTGCACACAATGTGTGTTTTTTTTAGTTTACGTGTTACAAATTTAAAATACACCTGTTGCTTCACCGTTCGGAATCAGTGTAAAACTGTAGGTCCCTTCCTTTGCCTCTTACTAGATCGTAAGCTCAAATTGTAGGCGATTGGGTTTGTACCACCGTACTGGACGTGAGATTTTTTTTTATGGAAACTGACAGGATTGGCTACATCACCTACAACATCCGTGATGTCAGCCCATAACACCGGGTCAACTAGGTGCAATGTCAGTGCTTCCCTTCGATCGTGCCGGCTACACTGAACTGGACGGAAAACACAAACTATTTACATAGCCGTTTCGACAAACGTTTCATTTAGTGCGGAGGTACCAACCCGGGCGGGTTGAACCCTACCACCGAGTAAGGAAGGAAGCGAAGGGACCTACAGTTTTACGTGGAATCCGAACCACCGAGATATCCGCATAGTAGCCTCGGTCGGTCTACGCTACACTTGAAATATTTCTGGAAGAGAATACGTACCTAGATAAAACAGATATTTAATTTATAAAAAAAATATTTTGTTAGGGTTCCGTCGCAAAATGCGAAAAAACTCACATATTGTAGGTGTCTGCTACAAATGGTGTGCATGCCGACCAAATATTGGTAACAAGGTAAAATATATGGAACGTATGACAATGCAATGTCTGGGTATTTATTTCCATGCATATGCGCGTATTTGCAATAACACCCACCTTGGAGCAATGCCGTTATTATAAGGCCGTTGTCGACATGAAAGTGCGGAAAAAATTGTCGGGGTGAAAAACCACGTCATTTTATGTGCTTTCGTTTAATGTGTGGGTAAAATTTTCAGATAAATTAGCACTAAATATTATAGACTAGTTGAGGAGCATATGTTCAATAGAAACTATTTCCGTTTCGACGAGTTGCGCGTTTTTTGACGGATTCTCAGTCTTTGTATTCAAATACATCTCCCTGTAAAATTTGAATGGTCAAAACGAACTATTCCCTATAGAAAATTACGATTGAAAGCAACAATGTTGGTCAAAAAGGCCTATTTCCAATATCGTAAGTTTAAATTAGCTATCAGTTTAACCAAAGCTCTACTGAAAATTCTGTTACAACGGATATAGTTCCTTTTGAACAGACTCTCCTCAGTTGTGCTCGCGGCTCCGCTTGCGGTAAAGACATTGGTAGATTTTTTTCCGACTCCGTTCACTTCTAACCCACTGTTCGGATCATATGATTAACGGCGTGATGCCTATAATCTGGAGGATATATGTCGCATCCATCACATGGGCAAAAACTGCAAGCGAATAGCATAAGCGTTCTTGATATATAAGCGAACATACATACATACATACATACATACATACATCTTGTAATATGAAGGGAAATGCAAAGTACGTCCCGACCAGGTATCGAACTTGGAACTCCAGCTTGACCCGCCAGCGCGTTACCAATTCCGCCATCGGGTCGATGACGTATTCTCTCTAGATTTTTAAACAAAGTTGCATCTTATATTAGCAGCTATGACGCAATCTACTGCATTAAGTGAACTTGCACGATTCCATATTGAATATTATGCTGTAAGATTCAGATAGAATATTTTCATTCAAATCTAAGTCATATTTAAACATAAATTAAATGCAATAGATTATTGCGACTGTAACTAATGCGAATGTAAGTAATATTATATTTATGTAACATTAAATTAAAAACATTGTAAATTCAAAAAAATACATCAAATACAGATTTTAAATGTCAGCAGTAAAATCGACATCGGTCACATAACTAAAATTAAAAAAAAACTGATAGATGCAGGTGAAGTATTTAGAGAATAATAAGATACAAGTTTAAGTACCTATCACGGAAAATAGGGTCCAGGGTAGGATAGTCTGATTCCTACATATTCTACACCATAATTAAAACTAATAGACACCGCTCCATGTTTCGCTATTAATATTTCCACTTACTATTACAACAAGCAGATGTGCTCAGAAGTACGCGATCTACCGATGACTCAGGATTTATATATGGAAGCGTGCCGCGCGCGCGCAAGTATAGTAATCCGTCCGTGACTTCCTACCGCATTGCAAAAATGCAGTTAGTTTCCGTTAAAAGGTTGAAACAGTGAGAGTTAATTAGCGAAATTGTAGACATTCAATGGTCGGTGGACACTCAGAACATGGTAGGTATTATGTTTATGTGACGGTATAATTAAAATTTGATAATAAAATAAGAAAGGATGGAACATTTTAAAGGAAACAAAATGTCTGTGATTAACTGACAAGGTGTTAACTGACACTACATAAGTATGCCTAGTAAGAATTTTCATATACACCATTGTAGATTATTGGACTGGAAGTTAGATAAGTTGGTTATATGAGTACCTACTTACATAATATTAATTTTGTAATACATACACAATAAATTATTTGGTACATCACTTCATTTTATAAGGTAGCCATCAATGTATGTACATATTTACCAAAGTAACATAAAGTAATGGGTTACATAAGTTAATAAAATTTAAGAGAGTAGGACTTTCCGGGCTCTAGCACTTTGGGAACAAAATATAACATTTTAACATTGACACGAATGCATAATTGCGTGAACGCACTCAAACGTTATAAATGAAATTCCCTCCTTATCCCCCTTCACAAGAAGCAGATTCACAGACGCACATCAATGTTTCGCCGTTCGCGCCCAAATTTAATCCATCCCGAAATTGTGACAAACATTCGTCACTCCACCCCCTAATTTGCATCAGAAAAAACTGTTCAAGAACAACTATTTATCAAATGGCAAGTACGTTTCCGGGCGGCGCGACTGTCGTGCGGCACACTTCCGGCCGCCATCTTGAATCTTCCGCTGCACGCCTCTGCGCTGATTGGACGACGAGTGATTGTGATTTAGGCGTTTTGCAGGGCCGTATTGAGACAATTATCACAGGGGTCGATAATCCATATGGTCTCGAAAATCTACTCCCATAGTTCGCCGAATCCGACTCGTTTTACTTAGCTACAAGATGTTATCGCCCCCAGGGGCCAAATTTTACATTTCCACTTTACCTATCGGTGCAAAATCGGTCTGACATGCGAATTCAGGTCCTCGATCGATTATCGATTAGTATAGACTCATACACACTGCATCTCTCCCCGTGCATGTCGTAAAAAGCGACCAAGGGATAAGGACAAGATGCCATGCTAAAAGACGTCAGGCTACCTCCAACTCTCACCCTTCCACCGAGTTATGCAGCAGGTGGGTCTTCGTGCCTTACTTGTTATCTTGTCCTCGTACTTTGTTAAACGTGCTGGTCGGTGTTGTGCTGTAATTTATAAGAGTACTTGCAGCACAACACCGATTTCTCTGCTGGCCCCGATTGTCGGGATACAGCGTGTGGTATGTATGCGTGTGAAGGGGCAAATCGGGGCCCTCTATACAGCCCCTTCGATACGTCACTGGGTTAGGCCGCCACGACTGTGATTTGAGATAATTTAGTGATAGCGAGAACATGACGGATTTGAGGCATTTTCCGGATGAGGGATTCTGCCGGTGATTTGAGATGAGTGGTCTTAGCTCTGACGCGGGGGACAATTTGCAGTTATGTACCATCAGATTATCTAAATGGAATAACATTCTGAAAATTTCATTAACAAAGAGCATTTTAGAAATACCAGTAGAAACTTAAAACACGTAACAATATTGAAATTTTAATCGTTTAAGATCTAACATATTATTTCAACAAAGTATCAACATTATACACGGTGTTGCAATTGCCCCCGTAATATTTTTAACTGACATCAGGGTGTGGTTCTATATGTGATACTAAATAACTTATGCGGCGAAAAAAATTATTGAAACAAAAATAAAATTTATTTTTTCCATACAAAATTTTAATGCCTATTCTCAAAATGTATGTGGAAAATATTTTTTTTTTCTTCAAATTAAAAGTCGTAGAACAAAAGTTGTTCGGTTTCATGTACAGAATAACCCCCTTTCGGGTTTAACGGTTGGGGTTGCAACACCGTGTATAGTATAAAAATTCATACAAAATATAAATATAAAAATTCTAGTGATTACATATTAGATGAGCAATCTAAACAATTTGATAATAAATTATTTAATTGTTAAAATATGGTTCGAACAATAAAAGCACATATAAATTAATCAGAAAAACAAAATGTTTTTTTATTTACGATTTGTTATTAAAATTTTTATATAAAATTTTCAGTGATTGGAAAATTTTCGAAGTAGCTCTACCTAGATAAATAATTGAACTGCTAAAGTAAAGACAGACAGACAGAGATGCCTACGTAGAAGTAAACCTCGGAACCCTATAAAATCACAGTCATTAGGCGACCGTCGCGTCGCCGAGTCGTACCTAAGTCATTAGATATGCATAGAAAAGGGGTTAAGTTTTGTTTCGATTCGCCACGCTTTTGGTATTAATATCTTGATCCATCATCCCTTGACGGGTTGAGTTGAGATGGATCTTTACTGTTGTCAGTTGGGGAGTGGAAGGGTTAAGCGTTACGTTTGCTTCTCAAACTTCTCTTCTCTACTAAAGAGCCGACGACGATGCGACGGAGGAGAAAAGTTGACATCACGGATACCAGACGCTGTAGCTACTCAAATAATTGGCTCAATAAACCTTTTCAAAGCGCTAATTCGTAAATAGTGCGATTTTTTCAAAAACCCATATTTGGCTAGATTATGGACCAGACAGTGTAACAACTTGTCTGTCTGTCGTATGATTAAAAGGTTTTTTTATTTTATTTTATGGAAACTGACACGGTTAGCTACATCCGCGATGTCAGTCCATAACACCTTGGTGAAATAGGTGCCATAGTGCTTCCCTTTGTGTCTTCACAGTTGACCAAAAACACGAACTATTTACATAGCCACTTCGACCGAACTTTTATTCAGTGCAGTGGTATTAACCCGGGCGCATAAAACCTTCAACCTAGTAAGGTAAAAAGGGAAGGAACCTATAGTTTTACGTGGACCCCGAACCACGGTCCGCCTCCATCGGTCGAACGGTCACCCATCCAAGTTCTGAACGCGCCCAGGTGTGTTTAATATCACGAACGACAGTCGACCGATCGGACCACTGAGCTACCGGTTCTGACAACTAGCTAATAAGAGGTACTCTTTTAATCGTGCTGTCTAAGCTAGGTACCAGGTAACCTGCAACGTTTTCACTAAGCTAATAGGATATACATTTAAATTACGTAATAAGTGGTCGTAGGTATTCTTAAAAATATTTAAAAATAAAATATTTAGATGTTGAGAAGTGCTGTCTGCCAATGATTTGATTTATTCCGCGATGGTATGAAAGGGTTAAGTTACCATTAATTAACAGAATTTATTCTCGGTTTGGTGACGAAATTTTTTTAATGTAATTTTTTTAAAAGGTTAACAGTTTCCAAACTTGCCTCCTGGTTTTTCTTGTTTTAGTGCCAAACACTGTAAAAGTTGCCTAGTTTATTTCGATAGAACGTAGATTGGTTCTATCTACGGATATATTCATATATACATATTATAGTAACTCACTTCGTCCGTCTTGCATTAAAAAATAAATATGCATTAAATATAAATATAACCACAACGCGGCTAGTGTTTTGGGCACGGTGGAGGAGTCGGCGGAGATGGATGAAATTTTTTTTATTTAATAGGTGTTAATTTTAGTTTTAGTTTTTTTTTCATTGTTATTGTGATTTTCTAATAAGTGAATTTGTACATTGTAATATTGAATTAAATATATAGAATCTAATATATTTCGAAGAATTATTTCAAGTCAAATTCAACAGTTGTCTAAGTATTTAAAATTCAAATATGGCACTGTTCCAACGAATTTCACTATCAAAACCTCAAGCCCAAGGATAACATTAAACCCTTTCTATCCGACTGACAGCGTGAAATTCAACCCGCTCGCCTTGATTAATGACGTCCGAATGTGTTAACAAAGGATTTAGAAGTTTAACGTTTTTTGCACCGAAATTCGATCTTGATTGGGTTCAACTGCAATTAAAAGTTCGAATTGAAGGAGACAAAGGGGTGTGTTCATTTGCGTGTAATTGGGATCTTCGCTTGTGGGAACTTATGTAATGAATAGTGACTTTGTTTGGCCGTCTTTGATGAGTTCATTTAATTTCGGTGAGAAATCGGTTCGTGACGTCTGGCAAGTTTTTTTATCCGTCACGTTACTCTGCCGCTGTGAAATTGTTTAAAATCGTAGTTTAGGTTCGAACGGGTACAAGGGATAAGCTTACTTAGCGCGTGGTCTAAACGTAGGGTAATTTTTTATGTACAAACTTTATACCGTGGGGGGGGGGGGGGGGGGGGGGGAATGTTTTGAGGCTGGAATGCGATTTGGTAACAGTAACAGTGATGAAAAATGTTAAACTCGCGTCAGATCTCGCGTCAGATCCGTAGCCTGCCTGATCGAAAAAGCGTAAGATTCGAAACTTATTTAGCGGCGCTTGGCACTTTTTTTAGATGGGTAAAAAAAGTTAAACTCGCGTCAGATCCGTAGCCTGATCGAAAAAGCGTAAGATTCGTTGAAATTATGGATGAAAGTTGATTTTTCTGAGAAATAAACTTTTTGATGTAAAATAGGTAATTATAATAGTTCTGTAGTGTTAAATTTTTTATGTAATATAAATTGTCATGTTTGTCTACGATAGCGCAATAAATGAATATTGTATTTTACCACATAAATGATAGTACTTTTATACTGATAAATAAAACAATTCGTGCGAAATGATTCCCTAACCATTCCAAAATATTCAAAAATGCACAACGTTGATGTTTTCACTTCTGCAACCTTAGGCTTTTATTAGGTACTTTTTAATTCAATGTATAAAACAAAATAATTGTTTGGTAAATAAGTACTTATATGCTCATGATATTATGACATTATATACTATATTTCAGAAATTGTATACAAACTATAGTTTTGCATACAATTTCGCTCGCCTAAGGAAGGGTTATGTATGAGTTTGACGTGGATGTATGTATGTAGGTACGAGTATGTAACTAATCGCATATGAAGGCACAGTGGCATAATAGTAAACAAATCACCAGGCAACATTTAAATAAATTAAAGTTTACAGTAAACATAATTTACCATAAAAATTATTAACGCCATAAATAGCAAAATCATAGGTCAATAATATTGCCATGACGAGTTTAATTAGTGCCGCTAGCTGTCACTAGGCGGTGTGGCGGCGCTGCGGTCGCACTTACACTTTATTCGTCCTAATTACCCGCATTGTCGGCGTCACTTCGGATAAACGGTTTCACGTTCTAAGGTTAGGTGAGGTTTAGAAAGGTCTATGAACTATTCTACATAATATGTACACTTCGCTCCTTCCAAACCACAATATTTAATTAAATATTTTTATACTACATAAGTATGTAATATTTTGTACACACACTGAAAATAAATTAATTGAATAATTTCCCTAATCGCGATGATCAGAAGTATGTCTGTGGTCACTGGCCTAATAGTGATAACTCCATTTTTGACGATTTTTAGTTTTTAATACAGTTTGGGCTAAAAAAAATTATCTTTTTTTTGGTATATTCGTGATAACTACATCGCGAGTAGAAATGGCTCTACGACAATGGTCCAGAACGAATATCTCCTGTTTTTAAATTTTTAGATTTGGTCAGATAATGATAATATCACATATCAAGTTCTAACCAAATAGTAATTTTGATCCAATAATGATAATTTTCCATACTATAATTTTTATTATTTTAAGTGTATCAATTTAAGTGGAAACTTTATTGGTTAATGCTTATATTACTGTGTACCCATTTATTATAACTGTGTCTTTCCCAAATAAAATAAAAGATATCACTATTTGACCATATGATCCGAGATGTATTTTTTTTAATATATCTCATATAATAAAATGGATAGGTAAGTCCGCTTTAACCCACTTAGGGCTACATGTTCACTGGCTTAGTAGTAATAGAGGAAAGATGTACATTTTGCAAGTAGAAATTCATCAAAGTGTTAATTAATTTAGTTCATGTCCGATTTACAGGATTTTTTTTAACTTTCAAATCACTCTCCTGGACAATTGCCATTTTGGAGTTATCACTATTAATCCTGAGACCACAGATGTGTTTGTGCAAATTTTCAAATTAATCGGATATGTGAAAATGCACTTCCAACAAATGAAATTAAGCTATTGTAAAACGCCACGATTAATTTTATCAAGCGGACTTAGCAACTGAAACGAAAAAAAAATTTCGCACCGAGTTTAAGACGCAACAAATTAATGCAGCAAGCAATTTATATGCAACATAAAATATATATGAAATGACATGTTTATTAACATGTAAATGAGAAGAGTGAATTGATTGATCTATCTCGTGGCGTAGAGCACGAACAATGAACCCGCATAGAGTTACTTGTGCGAAGATTATAAACATCTAAAATTTCAATCTAGTAATTGGCGCAGGAGTTTTTTACTTATTTTTAAACATAAAGATGTGCTAAGTATGCGTGGTGTATGTGAACAACATTCGAGTAGTTCTAGCTAGACTATTTCATTTTGAAATAAACTCAATTCGACCAGTAGATATGTATTTTATATTACATACATACATACATACATACATACCACACCGGTGTACCACACGCTGTATTCCGACAATCGGGGTAAGCAGAATAATCGCTGTTATACTGCAAGCACTCTTGTAAATTACAGCACAGCACCGACCATCACGTTTAGCAATGTATTAGAACAAGATAACTAAAGCAGCAAGTAAGGCACGAAAACCCACCTGCTGCATGAAACGGTGGAAATACCGTGCCAAGGTGAGTGATGGCTAACCTGTCGCCCTTTAGCACGGCGCCTTGTCCTTATCAGTCGCCTTTTACGACATGCACGGGGAGAAATGCAGTGGGGCTATTCTTTTTTAATTAAGTAGGTACCGGACCCAGACGGTTATATAGTTATTTTTTATTGATTATTATTTTGTCATACCGAGAATCTATTGTTATTTTTATTTATCCATACACAAATAAACAAGGTGATAAATCGTTAACTTCAAAATAAAACGTAAGGTAAATTTTTTTGAAAAGTATTTTCTTGAAAATTGAGAATGCAATTATTTCCAGACAAGCTTTCTTGACTGAAAAAAAAATACTTTTGCATTTCTAGCGTACAGTTTTATCCACAAAGCTATCCTATACCAGAGTGAGGGGCATAGATATTATGTATTTTTCTTCGGCAATCCGAAAAATGCATTAGTGCAAACCTGAATTCTAAATTACGAACCCCAGACTACTTGCATTAGAGGGGCTAGGCGCTTTCACCAATAGGCCTAGTAGGTAAGTGTTATTCAATCAATCAGTATTTTAATATTTTCTATGAATAAAACGCATTCGTTCTGTAACATATTATGAACAGAAAATTTTTATTATTCTATCGTATCCCATAAATATAAAACCAATTATAATATAATCTAAACCGAAAAAATTTACATCATGTGACAAGCAGAAAGATGTATTACGGAAGTGACATGCTAGTATGTGGCTAAGCATCCACGACCAATCGCGATCACGAATTGATTTGAATTGAATTGCTAATATTTCGTAAGACATCCATCATTCATTCATGGCTTATAATTGAAAAATCATCGATCAGGTAGTTTGTTTAAATAATTCATTATTGTATTTTCGAATTATTAACTATATGTTTCGTTATTATCTAAGTACATAAATTTATCTTGCACATTTAATTGTTTCAAAATTACATAATATGTAGGTATTTATTTAGAAAATGCTGTTTGGTTGAATTAGCAGACTGAAGAAAAAAAATTCTATTCACAGCAAAACAACATTTTCAGTAATAATAAGCAATAATTTAAATTTCATATTTTGTATCTTACCAATCTCATAAAAAAAAACAATTAAGAAAAAAAATACTTAACAAAAAATCTATTTATAGGGTAAGCCTTGCCATCCAGCGGGGTAATGCAGCAAGCGTTCTAGGAACATTTGAAAATGCCCCTTTTGATAGTTATTTTAATGTTTGTTAGGTAGGTTTATTTCTTTAGTTATTAGTATTACTTTTTTGTTATTTATTAAATAAATATTATGATTTTTCTAAAAAAAAAAAAAAAAAAAAATTTATAGATTAAAAACATTGTAATATTTTGGTATATGTATACAATTTGAGTATAAATAAAAAAAAAAAGTAGACTCCGCCATGACAGTGCATTGCACTGCCGTGACCAGGATTCGAACCTGGGTTACTACGGCCACAACGTAGGGTCCTAACCACTAGACGATCACGGCTATCGGAGTTGTGAAGCACCGGACGAAATAGCTGTATATAAACATAACCGGCTGCCGCTACCGCCGCGCGCCGCTACGAGTGTCAAACGTCATCGCTGTGCGGGCGGGCGTTGAAAATAGCGAAAGTGAACGGAGATAACTTTTACTACGTCAAAAGCGCGAATGTACTTTAGAGATAAGCAAACTCTACACAAACCGAAGAGCGCTGACTCATCTCGAGATAATAAGAAAATGATGTGCTCGAGGGAAATTTATCATTTAGTGAGTTCTAAAAAGAACATTGTTCACAAGCAGAAGGTTCCGTAGCTATTCCCTTGCAGACTAAGGCTGCATACAAGGTAAGATTCCTCTTATTTCGGAGAGATTTGCCACCAGTATTACCATGGATCACCTCACCTGACATATTCAGTTGAGTAATACTCAATACATGTAAAACTTCATCTATTATCAGGGCAGATCGGTAGCTTTGTGAAAACACGATTTGGAAAATACCTCTAAATTTACTTATGAAAACGTATTGGGAGTAACCTGACCAAAGTAAAGTTTTAGGAAAAATATATTTTACATACATACATACCGCACGCTGTATCTCGACAATCGGGGCAAGCAGAGTAGTCGGTGTTGTGCTGCAAGTACTCTTGTTAATTACAGCACAACACCGACCACCACGTTTAGCAATGCATTAGGACAAGATACAAATCAAAACATATTTTATTCGTTGATTATGTATTTAGGTCGATAGCTTTTCACTTTTTTATTTCAATTCATAGTTTCCCACTACCCGTGGAATTACACCGTGCTTGCTTACCTTGCATGAAGCCTTAAGGTACAAATTTGAACATAGTTTTCAGGCCGTAAGCACTAGTTTTTTTGTATTTATTTCATTTTTGAATAATCAGCTTGTACAGATCAAATTGCACACTTTCCATAAATATATAAAAAAAATTCACAACTATATTTTTTTTTTCAATTAATACTTGTAAACTAGTATTTCTTTGAAAGATTTCCTGGTCATTTATTTTAATTTAAATTTTTGCGGCCCCTACTAATTGAAGTTAAGGGACCCTGACATTACTTCAATACGATTTGGCATAGGGTTAACATTTTACTTTGAATCGACTTTTCTAGTCAACATCTGTACTTTGTAGCAACAATTTTATCAAAATATGTCACATAACAATAATTTCATTTTCTCTATAGAAGCACAGACATTGAGTCTAAAAGTGGATTCAAAGTAACCTGTGCACTCCAATCCAAATACATAGTTTTGAAGCATTCGTTTATTGTATAATTTCATCCATAGGTAGGTAACCTACACTTGGACATGTCGAAAATTCTGCCATTTCTAAATTCAGTGCAAAGAAGAACTGACAAACAAACTTCGCAAGTCACATTGTTTTGTTAGTACCTTATATACAGGGTGTCCCAGAAACCGACGATAATCCTTTAACATGAGATAGGGCTGCTAATTACCTCTCAGAATATCTAATTTTAAAATTAAAAAATGGCTTAGTTTTTGAGATATGGTCATTTTTGTAAAAATCCAAAATTTTCTCCCTCAGCTCATTTTTTTAAATGCCACAAGTAGAAATGTAAGATTTTCTTAAATCTAGTTTTTGCCAAATATTTCTGAAAAGTAAGGCTTTCACACGGTATAATTTATTTTTTCATGTTTAATCCTGTTTAGCTGAAAAACGACTTAAGAGCCACATATTAAAATTTTTTCAGGCTCATCCCTTGAGTTTGGCCCTTCTCGGTGAAAAAAAAAATTACTACACTAAAGTGGCATTATGCAACAAAAATACGCCCATCTAATGTAGTTTTTAAAATAGTACATCACTTACCGATTTGCTCAAAAATTTATGAGATATTGTTATTTAACTGCAAAAGGACCTCGGAATTTGATAACTGTTCTACCAAGTACGCATTGGAATAAAATAAACACTTGAAGTTAATTGGTCTTTATTAACCTGTTAAAGTAGATGTTCAAATTGTTTACCACCTGCACAAATGCTAGCTCGACATCTTCTCATGCCCGGTTGATGCGTCGAGCAAGTACTCGATGCAAGTGCAGATACGTCCACCTATGCTATGTAGTTTGTGTTTTCCGTCCAGTTGAGTTGAGTGTAGCCGGCACGACCGAAGGGAAGCACTGACGTGGCACCAAGTTCACCCGGTGTTATGGGCTGACATCACGGATGTTGTAGGTGATGTAGCCAACCATGACAGTTTACATAATTTTGCGAAATGAAGGGAAGCACTGACATAGCACCTAGTTCACCCGGTGTTATGGGCTGTCATCACAGATGTTATAGGTGATTCAGCCAACCGTGTCAGTTTCCATAAAAAAAAAATTAAAAAGAACCTGAGCTACTGCCTTAATTCTTTCTTTGAGCTCTATCAAATTTTCCACCGGTTTCCCGTAAACTTTTTCTTTTAAATAGCCCCAATAATAAAAATCTAACGGATTTAAATCCGGTGATCTAGACGTCCGGTCTATCTGTGGGGATGCAAGTGGCTAGGAGGTCACAAGACGTCCGTTGAATTGTAGAGACTTTAAACGGGCGAATTATCTTGAGTTTCTGCAACAGGAGCTTCAGAGCCTTTTAGAAGATGTACCATTGGCCATACGGAGGTGGTTGCAAAATGATGGCTGCCCAGCCCATTACGCTAGAGAAGTGCGTAATTTTTTAGACCAAGCATATCCCCACAGATGGATCGGACGTCTAGGTATCCGGATTTAAATCCGTTAGATTTTTATTATTGGGGCTATTTAAAAGAAAAAGTTTACGGGAAACCGGTGAAAAACTTGATAGAGCTCAAAGAAAGAATTACGGCAGTAGCTCAGTTTTTTTTTATGTAAACTGACATGGTTAGCTACATCACCTACAACATCCGTGATGTCAGCCCATAACACCAGGTGAACTTGGTGCCACGTCAGCGCTTCCCTTCGGTCGTGCCGACTAATAGTCAACTGGACGGAAAACACAAACTATTTACATAGCATAGGTGGACGTATCTGCACTTGCATCGAGTACTTGCTCGACGCATCAACCGGGAATTTGTGAGAAGATGTCGAGCTAGCATTTGTGCAGGTTGTAAACAATTTGAACATCTACTATAACAGGTTAATAAAGACCAATTTACTTCAAGTGTTTATTTTATTCCAATTCGTAGTTGGTAGAACAGTTATCAAATTCCGAGGTCTTTTTGCAGTTAAATAACAATATCTCATAAATTATTGGGCAAATCAGTAAGTGATGTACCATTTTAAAAACTACATTAGGTGGGCGTATTTTTGTTGCATAATGCCACTTTAGTGTAGTAATTTTTTTTTTTCACCGCGAATGGCCAAACTCAGGGATGAGGCTGAAATTTTTTTAACATGTGGCTCTTAAGTCGTTTTTCAGCTAAACAGGATTAAGCATGAAAAAATAAATTATACCGTGTGAAAGCCTTACTTTTCAGGAATATTTGACAAAAACTAGATTTAAGAAAATCTTACATTTGTACTTGTGGCGTTTAAAAAAATGAGCTGAGGGAGAAAATTTTGGATTTTTACAAAAATGACAATATCTCAAAAACTAAGCCATTTTTACTAAACCTAAAATTAGATATTCTGAGAGGTAATTAGCAGCCCTATCTCCTGTTAAAGGATTATCGTCGGTTTCTGGGACACCCTGTATAAGTATTGTAGTCACTTACAACTGACGTTTGAAAGTAAACAACTGTAATGTATTTACCACAGAGCAAAAAAGCAAAAAAGTCCGGTCTTGTCGCCCTTTCGCGGGCGGTGTGGCCCGATCGTTTTTTTTTTTTTTATGGAAACTGACACGGTTGGATACATCACCTACAACGTCCGTGATGTCAGCCCATAACACCGGGTGAACTAGGTGCCATGTCAGTGCTTCCCCTTTGATCGTGCCGGCTGCACTGAACTGGTCGGAAAACACAAACTATTTACATAGCCGTTTCGACCGACGTTTCATTCAGTGCGGTGGTATCAACCCGGGCGGGTTAAACCCTACCACCAAGTAAGATTAGGAGGGAAGGGACTTACAGTTTTACGAGGAATCCGAACCTCGGTCAGCCTCCAACGGTCAGCGGTCACCCATCCAAGTACTGACCGCACCCAGCGTTGCTTAACAATCAATAGCGACAGTTGACTGTCTGCACCACTGAGCTATCGAGGCTGACATCGTTGTTCTGTGGTATTTACTGAACATTAACAATGAAATAAAATTAAAATTAATACCTATTAAATAAAAAAATGGTTGTCTGTAAAGTCGGTTTACGGACGATAGTTTTACGTGATAACGTCATAAAGTGGTAAGACTTTTAGATTTCTGATGCCCTGGTACTTTAGAACCAGAGAGATAAATGTGTAAAAGCCGACGCTTGGGCCGATTGTGCCTCTCTATCGCTTGTTACGCGCTCTCGCTTGCACACACAGGCTCAGATGGAACGTGACACTTTTTCGTGCGTGCAGCCGGTGTTAATCAATTTATAAGACGTGACGTTATCACGTCAAAAAAAAAATCGATTACGTTTGTTGAGGTCTCAATATGTAGTAGATATAGTATAGGTAGGTATACGATATTAAACAGATGTAAGCTTCAGTTTGTAGTTTATTTTGACATTCGACCTCAATATTAAATTACAAGCTGTCCTTATCAATGTTTGCATGCAGATGCGGCGCTCGCCGCGCGCGCTCGTCCAGCGTAGCCAATCAGGGCGCAGCAGCACTGTCGCAGCCGAGTTTATAAATATTAGTGGCAGCGGCGGCGCGGTATTAGTACTGGTGTAACGCTCGTCGCCGGTGCTGCTACAGAGCTCCCCCCTCAGCGAAGCGTACAGGCGGTTTTGATGCGCGGCCTGATCGTGTCGTATATGCCGTGCACCCTTGCTTCCCGTCCTCGTTCATGAGAAATGCAGGCTTCAGGCGATCGATAGATATATTCGACGTTCTCGTAGGCAGCTGAATCGTGTAGATCTTGTCTCGCCGCTCGATAACGCGGTACGGGCCGTCGTAAGTAGGCGTCAGCGGCTTGCGCGAGGCGTCGTTGCGTACGAAGACGTGTGTGCACTTCGGTAGCTCGTCGTGAATGAACACGGCTCGCGTCGGCTGAGACGTTCGTTTTACGGCTTGCGCTCTCCTCAACGTTTCGGTCAGTACGTTCATAAAATGAGATTCTGTCGGCGCCGATGTTGCCGCTTCTTGAAAGAATTCACCGGGGATGCGTAGCTGTCGTCCGTACACCAACTCGGCGGGGCTAGCTCCGATGTCTTCTTTTACAGCTGTACGTAGTCCTAAAAGTACTGTAGGCAGCTCGCGAGCCCAGTGCTCGCTCTGCGCGATGAGTCTTGCCGTGAGGGATGTCTTGAGCGAGCGGTGCCAGCGCTCAACAATACCGTTTGCTTGAGGATGGTAAGCGCTAGTACGGTTCTTTTCTATGCCCAGCCTGTTCATGAGGCTCTTCATTAGTTCAGACTCGAACTGCCTGCCCTGGTCGCTAACGAGTGTCGCTGGACATCCGAATCTTGATATCCAGCCGTTGTATAGTGTCTCAGCTACTGTCTCAGCGGTGATGTTGCTGACTGGGAACGCTTCCGGCCACCTCGTACAACGGTCGATGATGGTGACGCAGTATTTTGACTCTTGCGATAAAGGTAGCGGCCCGATGATGTCTATGTGTATGTGAGCAAATCGGTCCGTCGATGTGAAGTTAGCGAGCGGTGCGGTCGTATGTCGCTGCACCTTCGATCGCTGACATGCGATACAATTTCTGCTCCACTCGTTGACATCGGAGTTTATAGATGGCCAAAAAAATCGCTGCGTCATCATCTTGCGTGTCGCTCTGATGCCCGGATGACTCAGTTCGTGGACGGCCTTGAAGGCTGGCAAACGAAAGTCGTGCGATAGGTAGGGGCGAACATTGCCTGTAGACGTTTCGCATAATATCTGTCTTGACGTCGATGGCGTGCTTAACTTTTTGAAGTGTAGTTTTACATTTTTCAGTAGCGCTGGTATATCTTCGTCTATCAGCTGTTTTTGTGCCAATTCGTCGTAGTTGATTGTCGTCGGGAGTGAAATCTCTTCTATTCTTGACAGTGCGTCCGCGACCGTGTTGTCTTCTCCCTTGACGTGCCGGATAGCAGATGTAAACTGGCCGATGTACTCGAGCTGGCGGGTGCGGCGCGGCGTTTCATTCTTTGAACTGCTCGGCGTCGATAAGGAGTAGACTAGCGGCTTGTGGTCGGTGTATAGAATTAGCTCTCTTCCTTCGAAAATTTTTCTGAAGTGGCGAACGGCTAAGTACATAGCCAGCAGCTCGCGGTCGTATGTACTGTAGCGTTGTTGTGCATCGGAGAATCTCTTCGAGAAGAATGCTAGCGGTTTCCATTTTCCTTTGATATTTTGTTGGATTATTCCACCAGCGCAGGTGTTAGAGGCGTCGCTCATTATTGCGTAACTTGCAGATGCCGAGGGATGAGTCAGTGTCGCAGCGTCCTTTATATCCACCTTACATGTTTCGAAGGCTCGTTCTGCTTCCGTAGTCCATGCGATCTTTGTCTTGTCATTTTTTTTTGAATTGTGTAGGTATTTATTTAGCACGTCTTGGTGATGAGCTGCTCGAGGAAGACTTGCTCGATAGAAGTTTAACATCCCGAGAAAGCGACGTAATTCCTGCACGGTCGTGGGCTTGGGGTAAGTTGTAATCGCTTGTACTTTCTCTTGGGTCGGGGCGATGCCTTCCACTGACACGCTGTAGCCGAGGAATTGTACGCATGGCTTTCCGAAGACGCATTTGGACGCGTTTAATGTTACTCCATTCTGGTCTAGTCTTCTGAAAATTTCTTCCAAGTGTTCGCGGTGCTGCTGTTCGTTCGATGAAGCAATGAGCAGATCATCTAAGTAGCAGAATACGAAGTCTAGGTCACGGAGCACCGAGTCCAAAAAACGTTGAAAAGTTTGGGCAGCATTTCGCAACCCGAAGCACATCCTCTGGAATTCGAATAAGCCGAAGGGTGTGATGATTGCTGTCTTTTCGATATCTCTATCGGCTACGCGTATTTGGTGATAGGCGCGGTGCAGATCTATCGTCGAAAAAATTTTCTTTCCTTCCAGATTGTTGGTGAAGTCGTGCAGGCGCGGGACAGGGTAGCGGTCCGGTACGGTCGTGGCATTGAGTCGCCGGAAGTCGCCGCAAGGTCTCAACTCTCCGTTCTTCTTGGTGACGAGGTGCAGCGGACTGGCCCAGGAGCTCTTAGACGGACGACATATGCCTTGCTCAAGCATGACTTGGAATTCTTTTTTAGCCGCTTGGTATTTGTGTGGTGGCAATGGTCGTGCTTTAGTGTAGACCGGCGGACCTTGTGTTTCGATGCAGTGATATACGTCTTCGTTTGTTCTCTCTTTCAGCAAATATGGTTTCGTCAGCTCTGGGTACCTCTCCAGAAGGTCATGGTAAGGCATTTGCACGTCGATGGTTCGTACTGTCGGTGTGCTCGTGGGAAGTACCGCTCCTCGGACCGATAGATGCGTTTGACTATCGATCAGCTGGCTGCCGTGCAAGTCCACGAGAATGTGGTGGTGTTTTATGAAGTCAGCGCCTAATATGGGCCGGCTGACTGCGGCTACTGTGAAGTCCCAGGAGTGCGCACGACGTAGGCCGAGGTCGAGGTCTAGCCGCCTGTTGCCGTAGGTAGGTATAACGGATCCATTCGCTGCGTAGAGGCTGAACTCGGATATGCTCGTACTTCTTTTCTTAGTTTTATCCACAGGCAGTACGGAAATATTCGCTCCGGTGTCTACAAGGAAGCGCAGTCCTGTCGTGCGGTCGGTGACGAACAAACGGTGTGAAATTGTGTTGACTTCGGATCCCGTCGCCTCCAAAGTCAGGTTTAGTTTTCCTGCGCTCGTTCGTCGAAAGTGCAGGGTCGCAGGCAACGTCGTGCGGATGCACCGAAGCGGCGGTGATAGAAACATACGCCGCCGCTGGAGGCGCTAGTGTCGCGGCGACTGCGGGAGGGAGTGCGCGAGCGGCCGCCTCCGCCGCCGCCGCCGCGGCTAGCCGGCGGCGGCGAGCGATGCCAGTCTCGCTCGTAGGAGCGACCGCGATGCATCTTCAGTGCGGATATTTCTCGCGTTAGTTCTTCGATTTTATTCGCCAAGTCAGCGTTCGTTCGGCCGGCGGCGGCGGCGGTGGCGCCGCCGCCTGCGTGTTGACACCCATTGCATATGGAGTTAATCTCTTTTGAATGTTCCGTCATCTTGTCGGCCATGGAAGCCAACACATCCAGGCTCGGCTCTTGGCTGATGGAAAGCACGGAGCGGATGGATGGCGGCAGGTGTCCGGTCCACATTATCTTGAGTGTGTCGTCTGGGACTTTGCCCATTGCGAGTTCTCGCATGCGACGGAGTAACTGAGAAGGCTTCTGGTCGCCTAGTTCCATGTCGTTAAGTAACTTTTGAAACTGGCGCGCTTCGGATTCTTCGTACACGGCGAGCAGGCGCAACTTCAAAGTCTCGTACTTGTTGGTGGCGGGCGGCTGGAGCAAAATGTCGCTCGCTTGCTCGACATCGGCGCGCTCGAGTCTCGCTACAACCAGGTGGTACTTAGACTCGTCCCCTTGCTTGTGTGGCGCAATAACCGATTCAAATTGGGCGAACCAAAGTCTAGGGTGCTCTCTCCAAAACGGCGGTATTTTAGATGATAAGGAGAGCGCTCCTATTTCGTCGACTCGCTCCTCTTTGTTTGACATGTTGTAGAAGGTAGCTCTCGTCGAACGTCGGGGTCACCAATGTTGAGGTCTCAATATGTAGTAGATATAGTATAGGTAGGTATACGATATTAAACAGATGTAAGCTTCAGTTTGTAGTTTATTTTGACATTCGACCTCAATATTAAATTACAAGCTGTCCTTATCAATGTTTGCATGCAGATGCGGCGCTCGCCGCGCGCGCTCGTCCAGCGTAGCCAATCAGGGCGCAGCAGCACTGTCGCAGCCGAGTTTATAAATATTAGTGGCAGCGGCGGCGCGGTATTAGTACTGGTGTAACGCTCGTCGCCGGTGCTGCTACACGTTTATATGGAAAGGCGAGTTAGACAGAATGCTCTTATATTAATTACTGTGTGTACAGCAAGAACTTTAAATTAATTTCATTGAAATGTTTGCCCATTCGTGAGAAACGAAAGGTATGTATTTGTGAAAACAAATTTTCCTAATCCGTAATTTCCTCTAACAACATAATTGTCTAAAAAGACAGTATTTTCTATGACACGTGACCATTCAAAGAAATAATATTTAATTCATGTCCAAAGCACGAACGGCCCCCTCCGTTTCTTCTCTCCTTATTGTTTTCTTTTGTAGGAAAATGTCCAAAATATTTGATCGCACCCCAATTACTCAAATCACCCTAAATTGGTCAAGCATTGTTAGCTAGACTAGCGCAACAAACGAAAACAGGTTCGTTTGAATTCGTTGGTTTTCTATATTTTCTACGACTGGTACCATTTCGAGGACATGAAAGGTGCCTTATGTATTTTTAATAATATTAAAATAGTTCCTTTTTCAATGTTCCTTTTAGATTAGGCAGTCTACAGATTATTCTGCCTATTTCCGCCCCCCCTCATCCTCTTTGTTTCTTCTCTTTGCTACGGTTAATTATTTATTTATTTTCTATTACCTATAGATATAATTAGTTTAAATTGTAAATTAATTTTAGTTTGTAATTCTTAGTTGTAACTGTTCAAGTGTTCAGATTTAATAATTAAATTCATTCACTGATATCTATTTTGCAGTTCATGAATGTACTTTTATAAATAGAAAACACAACAAGTAAGCAATGAACAAATGAATTTTGTTTAAAATATAGCGTCATAACGTTCTAAGTATTAACATGTTGCCAACTCTAATGTGGCAGGCGTTTAAATACATTTGATTGAGTTCACTAATTTATTTCAATTTATTACGTGAGTTCGATCAGAAATCCACCTCAATTTGTATTTAATACTATATACTGTTAAATTATACCCTTCAAACAAATACTGGACTGCTCTGGAACCCTGTCAAAAGCTCGTATCTACCTTACATAATATTATGTACAACGTACATAATATTATGTAGGGCGTGGTTACTGAAGAAAAATAAATGCAACTGTCAAAATATTTATGTGTTTCCTTTTTCTTTTCAACTATGTTTAATTTCTGTGTACGAAAGTTTCAATTAATTAAAACATTAATTTAATTTTTTTATGTGGAAGAGGCGGCAGAGGTATGTTAGGATTGTGGCACTTGGAAATCCGTTGTCTCTGCCTACCCCACCGGGAAACAGGCGTGACGCTATGTATGTATGTATGTAATTTTAACATTACCTATGAACTCTTGCTATGAACCTGTAAGTATGTATATAATGAATGTAGGTACTTATTAAATATTTAATAATTACCTACATGCCATATTAAATATATAAGTAAGGATATTATAATAATAATTTTTTATTGTTTTAACTTTTTTATTAAAATATCGCACCACCCCTCGACCTTACCCACAATTCCTGGCACGATTGGTAGAGAATGCCTTTAGGCATTAAGTTTCCCCTTTTGTCACTTCTTATAATGCAATAGATAAAGAAAATTTTCATTTCATTTCATTTCATACATATTATTATACTTACACCGCTTCACGAAATTCAAACATATTGCTCATAAACTCAAACCAATACAGCAAAGTTTGATTAAAATCCATATCTTTGATCTAAAATAATACAAACCTATCAACAAATATCATCTAACCGAAGTCACAAATGTCACATCCTGCCAAATATACGATCAATTTAACCAACCCCCCCCCCCCCCCCCCCCCCGGATATCGAAGCCACCACCCGCTAGGTGGCGCCCCATCTACGCCGATCAATCAGATGCGGTACTGATGTGAAAATATACAGAGGGAAGTTAGTTTCCAATGCGTTTTGAAGATTTTTCACAGATAAGAATCCGTGGACTTACACTGGGGTCGAATAAAAGATTCGTTGATTGAAATTGAGCATCTTTTCAAAGTTTCCCTTTTTCATTTTAAAAGTAAAATTTAGTAAAATTGTATTTATTTTATTTATATTTATTTTAGAAACATCTACAAATTATATCTACATATACGGCCATGTAAATAGTTCGTGTTTTCCATTCAGTTCAGTGTAGCCGACATGAAATAAAGTACGCACTGACTAGTTCATCCTGTGTTATGGGCTGACATCACGGATGTTGTAGGCGATGTAGCCAACCGTTTCAGTATCCATAAATCAAAATAAATAAATATTATTGGAAATAAGAGCAAAAAATATGTAAAAAATTATTTCGGACCGTACCTACCAGAAATTCTCTGAAATGGGATTGGAACTCTCGGACTTTGGATTAAATGTTCACTGCTCTAAGCAACTGACGCAATTCAGATATTTATTATGGGCTGAAATATTTTCTTTGGCAATTTTTCTGTTATGCAACTTTGCTGAAAACACGAAAACAAAAATCTGCTTGTATGTATGTAACATTGGATGGATTCCAGCTGTTTCATTCGAAGTTTGAAAAAAATTGTACCTCAAACATTATTTCTCTTCATTAGACAGATGCAAAGGCGAAATAAAGAGCAAAAGTACTACTAGACCAGGTTTCAAACCTGGACCTCTGACACGAGCCACCAACGCGTTAACAATTTCGCCGCCTTGTCGATGAAGTACACAACACGCGCCGTATCCCGACAATCGGGGTAAGCAGAGTAATTGGTGTTGTGCTGCAAGTACTTAGGTAAATTACAGCGCAACACCGACCACCACGTTCAGCAAAGTATTCGGACAAGATAACTCAGGCAGCAAGTAAGGCACGAAGGCCCACCTGCTGCATGACTCTGTGGAACCGCGCCAAGGTGAGAGGTGACTAGCCTGTCGCCCTTATGCACTGCATCTTGTCCTTATCCCTTAGTCGCCTTTTACGACATGCACGGGGAGAGAGTTATTCGGTATTCGATATCGATGAAGTATTCTCTCCAAATCTCGAACAGTATAATCAATTTCAATTTTGTTGTGTGTTCTAAGTGTGTTCTATCGCTTATTCCATGGGGAGTGCTCGGAGGAGCTGTTTAACGCAATCCCGTCGTCCCCTTTCCACCTCCGCACCACACGCACTGGGCAGGGATTGCATCCCTATACGCTGGACTTACCGTGGATGCGTACTAATCGATTCTGCAGATCTTTCCTCTACAGAACCGGTAAACTCTGGAACGCTCTCCCTGCTCATATATTTCCCCCCAAGTACAGACTCGGGTCCTTCAAGAGGGGCGTGAATGGGCACCTGTCAGGCCGGCATGGCATTCGCAACCCCCGCATACGACCGAATGTCCATGGGCGTCGTTAGACACCTTATGGGTGGCTCGGCGCCATATGTCGCGCTTTCAATAAAAAAAATAAAAAATAAATTTCAATTTTGAATCTCTAAGGAAGAAATATAAAGCGAGTACATGCTTAGTACCTATACCACCAACCTAACGTTAAAATAATCAATGGTACAGTACCCGCCAGTAAATATTGAATATCGAGCTTTAGAAAGAGACAATCCGGTTGTAGAGCGTCGTCCCTGTCGCACAGAGACGTGCGAGTTCATGCGACAGGGACGACACTCTACAACCGCATTGCCTCTTTCAAAAGCTCGATGTTCATTACTTACTGCCGGGTACTGTTAAATAAGTATACGAACTATTAAAAATATTTGAGCTGAATATATAGAAACACGCCCTCTGCACGGACTTTCGTACACAAGGAAGCGCACTACTAGCTTACCGTGCGCGCACTTCTGATCCTTCAGAACGATTTTTATTAGACTTCTGTTTGTACTGTATTCCTACTATTTTCCTTGTACGAAAGCCGATATATACACCAATTTCCTCCTAAAGCTACATTAAGTTCGCAACCATCGAACAATAGTTCTGAAGCGCAGTCAAAATCCTACCATCATCTTAACCGGAAAGCAGAAGCACTTGGATTTATTGAAGCCATCCTCTCTTCAACTATCTCAGCGGGTCGGTTATGGCAAAAGTTCAGATCCGTAACATCCTAATGTTCGCCATTTATAACGTATTGTGTTTTGATTGCGTATGTCAGTTGTTTGGCGAATATTTCGCTTGGATGGATTGCGGTAGACGGGACGAAATAGTGGGCTCGAAATGTGAAATGTGTCTTATCTTTAGCTTTGAATGCGTGATTGAGGAGCATTGTGCTTTAGCTGTCTACCTGTTTGTGTGAATACTCTTGTTATAGGAACTACAAGTTAGTTAGACCTTGCCTCTTTGGGATTTGCATAAGACCGTCACCGTTATTATACTTACGTATATCGACTTTATATCACATGGGCGTATTGCATTATTGCATTTTCAAAGATTGGAACTGGAATCATAAACTAATTTAAAAATGTATATCTGAAACAATAAACTATTGTTTTTTTACAAGCGGCGGGTGGCCGAGTGGTTTGGGCATCGGCTTCTCATGCGAGAGGTCCGCGGTTCGAATCCCGTCGGCGTGTACCAATGAGTTTTTTCTGACGAAAAAATTTACGTGCATCCTACACCTGCTGCTTCACCGTTCGGAACCGATGTAAAACTGTAGGTCCCTTCCCTTGCCCCTTACTAGTAGTGGTAGGCTCAATTTGTAGCCGACTGGGTTGGTACCACCGTACTGGATGTAAGATGGCCGCATAGCAACCTCGGCTGTGTTCTCCTCTAGTCCAGTATAGCCAGCAATCCAGGGAAGTCTCCGGTATGGCATTGGCACCTACCTTCTCGGAGGTGATATTGGCTGGTCGGAGCATGGGGAGGGGCCAAAGCAGGCCCCTCCAACTCAGCCACCCATACCGGATTACATAAAAAAAAAACGATCTAAAACTTCTATAAATACTATTGTAGAATTACAAAATTGGAATATTTACAAGCTTTCATACACGCCTAAATATTTTGACCCCAACACCAAAATAAATATAGTCATTCATATTCGTGTGATTTTCTTTCACTGAGCCCACGAAGTGAATTCAATGCCGTCTTTGAAGGTCTTATCGTAACAATTCAACGCGTCTGACCTCTTTACCACGTATATTGTACGATTAACCGGCAAGGAGGCAGGAAAAGAGAGCCAGGAATTTATCAATAACAATTTGATAGACAGACCCAGGGCAGAGCGTTGCAACTGAATGGTTGCTGAATAGATCTCCCCTTCACGCAAGTACACCCGGTACAAAGTATCATTTTAGATCAAACACGTGATAATGGCTATAAGAGCGCCCCTATTATTTGATACAATAAAAGTGAAGTACCGACATATTCCGCATTCTAGTGCGAAATGACAAATCTGTAAAAACGACCAACAACAAAGTTGCTACAGACAACATTGACCCTTATTCCATAACAGATAAGAATTGGACAGTGACAGATTCTGCATAATGAAAATCAGGCGTCAGTCGCTGTCGCCTAGCGTAAAGTAGTTGGTACGCACCGAGATACGCAGTGATCGGAGGCTAATGGTGATTGAGAAAAATACTGCTACTGTACCAGCAGACCATATTTTGGGTTTATGTCTTCATGAATATTGAAGACCAATGTCGCTGGAGAATTCGACAATGAATGTAAACACTATCCTCGTAATCGAGATTAAATCCGCAGTTATCCTCCTGTTTGTTAAGGATTTCTTGGATGTCACCAAGTTAACATTTTCTTTTGCTTAGATTGTAGTTTCTATTATGATTATAGGGTTATCGTTGCCTGTTTAAAATGTTAAAATAAAATTAAGATTTTTTTGAGTTTTCAGAAAATATTTTACAACTGTAATTAATCTTAGAATTTGAATCGCCAGAAGACAACTCCAACCACCAACTTCCGCGGAGACCTGAATAGAATTTGCTTCATACAAAATACATAAAGCTTGCGTATTAATTACCGAATTCTTCATGCCTTTCTGGTTTCGACGCGACACTTTGTTCACAGATTAAATTTATTCACCCCTTTGCTCTGTTCAATTGGATAGTTGGCTGAATATTAATATTTCACTTTGTATCGCTGTTCCCACTTCTGATTTTGGGGTTCTTCAGGGTGCTCGATTAGGATTATTGTTATTCAATGTTTAGACGTCTTACAAGTCAGCCTTGTGTATGGAGTGATTTTATGACGTTTCATAGATTAGATTACTCTCTCGTATCTAGGGACTTACCTAAGTTTATATTATCTTTAAATCATACTGATGAAAATGGACGAAGAACGGCTTCATTATTACAGTTTATGTTTTTTTTTTTCGGAATCAGCAGTACACTGAAAATTAAGTGATGTAAAAATTTATGAAAAAAAAAAATGTTAGAACGAAAAGAAGAAATCCAAGTCTAAATATTTTTTTTTTTTTTTTTTTTTTTTTATGGAACCTGACACGGTTGGCTACATCACCTACAACATCCGTGATGTCAGCCCATAACACAGGGTGAACTAGGTGCCATGTCAGTGCTTCCCTTCATTTCATGTCGGCTACACTAAACTGGACGGAAAACACGAACTATTTACATAGCCGTTTCGACCGACGTTTCGTTCAGTGCGGTGGTACCAACCCAGCCGGGATAAACCCTACCACCTAGTAATGTAAGAAGGGAAGGGACCTACAGTTTAACGTGGAATCCGAACCACGGTCAGCCTCCAACGGTCGAGCGGTCACCCATCCAATCACTGACCGCGCTCAGCGTTGCTTAAAACAGTTGACTAACCAACCGCGCCACTGAGCTACCGAGGCTACGAATTTTCTTATCCCTTAGTCGACTTTTACGACATGCGACGGGGAGAGATGCAGTGGGGCTATTCTTTTTAAGTACCGACCCCACACGGTACATAAAATACATTAATGATATGTTTAACTAGTAGCAATCGTAGACAATACATTTGAACCCCAGAAATCCCTTGTTGAAGTACAAGTGGAATAATGTGTCATCACCAAACATCGCCATATGTGTAGGAACCTGACACTCACCGACCGGAGCCACCGGGCGCCTAGGGGTGAATACATTACCGATTCCAATTTGAAAATTGTCAGAGCTAATATCGTCTGAGCGGTCGACAATCGAATTCGACCATAATGGAATTACTTTCTGATTATTTCCTATTAGTTGTATGATAAACAATTTGACACTGCACGGAGGGAAATTGGGTGCTGTGTTGAAATTGTGTACCTTCTAGTGTGTTTAATTTGTGTTGACATATCAATTTGTTTTTTAAATGTTGGAGTAGTTCTTTTAAAGATAATTACGTTAGACACACGAGTATACATAATTTGTTATTTAAATAAAAATAACTACAACAGCAAAGCGATAATTTATTAACAAAACAGAAACATTTAAACAATTTCAAACTAACTGGAAACATTTAAAAACATTTTCACATTACATCACAAGATGGAAGTGAATTTCGGCCACAATATCCGAGACATTTGAATCAATTACAAAGACACTTTGAACAATCAAGGATTCATGTCTGCACGGACAGCAATCAGTCATATCTATAACCGACACGAAGTTGCCTCTCAACAGGACATAGGTGGATTAACGATTATGTTACACAATTAAACGACTTGTCAATTAGTCTAATTAGACATGCAGTTAAGGATAATCCGAGGGATCGCACTAAGTGAGCTGCTTAGATGAGCAGCGGTACGCTGGACAAAGGACATTATTGTCTTCTAAAGGAGAATTTATAAGCAATCTCCTAGTGCTGGTTTATTGTGAATGTGATTACGTCAGTAGTCTCGTCTTGTGATTGTGATGTGAGTGCCGTGGATGATAGAATATAAGTATGGTAGAACGAATTGATGAAACGTTTCACCTGAGGATTGTATGTGAAATTTTAGTACGCAAGAGGTAAGAAATGTATTATTCTAATGCTTCTTACTTTCCCCTAATTGGATTCTATCCGAGATATTTTGTATCCATTTGACAGCGGATAATTTAGTGGATATACCTATTTATTCCACCTCCACACAACGCGCACCGCGCAGGTATTGCGTACCAATCGGTTCTGCAGATCATTCCTACACAGAACTGGTAAACTCTGGGACGCTCTCCCTGCTCACATATGTCCCCCCGGGTTTGACACCTGACAGCTCTGGCTGATCCTGCGCCTCCTCCTACGTTCCTTTCGGAAACACTCGGGTTGACTCGGCTCGAAAGCGAACCAACTGAATCCGATATTCGTTTGGTCGTTTATATAATTTGTTGGCTCAGTGGTATAAGAGTGAAGGATTTTTATTTATTCGATCTCGACCATGGGTTCGTGTCCCTTTTGTCAAAATTTGTTTTGTTTTGTTTTTTTTTAAGCAATGTTAGGGTGTTAAAATTAGGTTATGGTTATTTTTTTTTATAACCACCTAAGAAAGCTTTATTTGCGGAAATACAAACGTAACAAAAACGACATGCGCCGCCTCAACATTAGGTTAGGGTTAAGAAGATGCGTCGCGTAGCGACCCATCTTCTCTATATTAACCCTGGTTATTTTTTTTAACCACCAAAAACATCACTAATACATACCACACAACATCGATCATACCGCACATTCCTCCTTCGAGCCGAAGTTTGCCGAAAGGAGCTTAAGGAGTAGGTTGCAGGATCGAGCAGGTCTTTCAGGTGGCGGACCGATGTTCCCCCCAAGTACAGTCTCGGGTTCTTCAAGAAAGACATGAATAGGCACCTGTCAGGTCGGCATGGCATTCGTAAACCCCGTGTGTGAACGAATGTCATTCATTTCATTAGACACCTTATGTTGCGCTTCTACAAAAAAACCTCAATGTTTCATTTTAATTTATTACATACATACATAGCGTCACGCCTGTTTCCCAGTGGGGTAAGCAGAGACAACGGATCTCTGCCGCCTCTTCCACTCTCATAATGTTCTTGCATGCTCGTCGGTTACGGGTACTACGCACTTGACCCTTTTTGTTTATATCTTTTACGTTTATATCTTTCAATTATATATAAATATAGGAACTATATAAATTCAAGACACAAACTTATACAATAAGAATACAATAGGCATAAATACATAGGCAACATGTTAGAGTACATATCATAGAAAGTTTTCTGCATATTAAATAGCATGAATTGCTTAAATTCTCGCGGGCATGGTAAATATTAAAATAAATGTGGGTTGTCCCGCCCAGCTCTCGGTAAATGAACGTATGTTGTTACAAGATAAGCCTCTATTAGAGATAATAATCGGTTAAATATTTTTTATTAACTAGCCTCTGGATAATTTATTACATTGCTCCTGTGACTTCAAAACCGACAACGTGCATTGTTGAAATTTAACTATTCTCAAATCAAAACAAACGTGCAGTTCGCATAATAAAGTTTTATGGCTTAGTGAAGGGAATCTCCCTTCACTAAGACATAAAATTTTGTTGTGCGAGCTGCACGTTTGTTTTGATTTGACTTATAGAGTATTTTATACCAGGTTTTGACCGCGGCTAATTACGGCATAAAATTCCATTTCTTGACAAACATTGACTTATTTTGTCTTAGTCATCAAGTTGTTATGCCAGCTCATCGTGCAAAAGTGCAGGTTTCGATATGAACTATATGAGACCACAGAATAACTGAACTCTCTGTCTTCATCATGTTTACAAAAGCTTTGATATTCTATACGTACATATTAGTTACTTCTAATATTTCAAATATTTAAAAGAAGAACGAAGAATTAAAAAGATGGAAAGAAGAGAAGAATATATCTGCTTCACTGTCTCGTTTCTTATTGACAGTGGCAACTTAGACAATATTGAACGCCCAAACTTAAACTGGAATTGCGTGTTCCTTATCTAAAAGTTTTAATAGAATTTTTCAAAATATATGTCACAATAATTAGAGGAAAGATTGATGCACTGCTTAACAATAATTTGTGAACATTAGCGATCTAATGGATGGTCCGTACCATCAAATTAATTAGGCCAACTTTGTCGGGATAAACTTTTAAAAATATGTGGGCGGCTTAACGTTAAAGTTTGTGAAGCTTGGAAATATTAAAGAGAATAATGTGAATTAGGTATTGGAGAAAGTAGGAGGATTGGAGAAATATTGGAGAGGCGTATGTCTAGCAGTTAACCCAAATACGCGCTGACTTCATCCATGGGGATCTTCAAAAGGTGTGCTAATAAATTAGACGAAGATCTCTTTTCTGAGCGCTTGAGGCCTCTCTGAGCGCGGTTTCGCAAGGAGTGATGCTATTGGCTGTGCTGTGTCTGATCTTCCATTGAACTTTTGGGCACAGTCACCCGTGCCGGCTGTCTATTAAAACATTTACAAATTTCAATTGACAGCCAGTAATCCAATGTAGATCGAGCTAGTAATTTTTTGAGAGAATAAACTTACGATTTTTAATATATATTTTACATAACGCCAATACTCAGTTACCTCCAAAAACAATAACTACACCCAGTCCACAATGATACAACCCGTCCCATTACCCATTACACATAATAGTCGCAAATGTCATTCCGGAGCACAAGGGTCCTTCAATGTCCAAAAAACCTAAAATATTCCCCACAGGACTAACTTGCATAAACATGGTCCAAACTGGAACCTATAAAATCTTACGACAAGTACTAAAACCATTATCCGAGGCCTGAGCAGGAGCAGACCAACTATTCCGTAATTTAAAATCGAGAATCGTGTTCCATATTTTAAGTACAATGAAAACAGATAGAATAAACATAATTATATCTACACTTTTCATTGAACGATATAAAATAATACACGAGAAGAAACAAAGAAGTATCGTCCGCCATGTAAAACCAACAAAAATCCATAAAATGATGAACTGTATTGTTTTGTTTTCCGATATTGTTGATTGGAAGGGCAATATTTGATTATGCTAAAGTGAACTTTAAATCGTTCATTTATTATAAGAATAAAAATACTCGTATCTTATGTTTTAAATCGGCGTTGCGTTAATGATTTTATTGAAATTTATTGAATACATTGTGATTTCAGAGCGACATTTACATTGAAAATAAGCGCAATTTATTGAGACTAATCACTAGGGACATTACATCGAGCAACACTTCGAGAGGAACAGCGATTTTTTTCTTGATGTGAATTATGTCCGTACGGACACGTAATGTTTGAATTTTAGTCGAAATACCATGTACGATTCTTTATATTTCTGCTATTGAATTACCCTCCAGAACCTGACTTGACCCTCATTTAAATTAAAACGATACAATGGCCATTGGTCGTTTTCGTCAAGTCATCCTGAGTTATGCCGGGATTAGCTTTATCTATGGCGATCTTAATTCCGCGCGCAACGGTTTCTGGTGCTTTGCGGTTCGAGTTTCCGTATCTTTCGTAATGACGGGTCAGGATAGTAGGTTTATCGGGCGTAGCGAGGATTGTAAGTCGTTCTTGTCTGAAGGGGAATGGTGATTGACGTGGAACAAGTATGTGAGTACGGGAATGAAGTACGGGCGAATTTAGATGATGTTGCGAATATGATTGTGTCAGTTAAATCTGCAGAGGGTTAATTGGCTTTAAGTATAGTACTACCTACATATCATTTAACATGACGATAATTAATTTTTAAACAATAGTTTCGTTTGGTGGTACAGTACGTACATGTTATAAGCATTCCTGAATGTTAAATGAGGTGATACCTATATTAATATTATATTATATGTATGTATATAAATATTTAACTTGTTTCGATTTAATACCTTTGCGAATCAATAAGGCACAGGTACAAAGATTCCGTAAAAAATCTCCTATTATCTCTTTAGCAACCACATATTAAATACGCTTGAAAGTCTCTTTATAGGTTCAAATTGTGCACCTTTCAGTCCTAAATCTGTCAGAATAATCAGGTTTAATTTATTTCATATTTTATTTTAGACATTGATGACAATATTGAAAGTAAATAAAATCATATTGAAGACTAAAGATAGGTAGTTAACGTAACTGCCAATTCATTTTAATACTAATTATGATTGTGCATACAATCATAAAGTAATTTGACAATTCAATTACAAAATAAAGTAAATACACTAAGCATTCACACATTAAGTTTTATTTTTTCCCGTATTATCTTTTATATCATATACTTTGGTTGATTTGCTTGGAACATCGAATATCTATACAGAAAACTCAGTAGACTCACAACACAACGCACATTATGACAAATTGGTCCCAATCTAAAAACACCCTCACTTTACGCTCCGCTGAGCACGCTTGCTCTCTTATCATTAATATCACTAATTAACGCGATTTGTATTGGAGACGTGCGTTATATTTCATTTTTTAACATCGCTTGGATTCATTGAAGTTTGGTGGTCTGCTTAGTGTTACAAGGACTTAAAATGAATTGTTACAGTTACGTTACCTATCAATATGATTTTACTTTCAGTATTGACATCAATAGTTTTAGAATTGTCTACGCTATATTTTAGAGTTTTTTAGATCTCCATATCGACATATATTTATTTATTTTAGAGAGTTTTGAAGAATAAATCACTTTTCTGAGAAACTAGAATTCTTTACATAATTGGTATATGTCTAATGTAATAAAATTCTAATTATTATTACCTCGTGCGGAGATTCCTGGCTGTCCAACGCGTGAAAGTCGCTGGGGTAATGCAGGGGAAACTCAGCCAGCGCCCTCTCGTAGGACAGAATGGATAAGCTATTTCCTTTGTGTGTAGTATTTAGGGTTTCCATTTCTTAATTTTGATAGTTTTAAGTAAACTATTATTGTTTCAGTAAGAACTGTTTAAAGATTAGACGAGTTATTCAAATATAATATCTTAGTTATGAATTTCCTATTTCAATATCTAAACGGTCGTGTGTTTCGTAAGATTTTGATTCATAACTTTTCTCTGTGGTTTTTTCATAACCATAAATGCATTTATTTTTCTTTTCTTAATAAAGTGTGTGTAAAGAGAACGTTTTATGATTATAAAATGTATTATGCAATCTCGCACACTTTAAACTTACGCTCTGCTATAACCAAGACCAGCATATTCAAATGAGTAATGACAACATTTGATCCAATTAGAAGCGTTAACTTTGGTAATGGCGGACATTATTTTGGACATTAGATTCAAATGTGACCGGAAAGGAAATGTAATGTTTTCTGATTTGATACGGGTGTAAGTTTAATTGATTATTCGAGTACAACAGGGGTAATGTCATGCAACCGCTGTGAGAAACACGGTTCGATGCTTACCTTTTACCCCAAAGGTATTCTGTTAGAAAACGCCGAGAGGCATTAAGTGTTACCTTTTGCTCATATTTTATTTTAGTGCAATAAATATATACAATACGATACGGTACGGCATGGAACGGCACGGTACGGCACGGCACGGCACGGTACGGCACGGCACGGCACGGCACGGGACGGTGTTTTCTGCCACATCAAAAAATCCACAAAATTTTGATTTATTGAACCGTTTACAGCGGTACTTAACCCGAATCCTGATTATAGAAACATTCTTAAGATTTTCTTTATTTCAAAATAATTGAGAATAAACCGGTGATAGAATTTCTCTTGTCAAGTTTTATATTGTGATGTGGTTCATTATATACTGCCCACAAAAGGTTCCATCTCAAGAACCCTAGAAGGTGTGGATCTAAGCTTACGATGGCTTCACCGAACATATCCGGGCCCATCGGCAGTAGAGGAGGGTATTAATCGAGGCCGGGACTAGCGAGTGGCCACTCTAAGTTTCCCGCGCATGCTTCACGTTTCGGCTCGCGTCAAGCCCTCGTCAGCTAGTCTGCGTTGACTAGGACGCGGGGAAACCACCAGTCCCGCTCTCGACCTCCCTCTCTCTACCTATCCATATTCTGTAGGATGCTTCCAGTGACGTTTTCGAAGCTCTCTCCATATATGAGCTTAGCGTCGATCTTGGGAGCCCTAGATTCTTGAAGAGACTGTAGAGCGACTTCGCTGGTAGTCCTCTTGCTCCGACTTCCACAGCGAAGAGATCAGTCTTGAATCCGTTTCTCACAATCCGGTCTACTAAGTTGCAGTACTTGTTAAGCTTGATGTTGTGGTCCTTCGGTATGTTACTTTCCCATGGAACTGTAAGTTCAACAAGTACTACATGCTTTGTCGCTTTTGAGAATATGAGTATATCCGGCCTTAATGCTGTGGTACAGATTTCCGAAGGCATTTGGTAATGCTTCTCATGTGTGTCCATCAACAATTCCCAATCCTTTGCTGCTCCCAAAATTGAAGAAGGTTTAGTCCTATCTTTGGGCAGCTTATTGGCTCCAGGTTTCACAAAGTTGACCTTCTGGAAGCCGCTACTGGTTTGCCCTTTCCTGGTCCGTGCAATTGACAGGTTGATGGCCTCTCTGATGATTTGGAGGACTTTATCATGACGGTAGGAATACTGGCCTCGCTCAAGTAGTATTTTGCATCCGCATAACAAATGTTTGGCCGTGCCTACGAACTCCTTACATGACGGGCATAGTCTATTTGTAGATTTCCCCCATCTAACTAGGTTACTCGGGTCGGGGAGAGTAAGCTGGAATGCATTTAAGTAGAACTTAAGCAGCTCAGGGGACCAGTTGTATATTATGGATTTCCACTTCAATGCAGGAGGGATGCAGAAGTCACCCACTGTTAGCCAATCATTCTGCATTTCTAGGTTTAAGGCGTGAAGTTTGAAGCCTTGTTCCATGTCCTCCTGAGCAAAACCTTTCAGTATTTCTTTATCAGACTTTGCTGTTTCTATGCCCAATCCAGATCTATTGGTGCGTGTACCAACTTGGAATGATTTGTAGAAGTCGAGTCTCGATTCCAGTTCATCTGATAGTGATGTGTTGGGTAAGGCTTGAATAGCGCTATCATTGGAGTCTTTGAGTATACATCGTTTGGCTATTCTCGCCTTTTGATAAAATATCGACGGTTTCTTAATGTTCAGTCCAAAGTTATTGTGAGATCTGTATAGCGTTGACGAGTCAGCCGGGTGAGCCAGTCCAAACCATGATTTCAGGAATCTGGTCACATACGAGTCTAATTTAGTCAGGTTTTGCTTTGTGAAGTCGTAGACGAGAAATGGCCATGAAAGTTTTGATGTCAGGTAGTTATCGTAAATCCATGCCTTTTGTGTACCCAGGAGGGGAAGATTGTCAGTTTGGCGGAGGCTCTCTTCGAAAAGTTGGACAATATCATCAGTAGGATGCTCCTTTCCTCTGCTGGTGATCCTTTTTCCCAAGAATTTAAAAGGAGCTTCATCAGCCACGGTTGCGATTGGTTTTCCGGCTACTGTCAGACCTGGATTGCTCGAGGTAAACTTTGAACCTTTCCTGGTTAAGCTCAAACATATACTAAACATATACATACCAACATAGCAATTTTACTTGTATTTATTGGCATGTGGTGAATAAGTTGTATCAGTATGAGCTTTTTGTATCGTAATTTAATTATTGTCCCTTTTACGCTATTTCACCCAAAAAAAGAGCGTTTAAGGGGGGCAGAAGTGATTAGGGATCGCCACTTGAGGGGTGAAACGGTGTTAGATTGATTTATTTTGATGCATTTTTTTTCTTCCCTAATTTGATTCTGAAGCACTGTCCGTCCAGTCATTGTCCTTTGAATGCACTTTTATTAAATTTGGATTTTTTGTGAGAGTTATGTACTTGCATGTTACCAGTTTACCACCATTAGTATCCGTTTCGTAACAATATGCGGTCTGGAAGAAACATGTGAATATTCGGCATCACATTTTTCTTTTCAACATTTTTGTCAAGATTGTCTTTTTTTAAACAGCAGACATGGGTGGCTGCGCCCAGAAGTTCAATGGAAAATAATAATAATAAACTTTAGAGCACTTAATATGTGGCAAGGGCGGGCTTTTTGCCTTAAGCAATTTCCTCCAGTCAATCCCCACCGGGTAAACCCAACATAAATATTTTCATGGAATCCGAACCATGGAGCAGTGAGTGAAGGTACGCACGTATTTTTTTTTTTTAATCAGAAAATACTCATTAGTACACGCCGCGCCGGTTGGATTCGAACATCGGACCTCTCGCAGGAGAAGCCGACGCCCAGACCACTCGGCCACCCACCGCCTTCACCGAAGATCAGACACAGCCAATAACACCACTCATTGCGAAACCACAGAGAGGAGCTATACCACATAGAAGGAAACAAAAAGGTCGTCGTCTTTATTGGCACGCCTTTTCAAGATCCCCACGTTAAAGATAGTAAGGAACACACTCACAACTTGATATGATTAAAAAAATTACTGTTTAGGGTTTTGTAAGAAAGTGCAGAAAAAGTAAGAGAATATGCGGTACTTCTCCGTCTGTTTGTCAATATTTAATCTGACGAAATAATTTTAGTCTTAAACTGTTAATTTTATACAGAATGTCACTTCCAGATTAATACTCAAACCAAAAGTCCTAACGAACACCCCTGCATAGAAACGGAACATTAGTGATTCTGATCCGAAGCATTACTTTGCAAAATACACCCGCACAAACGAAAGAAATTAAAGTTAGAATTGACGTAACGACCGTGTGTTTGGTCATAGAAAAGTGACCCTACAAGGCCCCTAGACATGCACGTCCACACATTCCATTTTTGCTTACAAATTTATCCTGAGGGCGTAAGCAAGTTCTTTGGGAGACAGCGATGGTCTTCATGAAGGATAAGCCGGTCGCATCTCAACATCATGTGCCATAAGGTGGTAACCAGTGGCGTGCACAGACGTTCTAGACCGGGTAGGCAGGCAGCAATTAAGATTCAAAATAAGTACTTAATTTAGAAACAAGTTGAATTCATTTTAATTTTTACCTCAGCCCGGTTTTCATCTCTTACATCTTCATGTCCACATGAAAAAGTTCCAACAGATTATTATTTTTTCAGTGCACCTCAGATCTATTCTTTTGAAAATATATAAAAACTTCTTTATAAAGTGTAGAAACAGACAACCAATTCATTGACTAGAATTGCCCGGCGCTCCGGAGCGCGCGCTGCGGGAACGATGCTAGACCAGCTGCACCTACTTTACGAGGCATTGTGGTGTTAGTGAAAGGTAGTCCTTCCCTGGCGTACTAAATCGCGCATCGAAACACGCATACACACGCAAAATTCCAGCGTATATGACGCAGGATTTGAGTAATAGTGTGAGTGACCACCAGGCAGCCGTGTTGTGTGCTTTTGCCGCGCGGTGGCGTTGCGTCCGCGCCTCCGTGCGAGCGGCCGCGCCGAGCCGAGCCAAGCGAGAGTGAGGAGTGCGCGGAAAATTTTAAATCATTTGTAGTGAAGTCGAGTAGTTCTATACATTGATGTATATTTAGAGATATGCCCATCCCATACATTACTCCCGAAAAAATTTGTTCTCGACGAGAACTGCATAAATTGCAGATTTCACGGACAGCCGCTTCATACGGCGTGTGCAGCGCGTGTTGAGCGTAAGTCTTACTGTACCGAGTCTGTGGCGCAAAAGTGCGTGTGTTCAGCATGCCCGGTTGCTGTTACAAGTATTGTAACAGCTCAGATCGAAATTACGTAAAGAATGGCGTCTCCTTCCATCAGTAAGTATTTATTTTGCTGGTTTTTTTCTCAAATTTTATGTTAAACAGATTTTTGTATACGTAATTAAATATAAAGAGCGAACGAGAAAGAGTAAAGCTGTGTTTTATGCAAGAGTAACAGTGACAAACGTTGTTGTTTGTTTCGCCTGAGCATGTTATGACGTGTTAAGAAGCCATGCTGACTTGTGTGACGTAGCTATCGCGTTCTCGTTCCCACTTGCCTACTGATCATAAGAGTGAGCGGATATACGACAATCGCGCCGATGGGCGAGCGATGACAACTTTCTCGCTCACTCTTATCATCTGTAGGCAAGTTAGAACGCGACAGTAACGTCGTAGGGATCGCGTCACGTGACAGCATGGCGGTGTGTAAAATGCAAACACGAAAGTATCTCGTGGCAGGAGGCGCGGCGCGCTCCGATGCCCGCCGTTTACGGACATGAAACGACTATATGATGTAAGTGTGTGCTTGTGTGAGTATCACAATACTGTGTGTGAATGCACGCACACTTGTTAAGACGAAACGTAGTACAGGTTAAATCGCGCGACGTTCGATCTATAAAATTAGACATCAATGGTTCTATATGTTTAATTTGATTGTTTGGGTGGGTGGAATTAGGACTTTACTCAGGGTAGGCAGTGCTTTTCTGCCTTTATGGGATGCACGCCCCTGGTGGTAACTCCCCGCATAAAGCAGAAGATACCTTGATCGTCCATCGAATGTGGCGCAAAAGTAATCAACATTTTGTTATATGTAGATAAATATCACGTTTTTTCTTTATAACCATTTTTTTATTTATTAATGTTCTTAATTTGTTTCATTAATTACCCACTGAAGTTGATATCGTTCATACTATGTATGTTTGTCAGTACAAATTATGTTTTTCTTTTTAGATTGTGTTGACAATTTTATATTTTACCTGTTAAGTAGAATACTCTGGAGGCTGAGCCGCAGGGTCGTCTCGGCTCCCACACCCTGTTTTTCATAGTTTAGTTAAGTATGTAATGTTGTGTAAATGATCTAGAAATTGTATATTGTAAACATACATACATACATATCACACACGCTGAATCCCGACAATCGGGGTAAGCAGAGTAATCGGTGTTGTGCTGCAAGAAAAATAATAAAATTAAATAATAATAATTGCAACATATTGTAAACCTACTTATAAAAAAGACTTAAGCATCATTTATCATTTATTTGATTCGTGTAAATTTGAGCTCTTTTTGAATTTTACATCACTATTCTCAATAGTTATGGCACAATATTAACATTATCGCAGTACAAACTAAAATGTCGTGATTAATGGCCATCGTAGTTTCAGTAGAAATTCAATAGTACGGCCGGTCCATGGCCTTCCAGCTACTCCTTACTCCGTGGTACCAACAACGCCGCCAACGCGTCACGCACGACACGACTAGACGCGACAGGGGCGCGGCGCGGTGGCTGGTTCGGTTGCGGCCCGACATGTGGACAAGGGTTGTGATTTCGGCCACGCGTGGTCAACAGATAGCGACGGATCATTTATCAACTAGCATTGTTTTACTCGCTTTGGCGAGTTTTAAATAAAGATTAATTAAGTGTAGCGATGTTTTTGCTTGTTTATTCGTGATTGGGTAAGGCCCTCGGTTATCCCTAGTGGTGGTACTTTTTATGTGGGGCACACTGTATTTAATTACTTATATTTTGTTCATAGTTTTGCTAGTTTTTAATGATTTTTGGAACATAGTTCCTTATTGCACGTTACACTCCAGACACTTGGCGAATGAGAGCTAGGCCGAAAAAAGTGTAAGACTTCGACCGTCACGACACTTGCTGTAGTATGTGTGTTTGTGTGTTTATAAGCGTATGCATATGACTGCAGTATAGACGTATTTTTTTGAAGTGAAAACTTCTTTAGCGGCGCTTGGCACTTTTTTAGGTGGGTAAAAATGTTAAACTCGCGTCAGATCTCGAAAAGCGACATATTTATTTTTATTATTTAAAATGTAACCTTAAGTCATTGCATTAAGGGTTAAGTTACGAGTTGCTCGGGATCAATTCTGTTCGTCTCTCAGTGACAGTAAAGCCGAAAGCGAATCAAGGAAATCCGAAATTCGTTTGGTCGTTTGTGTGATTTCGTGGCTCAATGGTAAGAGTGTAGGATTTGTATTTTTGACCATGGGTTCGAATCCCTCAAAATTTTTTTTTTGTTTTTTTTTCTTTTTTATTTTTATTTTCAGTTTTATTTTTTAAGCAATATTGCGGTGTTAAATTTTTTTTAGGGTGTTAAGTTTTTTTTATAACCACCTAAGAATTATTTTCGGAAATACAAAAAGTTTTCACTTCTGCCGGCACTCCCGGAGTGCAACTGTGGCTTTTTTTTCATTTAGGGTGTCCCACGACACCTCTCGTCTTTTTTTATGTATTTCGGTATGGGTGGCTGATTCGGAAGGGCCAAACCACATGCTCCGACCAGCCAATATGACCTTCGAGAAGGTAGGTGCCATACCGAAGACTTTTCTTTGGATTGCTGGCCATACTGGACTGGAGGACATCGCAGCCGAGGATGCTATGCGGCCATCTTACATCCAGTACGGCGGCGGTACCAACCCAGTCAGCTACAATTTGAGCCTACCACCTGCAGAACTTTGCTTTATATGTGCCTGGTTATGTTTTAAAAGGGCCTATAAAACTGCAGGTCCCTTCCCTTACCTTACCTACTAAATGGTAAGGTTTATAGCCTCTCCGAACCGGTACCACCTCACTAATTGAAAGGTCGGTCGAAGGGGCTATGTAAATAGTTCTTGCTATACGTCCAGTACAGTATAGCCGACACGAACAAAAGTTTACACTGACATCTAAAATTTTAGAGTCGACTGAATTTAGGTCAATCAAATCATATTATCAAAAAAAAATTATCAGTAAATTTTTTTTTCTCTATCCGATAATGCCGATTTCGATTTGGATATACAATAAATAATTAAATAAATAAAAAAAACACACTAAACATTTAAGGCGCCTAGTAACGCCAACGGCGTAGCGCGTAGTAGTTTTCATTAGGGGCTTTTTCATAAATTGCGATCTTTCGCATTAGAACTTTGAAAAGCGTGTGATCGATAGATATAACAAATGGCGTCGTTTTGCTATAAAAAATCCATTCAAATTCTCTTTAGTTTCCGAGATAAGGTTTTCAAAGTTCACGCGGAAGAAAAAATCGACTTTGGTTACCGTATAGTTTGTATAGAAAATTATAAAATTTTACAACCAAAAACCAAATTGTTCTATATTTTGCAGTAGTTTTAGCCTTTAGATTGGTCTAGTTATCACGGGCTACTTCTTCAAACATCCACATGTGGCGTTACAAAGCGCAAGATTGAATTAAGATAAAAAATAAAAAAATTCTAATATTGATTTTAATTATAAAAATTATAATATATTATAATTTAGAATAATAAATAAAAATAATAATAATAAATTTTAAAATGCCATGTGCCATGTTGAAACCTGTTCGTGGACGTATTATGATCGAAATCTAAAAATTTCAAAAAAAGTCATATACTGCATGTACTTGAAAACGAGTTGAACACACATTTCATCTGCCTTTTATGATGTAACACATCTATTTTACTGGCATAGAGGCGATATTCTTAATTATTTTTTTCGTCGTAATAATATATTCTCCTTCGCATTCGATTACCGAAAATCTTATTAACCAAAAAATATTCGGCACATTTTGTGCGTCGACATCTGAGCGCTTATTACCGCGAGGGCTGTACGAAAAGTTCTCGGAGCATGTCCAGCGCCGTTTGTCTTCATTTGGGGACAGTTTTATGGGACGAGGGTGACCCACAAGTGTTGCGGTAAATAATATCGGCGAGTGCGAACGGACTTCATAGAAAATTCATGGGAATATTGTGTGCTACAGGGAGGTCGCAACGTACAGATGCTGAAATTTTTTTTTTCAAGTCAACCGTTCTAAATTGTGTCGGCACGGCGGCACGTCAAAATATTTTTTTTTATGGAAACTGACACGGTTGGCTGCATCGCCTACAACATCCGTGATGTCAGCCCATAACACCGGATGAACTTGGTGCCACGTCAGTGCTTTCCTTCCGTCGTGCCGGCTACACTGAACTGGACGGAAAACACAAACTATTTACATAGCCGTTTCGACCGACCTTTCATTCAGTGCGGTGGTACCAACCCGGGCGGGTTAAACCCTACCACCTAGTAATATAAGAAGGGAGTCATATCCCTTAGTCGCCTTTTACGACGTACACGGGGAGAGATGCAGTGGGGCTATTCTTTTAAAGTACCGGCCCCACACGGTACAAAATTATTATTACGGTATTATTTGTATTAAATTGTATGAAGTAAACCACACTACGCGGCAGAGACGCCACTGCCGGGTAGTGCGGTCTCGCCTTTAGAATAAAACTCAAACATAACTATACAAACATCTCTCAATTCGGCCTCAGTTTTAGTGATTTACTTCTTCTTGGAGATAAGTACTTACATCATTTACCTGAACGCAACTCGGCCTTCAGCCTCGTTCTTAGTGTCTTACGCCACGGGCAAAAGCTTGTTTTTTATGGAAACTGACACGGTTGGCTACATCACCTACAACATCCGTGATGTCAGCCCATAACACCGGGTGAACTAGGTGCCATGTAAGTGTTTACCTTCATTTCATGTCGGCTACACTGAACTGGACGGAAAACACGAACTATTTACATAGCCGTTTCGACCGACGTTTCATTCAATGCGGTGGTATCAACTCGGGCGAGATAAACCCTACCATCTAGTAAGGTAAGAAGGTAAGCTTGTTTGGTATTAAATCTGTATTTATTTAAAAATATTTGTAGGGCTATAATTAATTATTATTATATTCTTTATAAATTACAAGAACAAGAATGCCATCATGCAAACAGGCTTGCATTGCATATAATGTCGCTTCACCCCGTAGTTCACATCTTATGAAATGGATTCCTTGCGCCTAGATTGGTCCGAGAATTATTTTGTTTTTATTGAGTCTTAACAAGAATTATGGCTGGGAAGGTGGCATCTGTATGATATAGTATTAGAGGAATATCGCCGAATATCCTGAGAGCATTGTCTGTCTACAAGATTATTGTTCGCCCCCTCATGTTGTTATAGATTTTGTAGATCAATACATATCTTTTTCGTTTTCAGTATGAATAAACTTCCTAAATAGTTAATAAAAATTACGGTTTCGGTAAACTATTGGTAAACCCTTTTAAACGTTCCCATGTTTTATACTAGTTTGCATTAAAATTTCCAATTCTTGATCGCAGGTGTTTCCTTCACCGGAACCGCTAGTAAAGTCGAGTTGGAGTGCGGTAGGAAGATTAGATGTTAGGATATGCATTTATGAGCTAGTATAGCGCTTCCATAGCAGAGAGATCAGAAATAGAACCAGCCACTGTGACTACATCACCCAACATAATTTTGTTTTGTGGAACCATTTTTCTTATGGAATCTGACACGTTTGGCTGCATAACCTACAACATTCGTGATGTCAGCCCATAAAACCTTGGTGAACTAGATGCCAATTGCCATGTCACTGCTTCACACCGGCCGTGACGGTTATACTAAACTGGACGGAAAACACGAACTATTTTACATAGCCGTTTCAATCGAGCTTTCATTCAGTGCGTTGGTACCAACCCGAGCTGGTTAAACCCCACCACCTAGAAAGGTAAGAAGGGAAGGGACCTACAGTTTTACGTGGAATTCTAACCACGTTCAGCCTCCAACGATCGAGCGATCACCCATCCAAGCATTGACCGCGCCCAGGTGTGCAGTCGGCAGTCGACCGATCTCACCACTGAACCAGGCCTCACGCACTCTATGTACTTGCGCGCGCTAACTACCTACCGCCCGGTGGACTAATTCAGTGGTAATTCGTCAGCCGCGCGAAGCATACCAACACGCTCGCCCTCGCAACTGCGCGCACCTGCAAAGCAATAATCTCTTTACACTCGATCGTTTAGGTACATTTTCGCACGCAGCGATTGGCGACGTGAAACTTAAAGCCGAAGGTATGGAACTTTTTCTATGGGGTGATTTATCTGTTACGAAGTAACTATTAAGTAATCTGTGACTGAAATAACGAGGCTGACAATAATAATTATATGTATCTGCGCACATCATCTTCACCTGATACGTTGATGCAAGCTCTATACATTGAACTCTATGCCGCATAGTATTACTGCCCTATCGCCGGGTGTCTGCCGCCATAAAACTACGGAGTTATAGTGATCATAACTATGGAATACGTGACATAACACTGCACTCACACTTGATAGAACCATTTCTATATCTCTAGGTAAATGCGCTTAAGATGGCGAATGGGTGAACCGATCTTTATAGCTATTTTTTATGAATTGTTTTAGTGCAAGGAAAGAAACTTAACAGCATGAGAAATTAGTTATGCAACGATAGATAAATGAAATGGATGTTCAGATGATATTGAATAATTAATTTAGAAAATAAAAATATTACACATATATTTAACTTCACACACACACACATACACATCACACGCTGTATCCCGACAATCGTAGGCAAATTAATCGGTGTTGTGCTGCCATTACTCTTGTAAATTACAGCACAACACTGACCACCGCGTTTAGCAATGTATTAGAACAAAAACTCTCAAGCAGCACGTAAGACACGAAGATCCACCTGATGCATGCATGACTCGTTGGAAGGACCGTGCCAAGGCGAGAGGGGGCCATCCTGTCGCCCTTTAGCAAGGCATCTGGTCCTTATCCCTTAATCGCCTTTTACGAAATGCACGGGGATAGATGCAGTGGCTATTCTTAGTACCGGCCCCACACGCCTCGAGATACTCCTCTCCGTTTTTTTCTCCAGTTCTCTCGGCCTTCAGCGGTACGGTACAACTACCACACAAGTACTTTCCGCGCCGACATACGTGATGTCGTCGAGTTTTTTTACATGACCGCCAGATTAGGACACGGTTACTACAACGATCGTCGTCTCTTCGGCCGACGTGCCCAGCCCACTGCCACTTGAGCTTAGCCGCCCGGTGTCCAATATCGACACTACTTTGGTGCGTCGGCGGTTTGCCTCGTTAGGTTAGGTTAGGTTCGTCTAGTCTTTCTTCTTCGGTTAGTCTTTCTTCGAAATATATTTAGGGTTCAAACACCTTGAACACTAGGGCGTGTTAGAGCACAGCACAGGTAATATAAGTGAAGCATAGGTAATATAACATTCACTATTTGCACGGATGTCCCGGAATCCGCTATCAAGTGCTTTATATGCTGTCTCCGTTTAATGCCACGAACGAGCGTTAAGCGAAATTTTATATGTCAACAAACTCGGTCGGTATACCTACATGCGTACAGTCGCAATGAAAATGCATAATGATTAAAGCATACATACACACACATACATACATACCACACGCTGTATCCTGACAATCGTGGTAATCAGAGCAATCGGTGTTGCGCTGCAAGATCTCTGGTAATTTACAGCACAACACCGACCACCACGCTTAGCAATGTATTAGGACAAAGACTATCAAGCAGCAAGTAAGGCACGAAGACCCACCTGCTGCATAACTCGGTGGAAGGACCGTGCAAAGGTGAGAGGTGGCTGTCCTGTCGCCCCGTTAGCCCGGAATCTTGTCCTCATTCCTTAGTCTTTACGACATGCACGGGGAGAGATGCAGTGGGGCTATTCATTTGAAGTACCAGCCCCATACGATTAACGATTTCCTAAAAACTTTTAGGAAAAAAATTATGTCCGGTGTGATCCTAAAGCGAAGTTTTTACGGCCTTGTAACGTACGTCAATATATACAAAATATTTCTATAACTCGAGAACCACTTTAACGGTTTACATACGGTTCTAACTGTTAAATTTGGTCACTTCTCAATATTATTACGATAAATCACAACGCTACGTCATCGGCGGCCTGAGCTGCGAGCAAAAAGTCACGCGAAGCGAAGTCGCGGGCAAAAGCAAAATAATAAAATAATTCACAAATTCTTACCCACCGAATTCATACCAGCCGCATACAAAACTAACGCATTGAGTGTGACAACACTTCCACTAACACCCCGCCTCTAATCAGCACTAAGGTTGTCTAGTCAGCTTGCAATATCGTCAGATCGAATAAATTAGGCAACAGTGAATTTTTTAATGTCATACAATTTTACTTTTTTGCCATTTACGTTACTTTTGAGCCCATTGATATGGTTATAATGTCAAAGTAACAGAGCCTAAGATACTTAACAAATTTCATTACATGATGCATTTTTAATTCATCTCAATAGCAGCCCGCGGGTTATAGGCAATTTATTTGCCATAATGTCAACCTTAGAAATTATTCTTTCCTTCTAACTCGTTCGAGTGGGGTATCCAGGAGCTTGAAAATTAGATTGTTTAGAACTAAATTCTTTAAATAAAAAATAAAATAAAAATTTTATTAATCCCGTCTACGAAAAACCATAGATATCAAAGAAAGTTGAGAAAAAAATTGCCGGGTTTTATAAATTTTATTTTTGTAGATGAAGTCCTTAGTGCTTTATTTTTAAACAAAACAGCTTTACTCACGGTTCTTAACGAGCTATGTGGCTCGACGTTTCGGGCCAAGCGTATGTCCCATCATCAAGCCACATAGCTCGTTAAGAACCGTGAGTATGTTTTGTTTAAAAATAATGACTAACAACCACGGTAATTTAAAAACCCATAGAAGTCCGTAGTGTTTTATTTGAGTGAAACCAAGTGAATAGTAAGTAAGTAGTGTTCTAGAACTGTTTTATTGTTAAACTAATCTGAAAATCTTGACCAATTCCAAATTATAAAAAAAAAGTTTCAAGTCGAAATGAGACGAACTGTACCTGCGGTCGATCCCGTCGTAACGAGGCGAGCTCAAGTCACGTAGTTTATAGGCGATTTTCGTCAGGCTTAACCTCTGTTTCAAACGCCTTCTGACGGATCTCGTTCGAGGATGAGACCCTAGTCTCAGCTTTGATGGTTGCCTCGTATATTACGCATGGATTTGCAAATTTCTCTTGGTTTTATTCTGATTTCGAATGCAAATTGGAGTGCTGTCTTCGTCTCGTAAAATTTGGAATTTTTAAAATGATCATGAGACAGAACGTTCGCTGGTGTATCATCAAACAGGAGGCTGGATTTTATCGCAATTCTATAATTGAATGAAATCTTGATTACTTACCCCGCTCTCACCACTTCCGTTTAAATCAAGTCCAACAGATATTTGTAGGTCACAGTGACCTATCTTTTTTTCATTTTACAGGAGTTACAACTGGCGGCTACAGTGTAGCCGATGGTGGTGAAATTGGAAGTTAGTGATTGATGATATGTTTGGTTCTATTAGTCGTCGAAGTATCAACAGCGAGTAGGTACATATGTATTTTATTTAATTTCGATCGAGATAGCGACATCTATGCGATATTCCTTTCAACTTATACAATTCGACTTCAAAATACTTTCATAGATGCCGCTGGATGGTGCAGCAAACGCTCCTAATTGAGAAGCGTTGCGACTTCCGTTCGTACTTTCGTAATGTTTCACTTTTTCTGAGTTAGTTCCCCATCCCAAACATTCGTGAAAGCTTCGCTTCAAAAATATGTGTGTTCTATCTTCACCGTTAGTTTTTGTTTTGATATAGTTTTAGTTTTGTTTATGTTAGTGTTCTTTCTACTTTTTTTAAATTTAGTTAGTTTAGTATTATACCCTCATGCGTCCTGATTCATGCCAACTGGTACACTGTCCACCTATCATGACCTGTTCCTTTCCTTGTCTCTCTGTCACCAAATTTTCTCCATTATTTTACCTACCCTCAAATCGGCAGCAAGCCTCACTTTAGATTTTTCGCAACTATGAGGGTAGCTCTCAATACTTCACTTCCAAGATCGACCTAGAGGGGACTGCATCGTTTTTCACCCCATCACCGAAGAACAACATTGAACGGATAGATTTTACGAGCTGACTGCAGCAGCTAACCCAGTGCGCTATACTAAATAGTCCTGCTTTGATCAACCAACGATTTTGGGAAGGAGCCTCGCCATCCATTTACAGTCCACTCAGCAAACCACACAGCACCACTCTGCCGCATCACCGGGTAAGCTGCCGGTTCCTTTTTTTTATCCATCCCCAACACCTCGTCCTACAGTTGGATGAAGTTGGCACATGTGGAAGATGTAAGTAGTAAAAATCTACATTATAATGTATGTTTTACATATTCACACATACGCTTCTAACTATTCATCACTACTGACACACCAAAATCACCCAAAACCTCCACTTAACCGGTACTATAAAACCCGGACATTATAATCCCGGATATGTGACGGAATTTTAACCGTCCTTTGTCCGGGCCCGTAACGCGCGGATATAAACGGGCGAGTATTTACAGATTCGGACGTAAATTTAACTGTTCCGTATTTAGGAGCAATCGTAAAGGGGCTTCGTGCAAGTGATTCAATCCATTTAATTGAACCAGGCTTTAGTTTGAAGAGCGTGATGATGGCGGTAGAAGGAAGATACTGGAATAAGTAGGCACCTCTATTCTATACGTAGTTTTACTAAGTTAGATTTTTCTTTTATGATCCAGTAATATCGGTGGCTGAGTCAGAGGTCAGAGCACATGCTCCGACCAGCCAATATCACCCCCGAGAAAGTGCCATCCCGGCGACTTGCATTTGGATTGCTGGCTATACTGGACTAGAGGAGAACACAGGCGAGGCTGCTATGCGGCCATCTAACGTCCAGTACAATGGTAACCGTACCGTGGTAATGGTACCGTAACCAGTTCAGTGTAGCCGGCACGATCAAAGGGGGAAGCACTGACATGGCACCTAGTTCACCCGGTGTTATGGGCTGACATCACGGACGTTGTAGGTGATGTAGCCAACCGTGTCAATTTCCATAAAAAAAAAAACCGTCCATTCGGCTACAATTTGAGCCTACCACTTGGTAAGGGGCAAGGTAAGGGACCTACAGTTTTTCACCGGTTCCGAACGGTGAAGCAGCAGGTGTAGGTATGCACGTAATTTGTTTCGTCAGCAAAAACTCATTAGTACACGCCGAACGGATTCGAACCTCGGATCTCTCGCATGAGAAGCCTATGACCAAACCACTCGGCCACCCGCCGCTTTACCCAAATTTCGATCTTATCCTTAACAAGACAAGAATTAATAATAAACGAAAACCGTTACTAAGTAAGTATGCCCAACAATATAATTTGATACTATATATATACAATAGCTGCATTCTCATCAATATTGGTGTAGGTATATTAGACTCGGAGTATATTAGTGGAAATAACTCTGTTGACAAGTGAGAGACAGAATTAATCAGGCGCACATAATTACTATATTGCCGACGCAAATACGGACTACTGATCCGACATTGTCTAATTGGTCAAGAAACCACAAGCACACCGATGTATACTAATAACCCCACAGACATATGGGCAGAAAGACAGTTACCTTGATTGGTGCACATTATTGTCTTCCTGAATGATTCTTCCACTCATATTCGCCACATGAATAGAGAAGCGACCAGAAACTAAGCTTCATAGAACCGCGCTGTGATAGGTACACTACTACAAGCTTGAGGCGCGTGTGTGCGTGTCCCACTGGCGGCTCGTCACGTACGAGCGGAAACCGGTTTATACCGGCTCCACCAGTGGGCAAACTCAGGGCGTGCACAACGCACGTCAGTCATTTTCGTTCCATGTATTAAATCACTATTATTAATAAATAATATTGTTTTAATATAAAAAAGTGTATATATGGTTATTAAATGTACAGTGTGTATGAACAATTATAGAAAGAATAAAAACATATCATATTTTAATTATCCGAAGGAGTCCACTAGATAAGTACCTACATAAAAACTTTATTAGAATTTTTACGGTTCCGTGTCCGGTACGGGACCCTATTACTAAGCCTACGCCGTCTGTCCGTCCGTCCGTCCGTCTTCATTTGGTCATATCTCGAGAACCACTGGCCTTAGACACATCGTGTTGGTACTCAAACTTGACGTCTCGATGAGATCTACCCATCTGTCATTGGAACATTTGTTTTGATCACATCTCGAGAACCACTGGTCTTTGACCCATCGTGTTGGTACACAAACTAGACGTCTCGGTGAGATCTACCTACCCATCTGTCATGCGAACATTTGTTTTGATCATATCTCGAGAACCACTGGTCTTAGACACATCGTGTTGTACTCAACTAGACGTCTCGATGAGATCTACCCATCTGTCACATAAACATTTGTTTTGGTCATATCTGGAGAACCACTGGTCTTAGACCCATCGTATTGGTACTCAAACTAGACATCTCGATGAGATCTACCCATCTGTCACATAAACATTTGTTTTGGTCATATTTCGAGAACCACTGGTCATAGACCTATCGTGTTGGTATCGAAAACGGAGTGTGGAAAGACCACCCACTAAGTGGGACGACAATATTATCAAGTATGTACGTAGGCGGAAAGCAGTGATTCCGTTCGCAGTGGTTGCATACACGTTCACTGACTGCCTAAATTAATGGTGTTAATGCACGGTTGACAGCTGTCTAACGCATTTCCGTCGCATGACGTCACTTCTTTAAAAAAATATCATAGGTATTTAATAAAAAACTGATAAATATTTTGATTATTTAATGTTATCCTTCTGTGCCAACCCTACCAAAATAGGTAAATATTTTGAACGCTCCTTAGCACCTTTCTCTCTGGTCCCTTCTTTACTCGGTGTATTCGCTCCACAAATCCCCTTAATGAATCTTCTATCAGTCTAAATAATCAACATGAAAAAATCCTTAAAAAAGATGTGCCAAAAAAAGTCAGAGAATCACCACGTGAATTGATTGAGCAGTTGTCGGCTTATAAACGAAAATATGATTGACGACGACGGGTAGTTGAGCCGTTACAGATTTTCCACTTTATTTATTACTGCTAGCTCTTGCCCGCGGCTTCGCTTCGTGTGACTTTTGCTCGCAGTTCAGGCCGCCGATGGTGTAGAGTTATGATTTATATCTTATAACCATCTTGAGACGTGACAAAATGTATCAGTGAAAACCGTATGTAAATCGATAAAGTGGTTCTCGAGTTATAAGGATATTCATATATTGACGTACGCTAGCTACATGGCCGTAGAAACTTCGCTTTACATAATAGGAAGATGATCATTGCGATGGAATAGTCACTTAACTACGTCACCTGCTACATGCGTGATATCGGCCCATTAACTTCTCTTTGGTGATCGGTTACTGCCCGCTCACATGTCCGATAGGTTCTTCTCATTAGTTTACACATCTCTATAATGGGCACAAAGGAATTGCATGACAATTTCGTGTGTGCCTAACTCAATTAATTATCCTACGTCTAATATATCGTGTGCTGTATAGTGTATAGCATCAGTGTGGATTAGGAATTTCTATCTAAATAGTCGAAGTGATCCTTTAGCTGTTATTTCTAATAGATACATTAGCAAAAAAATCTCTCTTAGACTATTCTCAAGGTAAATTTCTGTAGAAGAGGGTGAAAAGGTTAAGAATTTCTTCGGGAAGAAGTATTCCTTAATAAAATCTTTGGAAAAACGTGAACCAAATAAGACTCAATAAAGAAGCATGATGATACTAAAGATAATAAAAATATAATGTTTAACAGTAGTCACTACGATGCGACACACGTCAATCCAGGAGATCTGATCCATCGTCTTTCTAACCTGAAGTAACTGTATCCATTAACCCAGATTCAGTCTCCGTGCACAGAAGTTAAACCTTACTACGCCATTAATTAATTTAGTATTAATTTTATTAAGCGGGCACACACGCACGATCATAAACTATTCAACTTTACTATCAGGCTAAACGGCTTTACCCACAATCTAACCACGAAATTGTTTGAAGCCCCTCGAGACAGTCAAAAGCATAAAACGCAGCGTAACTCATTACAGCTTTCGTCATAAAAGCGAATTCTGTTAGAATCGTTAGGGCCCGCTATTCTAAGCTGTGGTCCATATCTGTCAAAATCAAATTCAATAAATTCTTGAATATTCGAATGAACGACGTCATTCAACGCATCAAGCGTAATCCTTCCGAATTTCTGGACCCCATCTGCGATGAAGGGTAACAAGGATAAACTATGCGACCTTATTGTGATAGCTTTAAAGATTACATTTTGCCATCACGGTAATAATCCTAGCAAACTCTTAACCCTTACTATTATAGATTTAAAGTTCATTTTGGCACTGAAATCCAACCTTATTCGGTCCTTAGAATATAGGCGTAAATGGTGGTCTGCAAATAATAAGCAAAGTCGTAAAAGTCAAAAGAAGCACTGGTGTTGAAAATGTATGATTTGAAATTGGCACTTGGATTTAAAAGGTTGGAAAAAAATTCTATTGAGCTTATAATGAAGGGGACGAGGGCGTTCAATTGTTGAAACAAAAGCGCTTATGCTTAATCCTGCACTCCCAGGTTTTGTTTCCATTCCGATAGTTAAAAACGCAATATTTCCTGTCCATCTCTACACTTCTCTTCTATACGCGCATTACAAAATTACAGCTTAGTCTCTAACCAAAAGTTATTATATGGATTATTTTCGAGTTAAATATGGTAGAGTTATTATCTATCTACAACATATATGTCAATTACTATAATATTTGATTGAATCAATTGAATGAATCGCATTCTCGAGTCTCGTATTCGTGATCCTACCTACCATTCCTACTTTCTTTGTCTCTATTTTTCTTTCGTTCTCTTTTCACCTTTCTATCTTTTATGCCATTGACACTGAGCCTCTCCCTAATTATCTGTTCTTTGAGCACACTCGTCACGTGATCTGATCCGTGTTCAACGCAGACTTGATCTAATTAGTTGACATCAGACCGTGTTGTCGCATCTGCCTGCGATCTGCGATACGCTATTTAATGCGAACGATGTTTGTCAGTGCATAATAATTATATGTATCTATGTGTTTATGTTTCACAGCTTAGTAAATATTATCTAATTAATTTGTTATAGGAACTGATTTGAAAATGGTGTTATGTTAGTCATTCTTAACAAGGCCTGAAATAAATACCTCAATTATGCATAATTCTTGTAAAATTAAGACAAAAAGTTATAGTGGTTGTAAACTTAATATCGGTCGAAATGTTGTTTTCACAGTCATACTCTTACATAAACACCGACCTCGTAGTCAGCGCTCTTATGGGATTAGAAACCCATCTCCTCGTTATTATTACCATTTTTTAACTTTTTGTCACATACATACATACATAGCGTCACGCCTGTTTCCAGGTGGAGTAGGCAGAGACAACGGATCTCCACGTGCCACGATCCTGACACACATCTGCCGCCTCTTCTACTCCCATAATGTTCTTCATGCATGCTCGTCGGTTAAGGGTACTACGCACTTGACCCCTTTTGAGCACAAGTCTAGGGGACCCTTCCCGACTCTTCCTCTCACAATTGCTTCATAAATTTCTTTCGTTAGTCTCCTATCATCCATTCTTCCAACATGACCGAACCACCGAAGCATTCCTTTCTCAATACTTTTTGTCACGTGTATTGTATATTTACAAAAAAATCACATCCTAAAAATAATTAATATCATCTCATTAATTTATCCCATTTACGGTTCATTTGTCTAAAATTGGCTCATCTTTGAGTAATCAATAGATTACATGTAGTACCCTTGCAGAAATCCTCTTTCAATCCATGTCAATGAGTGAAAAAAAAACAAATCGACTAATATCGACTTATCAAATATGTTTCAGTTAACAACTTGATTATACCATATATATGTATACACCACTTACGTCAGTGCACACAAATGACCCCACCACCACATACTCAGGGGTCGAAAGTGCCAAAGTACACCGACCTTGTTCTGTTCGAGACAATCGATTCGCTCCCATCTGCCGCCGGCTTGCCCCAGTCGAACGGACCCCAGTCAAACGGCCCCCCAGCCAAACGGCCCCCAGTTTAGATGGCCCCCAGATATCCGCAGATCGAAGAAGCCCATTAACACTAGGGCGTGGAAATATATGTCTAGAAGGCGTATCAACTTTTCGAGGAGGTGAAAGAAAAGTGCACAAAAACCAAGAACTGACACACTTTAGTCAGCTTCGGTAGCTCAATGAATATGCGATCGGTCGACTTCCGTTAGTGAGCTTAAGCCCACCTAGGTGCCGTCAGCGGTTCTGTTAGCGACTGAGACTATGCTAATTCGTCAATGCATATTTCCACAAATATACAGGGAGAGAACTTGGACGGTGACCGTTTGATCGTTGAAGCTAACCGTGGTTCCGATTCCACAAAAAACTGTACGTCCCTTTCCTTCTTACAGCTTACTGGGTGAGTAGGTGGTAGAGTTTAACCCGCCCGGCTTTATACCACCGCACTGAATGAAAGGTCAGTCGAAGCGGCTGTGTAAATATTTCGTGCGTTTTCCGTCCAGTTCAGTGCAGCCGGCACGACCAAAGGGAAGCACTGACATGGCACCTAGTTCACCAAGGTATTATGGGCGGACACCGCGGATTTTGTAGGTGATGTAGCAAACTGTGTCAGTGTTAAAAAAACTTACATGCTCCTCTTGTATACTGTCGCACCGTTAGGGTGTGGAACTGTCTTCCGGCGAGTCGATTTCCCGATTTTTTTTACAGGTTGGTATCCAAACGTCATATTAACAGGCTAGAGTCTAGACAGCCCAGTAACAGATGTCAGCAGATTTGCTGACGCAAATCTGCTGACATGGCCCCTCACTGAGCGTGGTTTCGCAAGGACAGGCGAATTTAGCTCTGAAGACTGCACTATTTGTGCAGCCGTGAGGGTCCGGTACTTTAAAAGAATAGCCCACTGCATTTCTCCCCTTGTATGTCGTAAAAGACGACTAAGGGATATGACTCCCTTCTTATATTACTAGGTGGAAGGATTTAACCCGGCCGGGTTGGTACCACCGCACTGAATGAAAGATCGGTCGAAACGGCTATGTAAATAGTTCGTGTTTTCCGTCCAGTTCAGTGTAGCCGGCACGACTGAAGGGAAGCACTGACGTGGCACCAAGTTCATCCGGTGTTATGGGCTGACATCACGGATGTTGTAGGTGATGTAGCCAACCGTGTCAGTTTCCATAAAAAAAAAACAAAAAAAAATTTGGTTCGCCTCGGCAGTCACTGATGTTCGTTTTCATTAAAAAAAATCACGTGTCTTTGGCCTACTACAAATGGTGTGCGTGCCGACCAAATGTTGGTAACAAGGTAAATTGTATGCAATGTGTGACAATGCCGCTTATGGGTATTTATGTGCATGAGTTAGGGGCAAAAGCCGTGTCCTACTGTTTTATTGACGGTGTCTGGTTTTATTTGATTAGTTTTGTGATATTGTGATAATATTTTGATATTTTTGTCAAATGCGGACAGTGACCCACGCAACCTCCCTTGATCTTTACTAGGTGTTTTTTTTTATATAAACCAACATGGGTGGCTGTGCCGAGGGACCAAGAGAGACGACGCCATGCCAGCAGATTTGCGGAATGTTGCTAGGCTGTTAATACGATGTTTGAAGACACCCAGGTTAATATACAGGATTCGGGAGAAACGCTCGCTGAAAGACAGTTCCACAACCTAGCGGTACGAAAAGTAGTGGCTCAAATTGTAGCCGAGTGGATTGGTACCACCGTACTGGACGTAAGATGGCCGCATAGCAGGCTCGGCTGTGTTCTCCTCTAGTTACGTATACCCAGCGACCTAAAAGAATGTCTCCGGTATGACACCTAGTCAGAGATGATATTGGCTGGTTGAGGAATGTGCTCTGGCCCCTCTGACTCAGCCAATCCTTCCAGGGTTACTTAAAAAAACTTATAGGTTCGATCTTGTGTGTTGGAAATGAACCAAAATTATACTTTTTTATAATTTTTTTATTTTTATGAAAATAACCTGACTAGTTCTCTATGTCACCTATTACAACTATGATGTCAGCTTATTATACTGTGTTCTTCCCATTGTGTGTCGGCCACACTGAATTGGCCAGAAAGTACAGAGAAAATGTAAATGTATTCATTTAGTTTCAGATTAAATTCCCAGTCATTTCAACAAATGCTTATTCAACTTCTCAGTACGAACATCTTCTACGTTCTATAGCTATTTCGGAAATACGTTTCCCGATTGTTCCTTTCGTCTTTCCCTTCTGCTTGTGACTCCAAGTTAATGTATTCGTGTATTGTTTGTTGCAGGACTTTGAGACGCTCACAAACTGACGTCTCCTACGATTGTCGTCCGGGAGCAGAGTTCACCAACAATTTGGCAAGGCTATAATGGAAAAAATCTTAAATTTAAAATGGGTGTTTATTCTCAATCTACACTAATATTATAAAGAGGTAAAGTCAAGGGGAAATACTCATCCGATTTGAAAAAAATATTTGACCAATATTTAGAATTGACCTTCAGGATGGACATAGGCTATGCGAGCGAAGCCACGGGCAAAAGGTAGTAAAATGCAATCTTGTCACCTTTTATGGGAGCCATACCACAGATTACATAATAATTACTTCGTAACAGATAAATCACTACATAGAAAATGTTCCTATCTTCGGGCTTTAATAGCCTACTGCTTCACGTCGCCAATCGCTGCGTGCGAAAATGTACATTAACGATGGAGTTTATAGTGGTTATTGCTTTGCAGCTGCGCGCAGTTGCGTGGGCGAGCGTCTATGTATACTTCGCGAGGCTGACGAATTTCCGCTGAAATAGACCGCCGGCTGCCCGTCGGGCGGTAGGTAGTTAGCGCGCGCAAGTACATAGAGTGCGTGAGGCCTGGCCATACGAAAAAAATCTCGTTATGCCACATGAAAAATCATAATGTTACTACTACTACCTACTACTTAGTAAAACTGTTAGCAATTCTATTTCATGCGCGGATATATTTTTAAAACAGGGACGAAGCAAAAATGTTTCATAGCAAAATGGAAACTTCTAGAGTTAAGATATAAATTAATTTCCCTGTATTGTATGCTAAATAAAATTGCATTTTTATTTCTTTCAGAGCTACCGGCCTGTCTGTTTTGGTAGCTCTGTCGGCTATAAAATCCCAAAAGGAACAACTTATAGCCAAGAAATTCACTTGTTGACGACCCCTGAATACTTCGTGAGACCCCGGTAGAGTTACAAAGGCGGTCAAACCAACAAATAGCTAACGTCAAGTCCCAACGTTTAATAATTAATTCGTCTAATGGAATAGTTTGCGACCCCTGGTTTCTTGTGACATTTGACAAGATTTTGCTTGAGGTCTTGTTAGTGGTAGAAACGACTTTGACTAATCCTATTACTCCTATTATAAGTAAACTTATAATAGAGTAGATACCTACATATTTAACACTTCTTTCTATTTACGTTCTTTTGGTTTTAAGGGCGTCAAACACGGTGAAGATACTATAATATTTTATCTTAAGATGCCATAAGATGAAATGTTACATATGACATCTTCATGTATCACACATGGCTAAGATACGATAATATTAGGAAACAACTATACATTATCTTAAGAGACTGCCTAGGTGCTACACGTATATTACGATAATTTACATGTCGCTTGGTATCTTTCAATAACGATCGATGTCTTAAGATACTGTAAAATCAAATATGTATATATTATCTTCTTCGGGTGTGATGTTATAAAGTATTTTATGGTTAGCATATAGTGAAGTAAGTCCTAAGATAGATAAACTTTATATCATCTTTATCGTGCGCTACACGCTTTAAGGAATGATCGAATCATCCAATTATGATTAAAATCACGCTGTAACAGAGGTCGAACAGTAAAGTCAAAATGTATGACAAAAATCTGCCTTAAACAAAACAATACAATAAAATTCATAAACACTTAAATTAATGCAAACATAACAAACAATCCTCACTGTTACTAAAGTTCCAAGTCAGTTAGCCTGTAAGCACCATACGCCTCTTCAATATTTCTCCAGCTCCACTTCAGCGGTACGGAACCACTGCTTTCCGCCGACGTACCTAATGTCGTTGTCCCAATTTCCAAAATTATTTGAATAAATTTATGACTATATTATTTATTATGCTACATACATAACTTCATCAAATATTATTTTTTCTAGAACAAGGATACATCGTAAAATTCAATAAATTTTATTTCGTGCTCATACAATCATAAACAAAAAAGTTACAAGGGTTTAGAGCTGGGATTTTGGTAATTTTCAAAAATAAAGAAAAAAAATCGTATCTCGATACGACGTGACATCTGACAAAAGGTATCATGGGTCAAAACGTTGCAAATGACCCCACTTACCTACAAACAAATTTTGTGGGTGGATGTGCCGAACAGCCTGTATATGTACAGACAGATACATAGCTGATAGTGAAGCATTTGTTTTTGTAGTGGGTATTTAATATTGTTCGAATAAGTCGCCGTAGTAGAGTTTCCTCGGCGTATTATCCTCATGAGAAGGCGCTTACATTTCCCAGAGGCGCTTACATAAATTCGTGAAAAGCAAAATCATTACCCGTGAAGTGTTGAGAAGCGACCGCGACATAGAACAAATGTATTAGTGAAATAGAAGTGACACAAAGAATATATCAACTCCTGCGTTGAGTCAACTTGCACAATTCAATATTGAATCTTATGCTGTCATCACCAAAATCCTATTTCTCATCGGATCTTGATCGGGACGTATTTTTTCTCTTCATTTTAGGCTTTGCATTTATCTGATTAAGAAATATAAAAAGTTTATTGTTTATTGTATTATGTAATTGTACTACTATAGAGTACGGTGTAGACTTAGGATTTCTTAGTTAATTTTTTGGGCATAGCGTTTGGTTTATATATATAAGGGTAGTTATTTTCTTATACGGAATCACATGCTGTGTCACATCCTTTTCCGGTCATAGCGGTGGGCACTGTATGTATATCTCTATTTTTTATGCTTTATATTGTTAACTTGTTATTTTAAGGTGTATTTATTGTACTGCCTCCTGATCGAGAATTAAACGTTTTTTACTTTACTTTACTTACTTTACTTTACTTTACTTTACTACGCTTGGACACGTCAAAAACTCTACCAGTTCTAATTCAATGCGAAGAAGAACTGACAAACGAACATCGCAATTCACAATGTTTTGTTAGTACCATAAATGTAAGTATAATATAATATAATAAATATTATAACATAGTCACGTAGAAATATATATATATATTTTGTTTAATGGAATCTGACACGGTTGGCCTACACCTACAACATCCGTTATGTCAGCCCATAACACCTGGTGAACTAGGTGCCATGTCAGTGCTTCCCTTCATTTCATGTCGGCTACACATAATTAGCCCATAATACCGCTTCCAATATCATTAATATTTACAGCAAAACATGATACCTACTTATGAATCTAACGACTCTGCCTATTTACATTACATATATCTCGTGTATCAGTTCAAGTAGCATGTCATCATATTGCCGACTGTTATATGACTGCCAATCCTGTTAATATCACCGTTTCTTGTGCGTATCTGTTCTGTGCGAGGCGTTGACAGCTAAGGGTCGTTCAAGTCGGTGATTTGACGCTGGTAGGCTTTCGACAAGAATGGGAATTGTTAGCGATAGCGAAAAGGCACTTGCTATTCACGGCCCAGTGGGATCACTACCTTACTCACTTTATCATAAATAATCATTGTGATTAAATGATCCTTCATTTTTAGTCATACAATAAACTATATCATGATAGCCACCAAATGTATCATGAACTGTACGTACAGCGCATTTTATTTAAAAAAAATTTACTATTAATTGTAACATTAATCAACAAGATAAGACTTGATGTAATAAAACCAATCATTTATTTATTTACCACATATATATTTATTGGGTAAGAAGAAAAAAAGAAAATAATTAGAACTAGGTAATAATGAAATTAAAATTTAAAATATTGCACTTAGTGCAGGAAATATTCAAAGGTGGTCTCCGAGGCGAGCGGCGCGTGGCGTGCGGGGTGCAGGGCGGGATCCAAGAGTCGCAGTCGCACTCGCGTCATAGTTTAAACAGACTAGTTAACCGTCTTCATACAAGCGCGCCGATATCGCACTCACACAAGCGCGCGCCAGCGCACGCTGTCCGTATACAACCATTGCTTACATTCTCACTTCCCTCGCTTGTAGGCAGTTATGGCACCAACGACATTCTACTTTCTGGGCATACATTTTACCGGTAGAAACAGAATATCTCTCATAGATGCACACTCATAGATGCACACTAATAAAGTAAAGATCTATTTAAGCTAAATAAAACTAATATTTCCACTACAAGGCCATTCCATTCTACTCTACTCATTCTAATCTATTATATTCTATTCTGTTCTGTTCTGCTTTCTTCTGTTCTGTTCTGCTCTGCTCTATGTTCTGTTCTATTCTATTCTATTCATTTTTTTAGCCTAGTAATTTATGTGTTAAAAACATGAATTAAAAATGGAAAAAACAACAGATTAAAATCAAAGTAAAACTAAATTAAAATAAATAACTCCTCCATTGGGAAGGTTAACGTGGTCCCAAGAACCGAAGCAGCGTTCCCTCGCTGAATGGCCACGCTTATATTCAACTAACAATTCCTGGTTACTGCAAATTCCTGGTTACCTCCAGATGTTTCATACCTCGAGCTTGAAAATGTCGTGGGCGGCAACTGAAGACATCAAACTCCGGTAGCTTCTCCGCCATCCCATGTTGAATGTAGTGAACCCACTTCTGCAAGCCACTGAGTGAAATTTTGACGAAGCCGAGCGATTCCATTCGGTTCATTGCTCGGTGTTTAGTATTCGGCTGTTTGATCAAATGGGACGGAATTCTTACTGCCTTGCAGTTTATTGCTCCATTACTATTTCGCTACGTAGAAAATAAACATTCATGAATTTAAATGCAATTATTTTATGGTGTAAATGATTTTCCAACCTTCTAGATCGATCGAAAAATTAAATAAAAATAGGTGTTAAATTATATATATTTTTTATTCTTCCAAATTCTAGGTTTTATGTTTAGGTATTTCTGGGAAGGACATTCGGAAAATCAACTGAGAGGTAATGTAATTTTCATTTAATAATAAAACTGCATAATATAATTCTAGCTTTCGGACGAATTTTTTTACTTACAGTAAGTCTTACATGTTAGTATTTAGTTTTTATTTATTTATTAGATTAATTTTATTTAATTAGTATTACTAGGTTTCAAAGGTTAAATAAATACAATATTTTTGCTTTTAAAAAAAATATGTATACATAATATATGGTATAATATATTATATATACATATTATATCTACATTAAAACGTTATTCTAGGTTCAATATAGATTCAATAGTGGCAACCTAGTCTTAATAAAGGGCTTCCATACGGTTACGAAAGCCTAACAATAAATAAATCAGTAGGTACCTCATCTATGGCATGTCTCACGATCAAGAGCCATATCGTTAAAATCGAACAATCGTAGCTCCAAATCAGCTTTCTACTTCTCCAAGCACTCCCATTCCCTCCAGAAGCAATCACTAAAACCTCTCACCCGGAAACCTTTCCATTGTGAATGTGAAACGCCGCTCTCTCTCATACATAAATAAGGGAAATCTCTCGAACATATTTCCCGGGAAAGCAGCGCCGAATTTTCTTGAATATCACTTAGCGACTTGCTCCAAACTAATAACAATAAATTTTCAATAACATTTACATAGCTATGTTTGAACCCGACGTCTCTCAGGGGAACACTTCTGCTTGGATGATTCATGCAGAAGCGTGCCTCATATATCTAAATCATATCTAATCAATACTACAGAAAACGCCTCAATTAGACAAAACCAAAGAAAAGAAAAGTGTTTATAAATGAAAGTATTTATAAGTAAGTAGTATAGTATTTTGAAAGTGTTTATAAAGTAAGAATCAAATATAAAAAAGTATAAATGAAGGTACTTTTTTTATATGTATTATGTTATTTCGGGGTATACACTATACCAATTGATGTTCAAAATCCGTTCAGTGGTTTTGCGTGATGCGCGTACACATAAACAGACAAACAAACAAACATGGCATGGCACCTAACTGAGCGTGGTTTAGCAAGGAGAGGTGATTTTGGCTCTGTCGACTGCACCATTGGTCTCTCGGCACAGCCACCCATGCTGGTTTACATAAAAAAAACAAAAGGTTTAAAAACTATTCTAACATGTTCATTTACTTATTCTAAGTCGCCGTGGTTGGTTTTTTTTTCGAATGTATTCAATGTACAATTTGTTTTGCCTTTACGATTGTATTATATCTAAGATATAAGTGCAGTAAGTCATAAAATGTTGGATGCGTACCAGCTGATTTGACAGTAAAATCAGAAATAGAAATATCAGATTGTGTAAGATATCTTATTTCTATTGAACAGACAACATTGTAAAACTTAACTCAAAACATTCTGGTTACCTTCGACTGCATCCGTCCACAGTCGAGACGTAAAGTGAGATTGCTACCTATAAGCAGAGATTTCTGAGTGTTATGAATATATTGTACCTTTATAGAGTTATATACTTAAATGCATGGAGTAGGTATATTCCACGCATTTTGTTGATGGACGAGAAAACTTGCAGAATTTTCTTAAATTGAAGTTCAGAGCAGATGGAGATTCAGGTTAGGTAGGTAGGATCGGTTTATCCCTGAATTGGTACCAACGCATACAATGAAGGCCGGTCGGAATGGTGGTGAAAAATAATCCGTGTTTTCAGTCCGGTTTAGAGTACCCGGCCGGCACGACCGCAGGGAAACATTAACATGGCACCTAGTTTCGACAACAAGATTATACATCCCAGTATCTACATGAAATTACACCCACTGCAGCATTCATGTTAGAGGTTTGGTTTGCTATTGTACCAAAGTATATTGGACACCGGGTGGTTAAGCTCAATTGGCAGTGGGCTGAGCACTTCAGCCGAAGAGACGACGCCCATTGGAGTAACTGTATCCTAGACTGGCGGGCGTAGACAGCAAAGCGCAATGTGAGAATACCACCAGCTCGTCTGTCCAGCAAGCCGGGGGGGGGGGGGGGGGGAGTCTCGTCTACGCCAGCGGTTATCGGGATATGTGCCCAGCCCACTGCCACTTCAGTTTGCTAATTTTCTTAGCGAACGCGAGGCAGGTCCCATGCGTCAGGTTATATTGTCATCATGGAACTAATAATTCCAATCCCCCCCTTTGCGTTCGCAGCCGAATTAAAGAGACAACATAATATCTACGAACAATATTTACAATAATGTATTAGGTTTATTCAAGTACAGGGTGTCCGCGATAATGACAGAGCCTTGAGTAATGATTGTCTAAGGAGGTGTATCTTCGCTAATGTTCCCCAGAGGAGGTTCATTTCCTCTTCCTGTCGGTAGGAGGTGCCGACAATCAATCTGCTGCAGGATGTGCGGGACACCCTGTAAATAGTCCACGCCTTGATCATTAGCTGATATTTGGTGGAAAAATCATCACCGGCCACTGAGGGTGTAAGGAATTTTGAAGTAGGAATCTTTGAAAGTGTTCAAATGATTATATTATTTTGTTATAATGATGTAATTTCCTTAACTAGTCGCAAGTGGTCAATGCGCTGGTCTACTGCGTAATAATTTGGATTTTTTTATGTAATCCGGTATGGGTGACGTAACGTGTAACTTGCATACCTACCTTCACCATTCGGAACCGGTGTAAAACTGTAGGTCCTTTCCCTTGCCCCGTACTAGGTGGTAGGCTCAAATTGTAGCCTGGGTTAGTACCACCGTACTGTATGTAATACATATCACACACGCTGAATCCCGACAATCGGGGTAAGCAGAGTACCTAATCCGTGTTGTGCTGCAAGAACTCTGGTAAATTACAGCATAACACCGACCACCACGTTCGCAAAGTATTCGAACAAGATTCAATCGATCAAGCAGCAAGTAAGGCACGAAGACCCACCTGCTGCATGACTCGGTGGAAGTACCGTGCGAAGGTGAGAGGTGGCGAACCTGTCGCCCTTTAGCACGGCATCTTGACCTTATCCCCATTCCATCCCCTTGTAATATGGCCGCATATCAGCCTCGGCTGTGTTCTCCTCTAGTCCAGTATAGCCAGAAATCGAAGGGTTAGTCTCGGATATGGCACCTACGAGTACCTTCTCGTAGGTGATATTGGCTGGTCGGAACATGTGCTTTGGGGTCTGACTCAGCCAGCCGTACCGTACATAAAAAAAACGTATCGTGCTTGTTTCTGTAACATGCTTTTGGAACAATAAAGTAATCTACCATTAGAATTATTATATTTGTAATAGCAATACATTTAATAATATTAAATTACAAATTTAAAAACTGCCGAGCCTTAAAAAGAAAACAATAACTTCCGTTTACTTACTTAAAGGAGTTGGGGGACCGCTAAGTAAATACCCGCACAGCTCAGAGTTTTTATATTTTATTAACTTAGCGGTCCCCGACTCCTTTAAGTAAGCGGAAATTATTTTTAACATTTTAAGGGTCGGGGTTTTTTAAGTCTGTAATTTAACTTTTATTTCAAGCTTTTAAAAAAAAATCCGAATCGGTCATGCCGTGAGACGTAACGTTTTATTACTTCGTAATTACTTTATAACTCGATTACTAACATAGCTAAGAACCATCCCGGTTAAACCAGCATTCTAATAAAAAAACCGCATAGAAATCCATCCATCCGTTTGGGAGCTACGATGCCACAGACAAACACAGACACACAGACAGACGGAGGCGTCAAACTATAACACCCCTCCTTTTGAGTCGGCGGTTAAAGATAATTTTTTTAGCTTTAAGAATGTTCCCGGCAATGTAGTCACTCAAACACCCATTGTAGAATGCCCTAAAAACGTACTTGTGTAAAACGTCACCAAAATGATCGATGTCCCCGAACCCCCTCCGTACAGGATGTGCCGTGTCGGATCTGCGAGGTTCGTCCTGTGAAGACAGAGTGGCGATACTTCCGGCTTTTAATAGAAATCCAAGCGACGACCCCGCCCGGCGGGTTCGCACACGCGTTCAACCGATATAATAACACTCTTTGATCCTTGGCAAACTTATAAATGTTTTTTTTTTCTTATGGAAACTGACACGATTGGCTACATCACCTATAACATCCGTAATGTTAGCCCATAACACCGGGTGAACTAGGTACCATGTCAGTGCTTCCCTTCGGTCGTGCCGGCTACACTGAACAGGACGGAAAACACAAACTATTTACATAGCCGTTTCGACCGACGCGACGTTTCGTTCAGTGTGGTGGTACCAACCCGGGCGGGTTGATATCACCGCAGGTACAACCTACAGAACTGATAAATTTATGAAATTATAGCCACCCGCAAGGCAATATCAGTCGTTTTCTTTAAGAGGTACCTCTTGCGCACCAATGCGGTCTTTGAGTGCAGTTTCCAATTTCAGTGGGCGCCATCGTCCATGTCCACACTACCGCTAAGACTGTCTTTTTATAATTTAATGTTTCCACTTGATGTTTTTCTTGACCGGAGTGGGATGAATAGCATTGCACTTAATATTAAAATGAAATGAAAATGGTTTAACAGTTCCAGGATTTTGCGAGCTAAGTAAATGTGCAAAATTGCTAGTCAACAAAAAATTCTCCGTAATTTTGAATGCATTTGAAATTTAACTGCATTTGTCTTTCATGAGTTTGCAAAAGCACACAAAATATAATATGCCACGGTTCATTGGGAAACCCGCAAACTATAGCGCAGGAGACCAATTTACTAAAAGATAAATCGGGAATCGAGTATGCACCTGCTTCGGGTAAAATTAATATTATTATATTATTTAATATTAGCTATTTCTATATCAATATTAAAAAACTTGAAAGAAACCAAGTGCGAACGTTGTTCACACAGAGAGAGTTCCGTAGCATTTGCTTCTGCACACATAGCGAGTGCGCGTGATGCGCAGTCGCTCCGTGCCCCGCGCCGACGCACATCCGCTGCAGACCAAAAAAATGTTTTTTTCTCTTTATTCGTTTGAGGTAATGCTCGTGTCATAAGGACTAGATGGACTACTTTATTATTTTTATTTTAGATTTATTGGCCTTTACTTTCCGTAGTAATCACCGCAGACAGCGCGTGTAACAGAAATACAGACGGACGGAAGGGCGGATGGGTGGGTTCGGGCGGACGACCGCACGGGCCACGGGCGCGTCGTACGGACGGACAGACGGATGGACGAACGCCTGACGAATTTTCTATGGATTCTAGCTAGTATCGCAGGCTACGTTCTTTTCTCAGTTTAAATATTACCACGCACATCCATCCATATTACACAATGCATCCATTCCACTCGAAATATCGTACTCTATTTTCGAGTTAGTACTAGTGAATTAGCCTCCTGATTTCACAGAATTCCGTAGGATACAAAGGCTTTTGTACTGAACAGCGAAGGCACAAACTACCAGACTGTGAAATGGACATATATTTCATACTGTTTACCGCTGGTCGCCTTGAAAGCCTTAGACAAAGTTTATGTACAGCTTACTAGCATATTGTGATTTAGAAGAAATATTATTACGAGACCAAAGTTAGTAGTACTTTGGTCTCGTAATAATATTTCAAATACAAAATGCATCCATTCCACTCGAAATATCGTACTCTATTTTCGAGTTAGTACTAGTGAATTAGCCTCCTGATTTCACAGAATTCCGTAGGACACAAAGGCTTTTGTACTGAACAGCGAAGGCACAAACTACCAGACTGTGAAATGGACATATATTTCATACTGTTTACCGCTGGTCGCCTTGAAAGCCTTAGAAAAAGTTTATGTACAGCTTACTAGCATAGTGTGATTTAGAAGAAATATTATTTCGAGACCAAAGTACTACTACGTTTGTAAATGTGATTCTTCTAATACATTAGTTAGGTACAATATAACATTTAACAAATTTGTTGTAGCTCTTAAACGACAGGCCTTTGGTACGAATCGTTTTGATTAGTATGAAAAATTTAAACCATAAACCTAACTTTCTTTGATCGTGGTACACTAAAATATACAGGGTGTTGTAACGGCAAGTACATTAATTTCACCAGCTCAATCCTCATGTTTTTCCGAGACAAAAAAGTAAAAGGTTTTTCTATAAATTGTCTAGTTTTCTAGTGTATTTTTTTCTTTTTCATTATTACACTTAGGTATAATTAAATCACTAATAATCCTCATTCTGATAACCCCAAAATGTTCTTACACAAGTTTTAATTACGCATCGCATACGCAAATCCGTAGATAAATGACCAGTTCACAATAGTGGCACTATGAGTGATGTTCACTACGCGGCCTACAGCGTTCCTCCATCCGGTATAGTGCGGTCATTTATCTTGGCCGGTTAGGGGAAGAGCTGATGGACATTGGACAGACGAATCATTCAAGTTAGTTTGTGTGGTTGTGTGTGTGTTTTTATTGAGTTGGTCAAATGCCAGGATAAAGTATTGGTAATAAATAACGGTTAAACCCATTGATAAAACCTAACAACGAGAGAATAAAACAAATCTGATCGAATTTTGAAATCGATAAAAAAACATTGAAAATTTTATGTTGTCTGGTATTCGGTAAGAAAGTACTTATTTAAAACGAAGCGTTGTGGAAATGTTTATAACCAAGAGTGGCATAGGCTGATGGCTGCCGGGTTACACCAATCCCAAAAATGCAAACTAAAATCAAAACCGCTAAATATGTCAGGCATCGGTCCTGCCGCAAGACCGACCGACGACGCGCTGTACTCGACTCTATATTCGATTATAAGTAGAGAACTACTAGATTCGTCGGGGAATAACCGGACGTTTTCTGGCACACCTAAAGACACCTAAGTGTATGCTTGCCTCGAAGCGAAGCGAATTAATGAGTTATTTAATGTATTTTAAGTACAAATTGTGCTCGTATTATACTTTAATCGATTTCAAAAAAGTAAGGCGTCAATTCGTGCGTAAGTATGTGGTTTTTTTTCTTTTCTTTTATATATTTTTTTTACATAGTTTCGTCCTTCTCGAACCAAGTCTCTATCCGAGCCTTATGAATAAACATCCTTTACTGGAAATGGCCCACCAGTATGTAATACTGGTTTCGCCCAGTTTCTTTCAACGCAGATTACATCACAGAGTGAGTAATGACAAAATGAAGTGGACAAACAGACGACAAAGGGTCGGCACATTTCCATGCGAGTAGCTGAAAGCTTGACCAATCATTTATCAGGCGGGTTTTTAGTAAATTTGCATAAAATCCGGCGCATGATTAATGTTTCTTGTTGAATTTCGCCACGCTAGCAGATTACTCGTGTGTGATGTGGGCACGGATGATATTGTTGCATATTTTTATTCTTGCGGTATAAAAGCATTCTAGTAATAAAAAATAAGAATTTTGAAAAAATTAAATTCTTAAATGGCTAGTGCTGTTTTTAAAATCAGCAAAAAATTTAAAAGCAGTCGTTCCACCCACGAACCTTAATAAATACGTAAAAATAAATAAAAGTGTATTTCAAAATTAAAGCAGGAAACTAATTGAAATTATAACCACATCTTACATATAAAATAATTCATATAATAATAACATTATAAATAAAATTTGATTGAAGTGGATTGCTTTTCCCCAAAATTTAATGGAAAAATGTCAAGAGACTATCTCAAACTCCTTTATTTCGGCACCATAACGTCGTTGTTTTTGGCATCGGACATCAAACAACCCCAGAAAATTTTATATATATATAAATGTTTAATTTTAATCGTTATCATTATCTTCGGTTTGCATTTATCTAAAATAATAAAAAATAAATGTATCAATCTACAAATATAATACTAATACAAATTAGAAAAAGAAAATCCCATTGTAATCGATAATGTATTCAGCCATGCAAAATGTCCCCCAAATCTCAAGGCGCCGCCCCGCACCCCGCGCCCCGCGTACTTCATTCAGTAGCGACTTAGCCACGCCTGTCTCGGGCGCGTGTCAAACTCCAGCTTACATTATTTTCACGGAGATTACATTTATTTTCAATTTTCGATGCCGACGCATTTCCATTTCAATCCGTGAGACTGCGATTTGCATTCGACTGTTTAAATAAGAAATTTTATGACAATGAGAAAACTCTTAGCGCAGCAGTGTGTGCTTGCACTTTGTTGTGATTTTGATCACCACATTCATTGTTAACAGTTGTAATGGTCGGTTTCACAACCTCCGGTTAAGTGTCATCATCCAAAAGTTATTTGTCGGTTATAGTGACATTTCACACACATTTGGCAGGCTTTAACCGACAGCTACGTATCAGGCGAAGATAGTGAAATCGGCCGCAAGTTTATTTATTTATTTATCTCAGGTACTTAGGACAGAGACCTTGACACGAAACACGACTTTTCTAACACATTTTAAGATCAGTCAACTGTCCAAAATTTTAAGTACAGAACATGTTGAAATTACTAACAAAAAATCGGGGTGTGGCTGTGTCATGGACACGACCGTGTGTTTTACGTGAATACGTGTACGTATTCTTTGATCCTTTACCTATCGAGTGGTGTAATTAAATTTTAATTACACCACTTACATTAAATAAAATTTAAAAAAATTTAATTTAAAATTCAAGTACGCAAATTTAATAGAACATAAAAGGTTCTCAAATTGTTCTCACCTAATCCCTTTGCTGCGTGACTTACGGCGACTAATGCTTGTCGGCCACTGTCGCTATAGGCCGGTACATCGTGACTTCGGTCTGGCAGGTTTTCGACCAACCACTTCAGGGTCTCCCTTCTGTTATCTATCATATCAGGTGATTAGATAGCAGATCTTAAAAGTATTGCCACTATACCGCCTTAGCACACATCGCATCACGATTGGTGAAAAAAGCTTACAATCAACTATTTAAAAAAATATTTTTTTATTTAAAAAAAAATCTGGTATGGGTGCGAACAGCGGCAGGAGTGCGAGGCGACTGCTACTCACCTCGACTTTTATCTCCGATGACAAAATCAATAATCAAACCAATAAGTACCTCGAAAGTATTGGATTTATAAATTAAAACTATGATTTGCTTTCGTCTCCAAATAAGCTGGAGAACATACTGGTGAAAGGGCCCCGCGACGTGTTTATATACCATAAGGATACTATTTCGCAAAACTCGAAACACAGTGATGATCGTCAAAAATGGCGCCGCATTATTTTTTTCTCCCATTTCCGTTTGGTCGTATTCAAATGTGACAATGACAGATTTGAAGGTTCCGTCTGTGGCCGATTGCGGGGACTCGGATGTCCATATCATTTATATTCATTCAAGATTTGGCGTTCTCCGCAATCCACTGATAGTGAGAAATGATTTTGTTGCAAGCTTTTTATATTTTAGAAGTCAGTTACTTAAGAGGCATTATCTTATTCTGTGAAAATAAAAACCGTCACTTTCTACTGCGTACTGATAAAACAAAATGAATAATTTTGTACTAGACTTAGTAGCGTCTCTTAAAGAAAGATTTTCTTAAGGAAAAAAAAAACAATTATTTTCTTTTCTATGTCATATTGATTAGTCGAAATCACATTCTTCCAGACAGCCCTGTGCAACAAAGACACTATAACATTGCTGATTATGCAGGCTTAATCGCGGAGCTTCTTTCATTTAACTGACTTTTAAATGCACATGATAATTTTTTTGTAATTCGAACCTAACCCACAAATTTACCTTCATACACCTGACCAAAAAA
>OX336355.1:11173346-11205846 GCA_946902875.1 Nematopogon swammerdamellus | reverse complement strand
GGTGATCGCTTCCCGTATTGAGAGCTACAAAAAAATTTTGTCGGTCGATGTGCCGAACAGCCTGTATAATCAAGACAGGCTCCCTTCATCCTAATACATAAATACATAATGCAAAGTTTCTACGGGCGACCGACCGTATTACGTACGTTAATATATGAATATCGGTATCTTATAGGATCTATCGGTCTCGTGTCTGTCGCGTGGAGAGGGTTCTGTGCCATTCTGTTTTCCGAGAGAACTTTAAGACTTAAGATTTTCGTTTAAGTTTTCCTGTAAACTATAAGAGAGGCGGCCCTGTATTTCTGTTTTTTTTTTCTAAACTCCGTCGATAAGGTGGCGCGGGGGGAATGCTCGATTTTCATATATTTTCTTTAACAAACCCTCAAAATTTAAATTCGTTTATTTACGCTATACGGAAGTGATTGGATCATCAAAATCTATATAATACTCGTATGTACCATATTTCGACTTTTTTCGTCCAGTAAATTTGCAGTAAATTTTCCACTTTTGAGGTACGAAAACCTAAAAAAAACAACAAAAAGTTAAAAATTAAGGGAGGTCCCATTCAGGAAACATGTTTTTTCTACGTGTTTTGTTTTTTCTCTATATAACAACAAGTAATAACAACCCGCCAATATGTGGTGGTACTGAAACCTCAGTGCGGGAATCCGACTCACACTTGGCCGGTTTTTTATTATGTCTATCTTGCAAGTGGAAATCGTAATATTATATTATGTACATATTTTTGGGCAAAATGGGTATACATTTTAAGTATATTTTCAACTGAAAATATACTTAAAATGTTGTCTATTACACACACTGAATTGAGCTTAATATGTCGCCAACTCAAATTGTAATCAAAATTGCGACAAAATTGACGTGCATTCATTCATTCGTTCTTTAATTCACGCCATAAAACATACCTGGTAATTTATTAACATTTTGTGTAAATAATATCGATTCATAGAGATTAAAAATCTGCATCGAGCATACCTATGTATTAGAAATAATCTCAGTGCGCGATATGAAAAGTAAAATGCAAAACAGATGTTAGAATTCCACTCGTGTTAATTACTAGCGGATTAGTATCGGGAGAGGAGCGCATATCATTTCACTCACTTTGGTGGAATTATATAGCACAGGGTCGCATCACGCAAAATTCCAATTGTTTATTTTTAAAAACTCATAACGTAGATAGCACTAGAGAATTCACAATTTAACTGAAATAACAATTCAAATTGACTTATTTAACTAGTTATTATGTTAATTTACTTTAACTACGCAGATTGTTTTAATCCACCGAGCGATTTGCTATTTTCACTTATTCATTAATCGTTCATTAATTTATTGTATTTTATATATTTTTTTCAATCCATGAGATATTTAAATATGTACTATAATTAAATATGTAAATATGTACGCAAAATGTCGCAATTTGTAAAATCAATAAAAAAGCTATCTGTGCATGGTTTCGCGAGGAGTGGTGTTATTGGCTGTGTCCATTGGACTTTTGGACAAAACCGTGTCAACTTTTTATAAAAATAAATTTTTTAATTAATGTTTAAATTAAACAAATTTTAGTTCTAAGTAGGCTCCCTTTTCATTTTAAACCATAATGACGACAACACATTCACAGTTTAATTAAAAAAATAATAATCCGCTTATAGCGACCCATTCACGGCCCTCACACTATTTGTATTACGATAATAGTGCGGGAGCCATTCTTGAATTGTATCGACAGATACTGTCGATTCAATTTTTGTAGTAAACCTAGGTAGTATGATAGAAAAATATGTTATGATAAAATTTTATTTTATAAGACAATAGAATACATGCTTAGCTGTCAAAATCAAAATTGTTATGCCATAGTTGGAATATCAACCTAAATCATCACAAGATACGTCGTCGTTTTCATAAAATTAATAATTAGTTTATGACCATGTGACTGAATTGTTAAGATTAACGTAAGTATTTTGGCGGACTGGAAGAAATAATTGTTCTGGCTGAATGGAAGAAATAATATCATATAAGTATTTTTTTTTAATTATAAACTCGCTTTTGTGCACTCCTGTTCCTTCTATTGTATTGTACCTGTTTTCAATCGCACTTAATAATATGAAATCTATATAACATTTTTTGTTTTAAAACTTTTTGCAAAAATAAAATTTAATGTCGGTCAATTTTATCGTCACAAATAGTATCGATACAATTTCCCAGCTCTATCACAAAGCCCACCAAATGATCAGAACACCCCGGTAAGAGACAATCATAACTCTACACTAACACCGCCGGGTGTTAATTCCAGTTGCGGCATTCTGACAGCTTTCTTATTAACGCCATTTGTCACCGAAGCCGTACGCAAATTATCAGATGCAGCCTCCTTCATTATGGGGGAGGCGTTGTGGGTGAACCTGCGGTGTTAAAGATTTTTGTTAATCACATAATATCTGGGGTGGCATTCATAAATTTATTTAAGTTCGCTCGCGGCATTGTCGGGTTTGGACGAACATAATTTATAAAGAAGTACCTAAAGGGCGGCTGGCTTGCCACCTCTCACCTTACACGGTACTTCCACCGAGTCATGCAGCAGGTGGGTTTTCGTGCCTTACTTGCTGCTTGATCGATTGAATCTTGTTCGAATACTTTGCGAAACGTGGTGGTCGGTTTTGTGCTGTAGTTTACCTGAGTTCTTGCAGCGCAACACCGATTACTCTGCTTACCCCGATTGTCGGGATTCAGCGTGTGTGAAATGTATGTATGTAAGTACCTAAGTAAATGCTACATTTTCTTCGTACATAATTTTTTCATTCATCTTCGGAAATGCAGAGAGCAGCCGACGAGACGTCCAAATAATGTTACGAATCTCAGGAGGCAACAGGCTTCAAAAGATCTCCAGCATTACTCACCAGCTGATGAGCCCTTGGATAGCCGGCGGCGGTTAGCGAGTTGCCGTGCCGTCCTCCACATCTCATTTGGCAACGAGAGATTTGTATCGATGCTCGACGAACGATGATATGATAGCTGATAACGACGAGAGTAGGTACACCGATTCATGTGACGTGGTAGTATGTTTTCATTGTATGTCGCTTAGAATTTATATATATTTTTGCAATAGGTACAGCAATGGGTCGCTGTGTCAAAGGAGCCAGTGCACATGCCAATATCATCTCTGAGAAGTTGTCATATCGGATTTCCCTTTAGATAGCTGGGTATTGGAAACTGATGAGAACACAGAACCTGATAGAGGCTGCTATGCGGCCATTTACTTTATTTCTTTTTTTATGCATAGTGCGACATGTGGCATCGTTTCACCTACAAGTAGGTGTCTAACGATGCCCACGGACATTCTGTGATGCACGGGGATTGCGAATACCATGCCGGCCTGACAGGAGCCTTTTCACACCCCTTTCGAAAAACCCCAGGCTTTACTTGGGAGGAAATAGATGGGCAGGGACTGCGTTCCCCATTTTCCCGGTTCAGTGAATAAAATACCTACAGAACTACTTTTTTTTTATGGAAACCATAGCAACCATAACCGAGGGTCCAATGGTACAATAAACAGAGCCCAAATCACCTTTCCTCGCGGAACCACGTTCAGCTAAGATGCCATGATTTGTGGACTTTTTCTGAGCTGTAGCTCTAGCGTTTGAAGACCTTTCGTCCATTATGGTACCGCCGTTACACCAACCCAGTGGTCTACATTTATGCCTAGTAAGAGACAAGGGAAGAGCTACAAACCTTAAGCATAGACAAACATACTATCTAATCAATAATTTACTTACACATTCAAAATACAATATATTACATTATTAATTCACCCTTTCTTCTCGATACACTGTTCTAAACCCTAAATAGACTCCTTCATCCAAATCACATCAAAACTGGCTTGATATGCATAAATTACAGATTGCCATAGATAAGGATAATCAGCGGCGCACCGTGTGTGAACTCTAATGAATATCTCCGTTTTCCCAAAAGATACGACCTTCGTGCATATCTGTACATTCAAAATTCACCCTTACTCATATGACCAATTATTGTACATTTTGCCTTGTAAATATCATTTGAGTGGCTATTGAAAAATTAACTTTAAATATTGAGCAATAGTGTTCAATATAGCTTGCATTGATTGATTTTACTTGGTTAGTTCAGTACAATTGGGTGGATGTATGGAAATAGTCTGACCATTGTCCGGGCTTAATATTGGCGATCAGTCGTCGTCCTGGTTACCGGCGCGGGCGGCGGCTCCACTCTGGGCATCTTGTCTAATCGTTTTAGTAACCCCACTGTGCATGCGAGCCTAGGATTATTATCCCGTTGTTAGGTAGTATTCGAAATTCGAATGAGACAAAGCGAATCGAAATATTATGTAACAAATCAAGAATGGATTATAATATAAAACTAGAAGTACCTATACAAATAAATAGCTACTTAGAAAATACAATAAATTACTTATAAATTTGTTTTGTATGACAATTATCTTAAATTATCTTATATCTAAGTTTCTACGGGCAACCGGCGACCGACGACCAACCGTGTGACGTACGTCAATATAATATGAATATACTTATTTATAACTCGAGATCCACTTTATCGATTTACATACGGTTTTCGCTGTTACATTCTGTCACTTCTCAAGATTTAGGCTATAAATCTTAGCAAAAATTCACGTGAAGCGAAGCCGCTGGAAAAGGCTAGTAAGCATATTATAAATGAGCATTACTGCTCTTTACAGTATAGAGACTTGCAAACAAAACAGTCTTAATGATAGGATTACACTAGAACAGAGCACATCACCGTGACAGCCCCCGTCATCCGAGGACCGTCATTAGGCCTGTATACACGTGTCAATTAACGGCAACTATCGTAAATTGGGCGGTGAATGGTGTGCATAAGTCACTTCACTGCGGAGTGCTTTTAGTTGGCGTTCAGACTGGACTCCGATGATCACTACCCTTCTTACCTTACTAGGTGTTACGGTTTAACCCTCCCGGGCTGCACTGAATGAAGTTGGTCGAAGCGCTATTTAAATACAGATCGTGTTTTCCCTCTAGTTCAACGTAGCCGGTACGACCAAAGAGAAGCACTGACGTGGCACCTAGTTTACCATGGTGGAATGTCATTGTATCACGGGTATTGTGGATGATGTAGCCAATCATGTCAGGTTCCATAAAAATAGTGCAAAAAACATTAAATATAATCATATGATTTCGAATGTAATCGTATAACCTCATGAACTTAGAGCAAACTTGTATGAAAGTATCGACAAAATACCAGCAAATGGTAACAAAAGAACAGCAAAAGAAAGAGTTTTCACGACGGATCATGCTGGTGCTGCATCATGGTGGAAACTGAGTGGATAGACAGACACGTCTGACAAGATTTGATTAGACCATCGAGGTCGTTGCGTGGTAGTAAATCCACAACTGACACGGCTACGACCACAGAGCAGTGAAGTAGTAACCCGCCTCTACTAGAGACGCCCTGAGCGCTGATTTACCTACAACGGCGTTGAAGCTTGTAGGTGTGGCCTATGACTCGCATATGTGCGTTGTGCGTTCGCCTTAGTAGCTCCGCTGTGTAGTGTCGATACTAACGAGCACACATACACAGCGCTAGCTGCACAGGGAGCAGATGATGCGTTTCAACGATTATTATTACTTTCGCCTCTACAGAGGCGCGCTCGTGGAGGGGGCGCGCTATCCAATGCTCGCACGATCGCGAGTATATCGCAAAGCAGGCTCTCCCAATGTAACCTCGGCCTAAGCTATGATTACGGCCACTTTGACTGACTATTGTGCAGACGAATGCCTGCGGTCAACCCTCCAAATCCTAGTTTTAACGACTCCTCTCCGAGTCCCCGTATAATTTTCGAATATGTCTGGACCATCCTTAATGCCCGCCGTATAATTTCTACATACAATCTGGATGCTCTGGGGGTAATTATGTGTTTATTTGGACGCACGTGATTACTTAGGAAGTCGAAGGGTTAAGATTGGGTGCTGTGTTTTATGAGTCGAGGGTTTTGACCGAGAGCTTTAATCTCATATTGTAGGTACTTACATAGATAATTAAAGTGAGACGGTTTAGGTAATTCTTATTAGAAAATGAAGATAGGCTTTACTTTTACTCTCAACTCAAAATGTCGTTAGTGTTATGTAATGTTTTGTGAATATTTTATACCGCAATAAGACGTTGACAAAATTTGACTAAGAAGACGGTGGAGTGCGCTCGCCCGAATAAGATTGGAGAACGACTTTACTGAGTTGAACGTAAAAAGCAGTGTGAGTGCGCTCTGTGTGCCTTAGTGTTATTTAGCGTAAGAAACTTAGCGTTTAAGAGCTCACAGCTCACATATTTAATTACAGTATTACAAACGTCATCAACATAAACAACAATGTAAATACATAGTTTCACAGGTACTTTACTTTTTAATTGTCTAGAATATAAATATTTTAAAATAGTTTTTCTTTCATTCCTATTACACATATAACTATTTATATTACTATATAACCTATTATACTTACTATAAATTATAAAAAAGGCCGACTAACTTAGGTATCATATCCACATCTGATAAGTTATCGCCAATACGAAGCAAAGACAATGTAGCAACTATAAAAATATATATGTAATTTTTATAAAATATAATATTGAAAACAAAAAGTATTGCAATATTGTGTAGCTACTTGTTAAAAGGGTGACCTTATTGTGAACTTTCTTAAAAAAATCGTAAAATATTTATTATAAAATAACTGAAAAAATTCACAAATAAACGCCAAATTTACAAAACCCTCCATTCGTATAAACAAATATAACCCTCAGTATTTCCAAAACAACATTGGCTAGTCGCTATCTACTGTGCAACTTTGTCAAGTCCTTTGTTTCTGCAGCGCTGACAGAAGTCATAATCCAACACAATGCTTTATAAATGCCCGTCATTTATATCGGGTGCTCCGAGTGAAGACACGGGGTGTATACTGTGACTCGCATTAATATGGGCGTATAGAAACGCCGCGGATGTATGCGCTACCGGTTCTTGGCGCCAGGGATGGAGTGACGATGTGTTGTAGAAACATTTCGTTAGCAAATAGGAAAAATATGTCAACAATCCTTGAGACTGCATCCTCAAATAGATATTCGATAAATTACCAACTTTCAAACTACTAGATAAATTATTTCATATAAAGGATTTAAAAGCGTAAGTTATTGTTACATATTGCATACATTCTGTATCCGGCTGTTTGTATGTCCGTTTGTTTTCAAAATATTTAGTTTTAGGCCGATTTTACAAAATGTGTTAAAATATAGCGACTAGTTAACTCCTGTCAAATGTATGAGAAATCTCACTTAAACGGACTTATAAATGTTAACCCGCAGTGGTTTAATAGGCCCTAAAATGTTTATAAGTATTAAAGTATTTCTACTGTTGGTAACCGCAACCTATTAATGTATCTCTCTAAGCGAATGTGTAAAAAAGTTACTTGTTACTGTAGTTACTTACTGTAGTTACTTGTCCCCAGGTGAAGCAAGTGAGGCGCCGCCTCATGCCGCCTCACTTAATTATCTTGAAGGTAAAGAAAAAAAAATCAACATGGATGTGTATGTATTGCTAGACTTTGGGCATGTCCTGTCCTCGAAATGAAAACTGCAATACAACATTAATAAAATGCTATTATGTAGGTGGTGCCTCACTAAAATTCATTGGCCAGAGCCGCCACTGCTTTAAAGAGAATTTACGTAATCTCAAAAAACACACAATTTGCATCAGACAGCTCGTAACACTCGTGATGAAAATATACGTCCACCAACGTGGCCTAGTGACCACGAACTCGCACGTCTCTGTGCGACACGGCCGACGCTCTACAGCCAGATTGTCTCTTTTTAAAGCTAGATGTTCATTATTTACTGCCTATTTACTACTGTACACAATATACACTGTACAAATATTTGTGATTGCGTCTTTAAGATAAGATACGATAAGATAATTCTTTATTTCTTGAAATGTAAGCGGATAGAAATATTATAATAGTAATAATATAATGTACAAGCATCTTAAGAAAACGGTTTAGACGCAGTGTCTGACAGCTAGCTTGCGGCAGTTGTCGCTGAATTTAAGCCTAGCCGGTCTTTATGCCACACCATTCATGATATCGTTTGTCTGCTCTATAAGTGGAAGTTCCCTTAGATCATATAGATGTTTTAAGTTTAAACATTTTCGCACATACGAATATAGGCATTATAACACAAAATCTGCACCCATACACCTAAAAGAAAACGGAGCTTAGCGATACAATCAATACAGTTGCGAGCCTAGTTCCTACCTATGAGCACACTTACCATAGAAAATGATTTTTATTGTATTTTCTTTCCTCGCTTATCAAATACATTTGCATTGTATCTTTTAATTTATTTACCTAGTCAATAATTTTTGTTTTTGTTTGTTCATATCTCAAGTCCCAAAATACATCCCTGCTGACTACGCAGCACTAAGCGAAAAGGCACCCTGCCGAGTCGCACAATATACCAGTCGCAGTAGAGCTCGCCGCTATCTCCGAACAATATTTATAAATTCATCATCCCTAATCAACTGGGCTACATTTTCTACTTCATTTTTCTTGTCCCAAATCAGGGTGAGGGCACAATTGTATTGTAAGCAAAGATCTTTCGGAAGATTATTTCTTTGAAAGATTGAAGTCGAGAGAAAGTGGTGCGGAGTTGAAATAATATGCTTGGGTGAGGGGAGATTTGGTCATGCAAACAATTTGAAGAATTGTGTCACTGGCTTTGGTTTGTATTCTTGGACTATTTGAATGGAATCTTTATTACCTAAGTGGCATCATTTGCAAATGAAGAAATCTTAATTTTGGTTATGTCGAAAACTAATTTTTTTCTTGGCAAGTTTTATTGAAATTATTTTTTAATGACAAATCCTTCGACAAAAAAAAAATAATAGAAGCAGGGTTAGCCTATCAAATTGTGTTACCAATTGTCATTATCCGTACGTCGTCAGCTTTGTACGTGGCTCGCAAGAATCTAACGTTCTTGGTGGCTGGGATCAATTGGGTGTGAATGATTTTGTATGACAGCGCGCCTCTGTTTATTTCCCCGAAGGCCAACATTTAAGTATAGCTTTCCCGTTTCAGTTGGAAGCAATTTTTTTTTTATGAAAAAATTACGCGGTTGTCTACACTACCTACAACATCCGTGATAGCCCATAACACATTGGTGAACTATGTGCCATGTAAGTGCTTCCCTTTGATCGTGTCGGGTACACTGAACTGAACGGAACACACGAACAATTTACATAGCCGTTTCGATCGACCTTTCATTCAGTGCCACCTAGTAAGGAAATAAGGGAAGGGACCTTCAGTTTTACGTGGAATCCGAAACAAAGTTAGCCTTCAATGGTCGAAAGGTGACCCATACAAGTTCTGACCGCGCCCAGGTGTACTTATGATCGCGATCGACAGTCCACCGATCGCACCACTGAGCTACCGAGGCTGACAAAAATTAATAATCATCAAATCGAAGAAGAATATAAAAATAGAAATCTCGAGCTTCGGACAAAAGATCAAACCCATAAATCATAGCTTGACATTTCACATAATCATCAATATTATAAGCAAAGTGTAACATCGTGTAACAGTGTAACAGTCATCAAATTACACAATCATCCATCAGTCACCGATGACCGTGCTGCCCTGCCACACAATCGTCGCACACATCAGCGATCTATCAGCTATCTAACTCGGTTTCCGATTTAATCCAGTTTCCGGAGAGGATGTCAAGATTTCGTGATTGAAAGTCTGCGATGCTTCATTCAATTTTCCCTTCTGCGCGAACAGTTTTTTTGTTATTACATTACGGAGAGGTGAGGTCACATTTATCTAGTAAATAATGTGAAGGGGCCGTATGAAATTGTACGTCAAAAGAAATACGATGTTTTACTATTATGTTGTCGAAGAATCTGTAACTCTTTTGTGTTAGGTAAACATTAACGCAACACTTCTTAACGTACGTTATGCCCTTTAATGTCTTGCCATAGATGTTTTCAACATTATTTTCGTTAAAATAATAAAACAATGATATTCAGTCAGTCAGTCTGTAAGTCAACGTGTATGCGTCAACTGCTGGACATATGCCTGTCAATTTTCCAAACGTCCGGATGGCCTCCAGCGGTACGGAACCACTGCTTTCCGCTGACGTACTTGATGTCATCGTCCCACCTGGCGGGTGGTCTTCCCACACTCTAGGCCCCGTTCACTGCAACGGTTGCCGTCTCGTTGGTTGACGTGCCCAGCCTACTACCATTTGAGCTTAGCCACATGGAGTCCAGTATGGATAATTTGATGCGCGACATAGTCTTCCCTTTTGAAGGAACAGTTTACCTAATGAAATAATAATAATTTATTTCAAAGAAACAGATAGCGCGCTGTTGACATACTTATAAACAGATGAAATAATTTTAATGTGGGAAATCTTGTGTTCAAAAACATAAAAATATTTGCTATAAATAAGTTTGGACGAACCCCTAATACGTGTTAACTCTACACAAATCGTTTTTATATAATGACGGATGACTTCAAAGTGCAGGCATGCGTGAAAGCACACGCGCACAAAAATGTTTTTGGTCCTTCGGAGCCGTATCGGTTCGATGCTATTATCGCCTTTGTCTGTATAAGAATAGAGTTCATAATTTTTTGTTTATTTGAAAATGATTTTGTAAATACAATTAAAGAAAACAATTATTCACCGAAAGCGTAAACTCTAGGGCGTGATTGTAATGACATCGGACGTATGCCGGCGTACAGGAAATGTTTTAATGGTGTTTCTTACACCCAATTTATTTTAGAAAATTTAAATTAAATAAAACGTGTGAGAAATTTTTCGCGCTTGTTTTGTAGAATAGTTTTATAATAGAAACCTATTGAACCATTACATAGGTAGAAACCATAGACTGCTCTTTGGAAAATTTCCCTTCCTTTCAAATAAACACATACAATTACAGTTTTGGAAACATCAAAGAATTATAATATCCGTCTCTCTACCTGTATACACTCATGTAATTGAATACCCAAAGTCCAATTTTAATTAATTGCATATTCAAAGAATGAAAACTCTCCCAATCATCCACTCACCCTCGAGAACAATAAGGAACCCTTATCCTGCCAGGATCCCATCGACATCTATAAACATCCTTAAACGAAACACAATGGTCATCTACTGGGCAATAAATTTATTAACGCACGCTCGTCCTCAAAAGAAAACCTGACCGGTCCTATTAACAATAGAAAGGTCATCTAATTTGAATACTAGCTTTCGCATTACCAAGAACGCTTCAAACTAAACCTGCCATTCGATAATCAGCCCTAAATGTTTTACAAAATGCTTAAAATTCATTGCACGAAGTTCGAAAGTTCATCTTATTTGAACACATTTTGTGGAATTTTAAAGTCGTCAATGGTATTTATTATGCAATCAAAACACAACCGTATGAACACTGGCATAAGGTAGAAGATAGTTCAGTGATACATGAGAGATTTTGAGGGTAGAAATGCAATATTCTCCGGAGTCAACTTAAGCCGCACGCCAAACAATCAGTCGGACACGTGACCCGCTGCGAGAACGTGAGATGTGGGTAGTTAGCAAAGGACAAAGCGGCCGCTCTATATGCAGGGAATGTGTTTGGACACGTACCAAACTGCGATGTCCTGCTATTGTGAAGACAAATATAAATTCCCTTCTCTCTTGGCAGAGTTCGATTGAGGCACCATTGGCGGAAAAAATAACAGTCTGCAGATCGAAAAAATAGACCCGCTGAACAGAACTTGAGTACATCTGTGTCCATCTAAATATGTGGGTACTTCAGAATTAAACACAGCATCAGTAGAAATATTGTCTTCAGTTGATTTGATCCAAATTGTCTCTACCCCTGCAAATGTTGACCAGTCGCGTACGTAGATGCTGTTATATCCGGCAAATTTTCCACTTTAGACCGACTCAAAGCGATAAACCTTTTATTGCGACTACAATGTACTGCACACTGTGATCACTGATTGTGATGGTAGAGTGTAAATTACCATATAGGTACAATAAATTCGGTTAAAATACAAGTTTTTTGTTATTCTGATACATCACGATATGCATTTGCATAGATTAGAAATATGTAGCGATGTCGAACAGAAAACCCCTGAACGCGGGTAGTGGGAGAGCGAGCGTGCCATATCTTTTAACCCTTCGCGGATTACAAGGAGGTAATTAAGCGAAATACGTCAAAGCGGATTACTATGCGGAGGCACCGCTGGCCCTGATGCAGCCGTAGAGTCGGTGTGTGTGTGATTTTTTTTTTCAAATTTTTTAAGGGAAGCTTTTTAACGCATCCTTAGGATAAGGACCTAACTCAGAAAAAATTAAACGTCACTAAAATACGAACGGAAGTTGCAACGCTCCTCATTGGCTGTTCAGCGCTACGCGCTGCCCAGCGCCATCTATGAGAGTATCTTGAAGTCGAACCATTGTATAAATTGAAAGGAATATCGCATAGATGGCGCTATCCCGATCGAAATTAAATTAATAATTTTATTTTAAATGCAATGCGCATATAAGAAGCTTTGCTTCTGTCGGTTGTCCTACGACACCTCACCTTTTTTCAGCTGTACAAATGTTATGGTTCACAAGGAAGAGAGCCGACAAATAGACGGACAGAAAAACAAACGAACCAGCAAACTGACTCTTACTAATCATACCGGCAGACAACCCGACCAATATACCGGAAGAGCGATGAAGAGACCGACAAGCACGCCGATGAAAAGGAGGAGATACCGACGAACGAACAGACAGACAGAAAGACCGACGACGACCAAGCTGAGTCCGAGAGATAGATTAACTGACGAGACGACCCGATCGGCGGACTGACCGAATGACCGACCGACTGGTCCACCGACTGACCGACCGACTGACCTGACTGACTGATCGTCTAACTAACTGAACGCCAACCCAGCGACCAACCTACAATTTATTACTCCTATAAATTGTAACATCCACAATATCAGCTCACGCCAACTCTCAGTCTCTGTTCCGCGCATGCTAATATGCGTAAGAAGAATTAAGCCGCTCGCTTCAGTTGGCGATCACTGGGCGTGCGTGCAGTATGGCGGCGACTAGGAGCTCGCATATTACTCGTAATTAATATTACGCATCGACGACGGTGAAGGGCTAAATCAGCGGTGGTGACTTATGATGTTACGCATGTACGGATAGTGTTCAACGTCGAGAATATCTTCTCTTATTATGTCTTCTCATTTCGCTTACTACGTGGGTATAGAAAAGAATAGGATACAATTTGGCAATTATTTTACTATTAAAAAATTTGAATTTTAAATTTAGTGCACGCAATTTATCGAAAAACTGTGCTCGAAGGAAACAAGAGATAATACGGTAACATCCTTCTGTGTGTCATATTTAATAGCCGGCCCGAGGTTAGTTCATTATGAAATGTATGGATAAAGTAAACAATTAATCAACAAATTGGAAATTCGTAAATCAAAAGTGATTCAGTTTCTTTCAGTTTAGCAGCTACCTGCAAAACATAACACAAAGGCAGCTTCAAGTATGCGGCAACTCGGTGCAAGAAAACGACTAGACTACACCACCTCTCAAAATTGCTCCAATACAAATTCAAGACACACCTTAAACAGTAGGTATTTCTTAGAAAGTCAGCAAATTAAACCTACATAGGTAAGTACGTACTAATTTCTCCAGTAATTTACTTAGTGAGATCTATGCTAGTTGCTAGATGTTGAATATACATTACTGTGTAATACAATAAAAATAATATTAGTATCTTATCTTATGGAATAGAATAGAATAGAAATACTTTATTGCACACAAAAACTATAGCAGATATACAGAAGACAGAAGATATCATTCAGAAGAGCAATAGAGATTAACAATAGTTCACACAGAAACAAGAGAAACAAACGCGGACTTATCACTGGTTCTTGTAGGAAAAATTGGCACGTAGATCGTACATGATGTAATTTTAGAGTACATATTAGCAGTAATAACCTGGTTTATATAAATGTGTTCTTAGTTTAGTTAGTTTAAAATGGTGCTAGTTGTTTATATTATGCTCTGGTCAGTATTATCCACCTTGTCATGAATCATACTATGTACTATGTGCACTGGCTAGGCTTAAATTCAGCGACCCCTGGCGTAGGCTAGGTTGTCAGACGCTGGGCCTAGGCTATTTTCTTAAAATGCCTTATGTATAAATATTTGTTATTAAACTACTCACTATAGTATATTTTAAGAAATTAAGAATTATCATTAGTAGGGTGGTACTAAAAAAGAATAGCATCACTGCATATCTCCCCGTGCATTTCGTAAAAGGCGACTAAGGGATAAGGGAAGTTCCGTGCTAAAGGGCAACAGGGTAGCCACCTCTCATCTTCACACTGTTCTTCCCAAAGATTTAAAAAGTTTTCCACGGTGGTGATGTAATTTACAAGAGTACTTGCAGCACAACACCGACTACTCTGCGTATCCCGATTGTCGGGATACAGCATGTGGTATGTATGTATCATTTACCATTATCATCATATTTAATATGAATAAAATAAGAGGCTATAAAATTTCGAAAAGTTTTTCCAATATACCATTTAGTTGCATAATTGAATTCAACATGGTGCGGGACTTCCTAAGTCAAACATTTTCATTAATCAATTTTCAGAACTAAAGTGTTTACATTGCAAGTGCGCAGGGCGATGCCAGCATCAATCGTGATGTGCGACTATCAGTTCATTGTTCATCTGATGAACTGTATAATACTCCAACTATGGGCTGATCTGCCTAGAGTCAATACAACACACCGCGGTGTCACAAAGGCCACATACACTGCACCTAGGGCCTGAGAGCCCTAGCTAGGTATTAAGCCTTATTAGATTCCTAGGTATTAGACGCAGCTGACCGCTGCCAATCAAGTGAGCTGGCCTGGCGTATCACGATCTCTAATTAAATAGCTTAGCTCTTCTCAGCCTAAACCTTTGTTAACTCCGGCAGCGCTTACATCGCTTCAATCTCGAGTTTCTCTATAAAAGGTGCTTCGTTGTTCATGTCAATAAGTTCGGGAGGGTTACATACGCACTCAAACAAACACTTTATGTAAGAAAAAGACATATGTTTATAGGAGCATTTTTTCTCCTAACAAAAAAATAAAATCAAATAATTAGCTGTAAAAACCAATGATAGTGACCTTGTGACTTACTTACAACAAACAGCTGTTCTGCGTTTGAACATAGTATGGTCATTGACCCCCTACAATGCAAGTTACCTACTGTTACACGCAGGTTAATGTTTAGGTAGCAAACATGTTATGTTAAATTTCTCGAAAAGTAATGCTAAAAACATTTTTTTTTTTGCGTAACGTGTTTATTTGAGTGTGTATGTAACCCTCCCGAAACATTTGACACGAATAACGAAGCACCTTATATAATTAAGTATTTGAGAATTAAGAATTGGTTCTTTATGCTATGAGAATATGCTAACTAAATAAACTATATTCTTGCTAGAATCAATCCATACAATCAGGTCAAAGAATTTCCGAGCTGCGTCCAGTTAACATTTTGTTTGCTAGAAGTTCGACCACCGGCCTCGCTTCGGTGGCCTTACTAAATTGTAACTAAGTATTACCCGCACATCTTCCAACTACTAAACGAACGTCAGCCTTCGAACTTACCTTTGAGTTTTTGAAAATCGAATTCCAGCTGCCAATTGCAGCGATGCAGCAGCTACGAGCAATGCTTAATCTCTCCGCCAAATATGTATGGAGCAGCATGCGTTCGGTAGGAATTCAGTAACCCGTAACAAGAGGAAATGAGAACGTATGGGCCTACTGACTCCACACATCTCGGTTGCAGATTCGCTTTGTCGCTTTAGTTTCAGCATTTCATGGTCTATATGTATTCGTATACGGAATTAACCTTCAGTAACACCGACCACTGCCAATGTTCAGTACAGTGACCCTTTGGTTAGTTCTCTTAGAGTTTCTCTCCCTTTGTACGTGCCGGATTATGGTCATTTAAATCAAATCAAATAATTATTAATCATATGTTCCATATTACAAGTAATCACGTATTATATTTAAGTATAGATATATATTCAGATATATTTTTTGCGTCAATCAGTATCGGTAGGATTCGCGACGATATCAAATATGTCAAGTACTCATCTAGAGAACTAAATTTTGTTAATTCTCAATAGAACTTGTGTTATACTTCGTTGTGTAAGTACAACCTCACGTACAACGGTGCTTTGAATGTGCTGTCATACAGATTTCCTAACGGTGTTTTTTTTTTTCTTTCAAATAAATTACAAGTAGGATCTCTCACACTTGTTTACGCACATTACTTCTATCTGGTGCAAATGGAATGTGGGGGCCATGCCAGGCCTCCTATTATTATCCATTGAAACGATTTCTTTGCAATTCAAAATATTATATTGTTCAAGCACAATTTTTACATTTTCGTTATTTTTTTGACAACTCACAAGACGGAACAAAGATTACTAAGAACTTAAACTAAATTCAAATTTCGAAACACTTGTTCCTACACTTTTCCCTCCAGTTACAACTACTTGCTAAGTCGTAACCGTAACTCACAAATACTTCACAGGAAAACGAACGATTCTTCCTGATCGTGTAGCTTTAGTTGGTTTGTTGGGTGGGGGTGTATCTTCTAATGATATAGGTAAAGGACAGTCTTGTTGAGAACCGGCTTGGAGAGAAGTACAGGGAAAACTTTCTTCAAGTTGCGGATCGGCCAATACATAAGCTGGTTTCAGCCTGTCAATTGACACATTTACCTCTTTACCTTTAATGTGCAATGTAAAATATTTTTCAGTCCTTTTTAGCACCAGATATGGTCCTGTGTATGGTTTGTTTAGTTTTGGTTGAATTCTATCTTCTCTGATAAATACATGCGACGAATATTGAAGATCTTTATTTACAAATGTTGTTGTTCTATTTTTGTGTTGAAGGTTGACCGGTTTCAGATTATTCTTTCCATTTCTTAGACTATTAACAAACTCTGACTCTGAAACACCTTGGTTGCTTTCTTCAAAGAAATCTCCAGGTAGTTGAATTGGCTTACCGTACACCATTTCGGCGACTGATGCATTAGCTTCTGGTTTCAGAACAGATCTTAAGCCAAGTAGTATAGTCGGAATTACCTCAGTCCATTTTTCATGACAATGTGCTCGAATGGCATTCTTCATAGTTCTATGAAATCGTTCTATTTTACCGTTGCATTTTGGATTGTATGCTGTAGTATGACTTAACTTGCTTCCACAGAGTTGTGCCAATGTTCTAAATAGTGCAGAATCAAATTGGCCACCTCTGTCCGTTACAATTTTATGTGGAGATCCAAATCTTGATATCCAGTTTGTAAAAAATGCTCTTGCTATGTTTTCAGCTGTGATAGAATAGATAGGAATGATTTCTGTCCAACATGTAAATCGATCCGTACATGTTAAGCAATAAGAATATCCTTCGGATAGTGGAAGTGGACCTACAATATCTATATGAACTGTCCAAAATCTTTCATCACATATTTGGTAATGTTGAATTGGTGATTTAGTATGCCTGCTAACTTTACTTGTCTGGCAACTTATGCATGTTTTCGCCCACAGAGCTACGTCTTTATTAATATTTTTCCATATTACTTTTGATGACAATAGTTTTACTGTAGATTTAATTCCTGGGTGCGACATATTATGGTAATGTTTAAAAATTTGGAAACGATATGTCTGTGGTATATATGGTCGAATATTGTTAGTTGATATTGTCGGGGTTCTAATTAAAATGATGGAAAAATGTTAACAATATAAGTAATTTAATGTCATTCTCAGCATCTTTATGAACACACAATACAGCAAAAACTTAATTAATTAGAGAAAAATAAACACACCATACGACATACACACAGCACAAATTAAAATGTTCAGAGTACAAGATATTCCATATTAAAACCGCCCATAGCCCCTGCAGAATGGGATCCTCATCAACCTCGTATAAGATGATCCAGTAGGTCTTCTCCAGCACTATGCAATGGAACAGATGCTTGCGTCAAGGACGTATCTGACGAGCTCCGCTGTAGATGCAGGTTCCTCCTGCCGAACTCTTCATGATGAGGGCGGTCGGTGTGGCGTAATCGACTTCATCCTCGCCGCCCATGTCCGCACTCTAAATCAACGCCTTCCGATTACATCCTGGTGGTACCATAGGCTGCCGCGTACGATGTGATAAACGGGGTGCAGCTAGCCAGTTCAATGAAATACTGGAGCCGGTTGATCGTCCTCTTCAGCTCTTCAGCCGGCCTTAGAGAAGGCCTCGGCCACATCTCCTGGACTCAATTCACTGCAGTCTACATGGCTCACAGCAGCAGAAACATAAAAACAACTTTCAATCTACCAAAATCCAATCCATTGTTTTTTCTTGTCTAGTTTTTCTCTCTCCTTGACAGCTGTCTGTCAACATTTTACTTTTTTTCATATCTTCCTTATTTAAATAATTTTCAAAATTCTAATCAGTCAGGAATAACGCTACAGTACCCCCTTTTCCCCGTAAAATTTTTCCTTAGAAAAATTTTTCACTCACACTTAAGTAATTTTAAAATTTCCAGGTTTAATAGTCTCCTCACACCCAATCATTCATCCACATGTATCTATACCTCTTTCATTCATCCACATTCAAGTTGAAGTGTGGTTCACAATTCACATTCAATGACCAACACCCCAACATCCAAACTAAGAAGTGTGGTTCACGTTCAATGACCAACGCTCCAAAGAGTGACTACCAACATTTAGCGTACATAGCTTTAGGCTTTTTTTATAGAGTTGCTATTAGAACCGCTCTTTTTATGAAACCCCTAAAAAAAAAAAAAAATTAATAAAACAAAACGAAAAAATAATATAACATCTATGGTAAAACCAAAACGTTGTATACGCCCAAGTAAATAAAGTAGAGCATTTAAAGCGTTGCAAGCGCCCAAGTATATATAACACCCAAGCATGGTACGAATATAAATGTCAAAACAACTCCATAAAGTTGCCCAAACAAAACAATGTTTAGCTTTTGCGCAAATACAACAAGTACAACAGCAAAGTATTCACTTTGCCAAAAGTATTTCATTAAAAAAAATTAACCGTTATAGCCGAAACAACAAACCAAACGTTACTAGGTAGCGTATTCCTAAAGAATAAAAAAATAATGACATAACTGCACTTGCAGAAACACAAACAAATAACCTAGAGGCACTACCCACTACAAATACAATATGAAGAAAGAAACTGTACATTCTTATTTCAAATCCTTAATATGCCATCTGCCTAAGTCTTTACCATTGGTGTCAGATAGCTGGTACATAATAGGAGATATTTTCTTACTAACTATGCATTTCATGAACTTTGGTGCTAACTTAGCACTGAAATATTTTCCAGCGTCACTCTGAAAATAATTATTTTTCCAAACAACGTCGTTCTCTGAATATTCTTTGAATGAACGGCGGGTATTGTAACGCATTGCATTTTTAGTGTGAGCCTCAAACAAGGAAGTCTGAACTTTGTCAAATATAGTAGAGAGAAAACCGATATTAGTCGCATAGACGTCCCTAGGAAGAAAAGTAATTTCATCGATATTGCAAGATCCAGAATACAAAGTACCACAAGAAATTAGTTCCCTGCCATAAACTAAATAGGCTGGTGTATAGTTGGTCACACAATTAACAGAACTATTCATAGCGAATTGAATTTTAGGTAGCATCAGATCCCAAGTTCGATGATCATCTCGGACTAAAGTACTTATTGCAGTTATGATAGTCTGATTGTACCTTTCAACAGTATTTGGTTGTGGACAATGTATGGGAGTATAAAATATATTTGGAATTTTATACCTTTCAAATAAAGCTTTTATCTCAGAACTAATAAACTGTGATCCATTGTCCAAAATTATAGTTTGAGGTACACCATGAACAAGGAATACATTGTTCTCAAGATTGTAAATTACGTTACTCGCTAAGGCGCGCTTTAAAGGAAATAACAAACAATATTTAGAAAAACAACAAGTAACAACTAAAATGTGTTGGTTCTGTTTTCTTGTGCATGGTAAAGGCCCAATGAGATCTATAGAAATAAATTGGAATGGCCTACTACACACTTTCGGTTTGCCCATCAAACCATAAGGGCTATGGTTTGAATATTTATATGCCAAGCATGTATCACATTTGGAAACGTATTTTGACACATCTATAAACATATTTGGCCAGTAATAATGCAATGCGATTTTTCTAAATGTTTTGAAAATACCAAAATGAACATCTGTAACGGAACCATGATAATTTTGAATAATTTCTAATCTTTTATCAAAAGATACTACTTCTTTCCAGGAGAAGTCATCAGTGTAACCAGGGTCTTTTTTCATATATCTAAGCAATTTACCATTTTGTATTGTATAGTTTGGGAAATTTTCAGGATCATTTTGGCAACGAAGTAATGTTCTTTCGTACCAATCATCATTGCCAGTGTTTGGTGAGATAGACAAAGTATTAACATTATTGACATTTTTGGTTCCATTATTGTCAACACCTGGCGAAGTTACAGAACGTGATAATATATCAGGAACAACATTATCTTTACCCTTTTTATGTTTAAGTATAAAGTTAAAGCAAGAAAGTCTAATAGTCCACCTAGCCAATCTGCCGGTTGGGTTAGATAGATTCAGAAACCATTTCAGTGCAGCATGATCGGTATAAATAGTAAATTTCATACCATTATCTATATAACACCGCCAATGCTCAAGAGCTGAAAGAACTGCCAGCGTTTCTCTTTCTGTGGTAGAGTAATTGCGTTCCTGTTTCGACAAGGATTTACTCATATAAGCAATAACGACCTCCTGACCTTCAATTTCTTGTGTAAGCATAGCACCTATTCCGTAGTTAGAAGCGTCACAATGTATAGCGAATGGTTGAGAAAAATCTGGGCAGGTTAGGATCGGAGTTGACACAAGTAACTCCTTGAGTTTTATAAAAGCAGCATCAGCTTCAGGTGTCCAAGAGAATTTAACAGCATTTTTACCAGAAGTTGTCAAAGCATTAAGAGGTGCCGCCAATGTACTAAAATTTGGAATGAATCTGCGATACCAGTTAGCTGTTCCTAAAAATTTCCTTACTTCCTTACGAGAGGTAGGAGTTGGTAGTTGTAGGATTGCATGAACTTTGTCTGGATCCGTTCTCAAACCATTTTCATCAACAACATATCCTAAATATTTCAGTTCACTTTTAAAGAACGAGCTTTTCGTCATGTTTATAGTAAGGTTTGCATTGCTCAACTTTTGAAAAACTGCCAATAAAAGTGAAATATGTTCATTGAACGTCGAACTTATTACAATTATATCATCTAAATACACAAAGACCTTATTATCAAATTCCGGACCAAAAAGACTATTCATAAGTCGCTGTTGGGTAGCAGGAGCATTTGTAAGCCCAAAAGGCATAACCACAAATCTGAACAAACCTCTACCCGGTACATAAAAAGCAGTCTTGTCCCTATCAGCAGGGTCAAGTTTAATTTCCCAGAAAGCCTTTGCTATATCAATGCTACTAAGGTATTTTGCATTTTTCAGGTTATCAATGATTTCGTTAATCAAAGGAAGACTGTAAGCATCTCGTTTAGTCACAGAGTTCAACTTCCTACTGTCTATACAAAAGCGCCACTCGCCGTTTTTCTTTGGCGTCACTATAACAGGAGAAAGCCAAGGACTTTCACAAGATTCGATAACATTTAATTCTAACATCTTATCTACCTCTGCTACTAGTGCATTCTGTTTTTCTGGAGAAAGACGGTAACAACGTTGTCTAATTGGCAATGCTTCGCCAGTATCAATACGATGGTTGATCAGATCAGTACGACCTAAATATCCTTTTTCTTCAAAAGAAATGCTGCGAAATTGAGCAATTACATTATTCGCAATAACTGTTTGATCTTTGTCTAGATTGGAAAAAGATGTAATGATTTTTTCATGTGTATTTACGCAGTTCAAATTATACATCTTGATATCTAAAAAATGCAATTTAGGAAGCAAACCAAATTTCTTCCAAAAATCTATTCCAAGTACTAAAGAAGGATACACATCGGGGAATACAAAACAGCGAATAATACGAACCCGGTCTAAAAAATTAATAGGTAAATCAACATAACCATCTGACTTCAATTTATGTTTGCTTGCTGTTGTGATGTAAATACAGTCTGCATTGCAAAGTTTAAAACCTAGTTTTAATATGTTATGATGGGAGTTATTGCCTAAAATGGTAACCGAACTACCACTGTCCAGAAGACCACTCATTTCCACATTATTAATGGTAACCTCAACAAAAGGACGTACATTATCAATTTCGTTATCATACATGACCGAAGACACCCTATAAGATGTGAAAAAGCTCTTAAGAGTTTTTAACCACCTTTGCCAGTCATCAGCATCGAAGTTTGGATGACTTCGGTCGTCTCCAAGTTTTTTGTAATATCAGAGGAGACAGGATTTATAGCGGAGACAGTGGGTACAGCAGACGCCTGAACAACATTGGATGTCAAGCGATTGCATTTGGGACAATTCCTTACATCAAAGCCTTTAAGGCCGCACTTATAGCAAATCAGAAAAAATGGTTTATTGCACTTTTCCACGTTGTGCCCATTTACTCTACAACGGACACAGAAATCGATCGTTTGAGAGACGACAGCCACTACATTTTTAATAGGATTATTCCTGGTTTTTGAAAAATATGGTTTATTTAAGTTGGAAGTATTATTAGTATTAGCAGGCTTGTAATCAAATTCCGCAGACAGTGGATTAGTATTTGGCTTCGGCGGCTCTTTGAAGGACTTGTTCTTCTCTATGTAACATTCGTAGTTGTTACAAGTCGTCAACAAGCTATCGATAGAGTCAACATTTTTCTGCGCTAGACATACGGAATAACAAGGTCTAATATTCCGAATTAGAATATTGAGCTGTTCTTGCTCTGAGGGAACCTTAGTTAGTCTATGGAACATCCCTGATACGATAGATACGAACACTGTGATTGATTCATCTGAACCTTGAGTACGATTGCGAATAGCCTCCAACATCTTATAGTCATAGTCATAGCCACCAAAGTCTCTAAGTAAGTATTCGCGAACCTGGGACCAATTTTCAACTTTACCGGATGACTTCATGTAGCGGAACCAATGTAAAGCGTCATCGGTGAACAACTCAACACATCTTTCGAAAAGCTTAGCCTGTGGAATGTTCCTAGCAGAAGCAAACTCGTCTACTTTCTGAAGGAATGACCTGACACACGTTTTTCCACCAAATGAGAATTTCTTCATTTCTGACAGAGAGTTATTTTTCTCACATGACATAGCTTGAACAACAGTATTAGCTGTAGACAATGAGCTCGTGGAAGAAAGTGACTCAGAAGAAGACAACTCATTGCACTTTCGTTCCAAGTCTACGTATTTGGCTTGCAAGATTTGTAAAGTCGGCTTTAAATCAGCATGATCCAATGACGTATCATCATGATCTGATAAATCTATTCTTTGTAATCGATAATATGTATGACCGATGAATGACTCTATACGTTTGAGACATATCCTATCACTCTCCGCTTGAATCATCTTTGCCTCGATGTATTCAATAGTAGTCGCCAGCTGCTCAAGATCTACTTTTGGTTCGAATGTCGAATCCAGAATATCCTCAGATGGAAATGTTGATTGAAGCTGAAGTATTTGCTTCTTTAAAGCCACTACAGTATCTGCAGGATCTTCTAAGCGGATAGCCACCTCATATGCTAGTTCTACCTTATTCAAAAATTGAAATTTTATTATTTTAGAATCCATATTGAATTCTTAAATTAAAATTACTTATTACACGAAAAGGAAAAAAAAAATCACGAATAATTAACAAAACATGTTAACAGACACAAACTAATGAATATATAATAAATTACTTTGTTTAGGTACAGTAAATTAACACCGGGGTTCGATTCCCCGCCGGAGAGCCAATGTCGGGGTTCTAATTAAAATGATGGAAAAATGTTAACAATATAAGTAATTTAATGTCATTCTCAGCATCTTTATGAACACACAATACAGCAAAAACTTAATTAATTAGAGAAAAATAAACACACCATACGACATACACACAGCACAAATTAAAATGTTCAGAGTACAAGATATTCCATATTAAAACCGCCCATAGCCCCTGCAGAATGGGATCCTCATCAACCTCGTATAAGATGATCCAGTAGGTCTTCTCCAGCACTATGCAATGGAACAGATGCTTGCGTCAAGGACGTATCTGACGAGCTCCGCTGTAGATGCAGGTTCCTCCTGCCGAACTCTTCATGATGAGGGCGGTCGGTGTGGCGTAATCGACTTCATCCTCGCCGCCCATGTCCGCACTCTAAATCAACGCCTTCCGATTACATCCTGGTGGTACCATAGGCTGCCGCGTACGATGTGATAAACGGGGTGCAGCTAGCCAGTTCAATGAAATACTGGAGCCGGTTGATCGTCCTCTTCAGCTCTTCAGCCGGCCTTAGAGAAGGCCTCGGCCACATCTCCTGGACTCAATTCACTGCAGTCTACATGGCTCACAGCAGCAGAAACATAAAAACAACTTTCAATCTACCAAAATCCAATCCATTGTTTTTTCTTGTCTAGTTTTTCTCTCTCCTTGACAGCTGTCTGTCAACATTTTACTTTTTTTCATATCTTCCTTATTTAAATAATTTTCAAAATTCTAATCAGTCAGGAATAACGCTACAATATATCACACCATAAATCTTTTCCTGAAGCCAATGGATATTTCTTGAATTGCAGCGAAGATCCAGAACTCATACGCAAGCTGTCTAATTCGCTGTCCATTTCTTGTTCTTTTGCAATATCTTCATAATTGATTGTATTGACTTCTTCAATTCGTGATAAATTATCAGCGACAATATTTTCTTTTCCTGGAATGTATCTAATATCGGTTGTAAATTGAGAAATATATTGTAGATGACGTAACTGACGTGGTGTAGCTTTTTCATTGTTCTGAATAAATGCATAAGTCAATGGTTTGTGATCTGTGTATACTGTAAATGTTCTACATTCAAGTTGGTATTTGAAATATTTAATTGCATGATATATTGCTAATAATTCACGATCATATGTAGAATACTTTTTCTGCGCTTCGCTAAATTTTTTTGAGAAGAAACCAATTGGTTTCCAATGGTTACCTTCTTTTTGTTGTATTCCAGCACCCATTGCGAACTGTGATGCGTCAACAAAAAGTCCGAGTTCATATTTTGAATTGGGAATCGTAAGAGTAGCTGCTTTAGCAAGTTCATTTTTACATAACTCAAATTGTTTTTCTGCTTCCTCTGTCCATAATACAGATCGTTTGTCTTTTTTCTTTGCACCTTTCAGATACTCATTCAATAATATCTGATTTTGCGCTCCATTTTTTAGATACTATCTGTAAAAGTTTATCATGCCAAGAAAATTTCTGAGTTGTTGAATACTTTTTGGTTTTTCATAATTTATTATGGCATTTACCTTCTTTGTATCTGGTTTCATGCCTTGACAAGTAATTATATGACCAAGAAATGAAATTTCTTCTACGCCAAAAATGCATTTGCTGACATTTATTTTCAAGCCGTAGCTATTTAGACATTCAAATAAAATGTTCAGATGTTCGAGGTGTTGTTCGTGTGAAGTTGATGCAATTAAAATGTCGTCTAAATAAGCAAAACAAAAATCGAGTCCTCGAAGTATTTGATGTATGAATCTCATGAATGATGTTGGTGCATTGCGAAGACCAAAAGGTGTCACATTATATTCATAAAGACCAAATGGGGTCGTAATTGCTGTTTTGGCTTTATCCTCTTCCGCTACTGGGATTTGATAATATGCTGACAAAAGATCTAGTTTTGAGAAAATGATTTTATTTTCCAGAATCTCTGCTACGTCTTCTATACGAGGAATGCTATATCTGTCTGGTACTGTCTGGTCATTCAGCCTGCGGTAGTCTCCACATGTCCTCCAACCATTTCCTTTCTTAACCATGTGAAGTGGACTAGACCACTGAGATTTTGATTGACGTATAATATTATGATCCAGCATGAATTGAAATTCTTGTTTTGCGACTTTCAGCATCTCCGGTGTTAATCTACGTGGTTTGCAAAAGACAGGTTGTCCAGGTTTAGTTATAATTTGATGCTTAAAATCATGTTTTGTTTCATTTGGGGTAATGAATGGTTTAGTCAAATCCGGATACTTCGTCAATAGGTTGGTATATACTCCTGCATCACTTTTTATTGTACTCACCGAATTTGCTTCGCTCACGGAAGTTATTTCGGCAACCACATTCAAATTTGTAGTTCCATCAATTAATCGTTTGTTTTTCAAATCAATTAACAGGTTAAATTCTGTAAGAAAATCTGCACCAATTATACCTCTTGAAGATTGAGCAATAATAAAGGGCCATTCAAACTTTCTCCTTCATCCAAGGTCGACGTTTAAAATTGTTGTTCCGTACGTAGGTATTTCTGTGTTATTTGCAGCATATAATTTATATTTAGTAGATTTTTGTGTACAGTTTTTACTAGGGGGAATGATCGAAACATCAGCTCCGCTGTCAATGAGGAAATAATTTCCAGAGTTCTTATCTCGCATAATTAAACGGTGATTTGTAGATAGACGACCGTTTTCAGTAGACTCGGCAGCACTAGCGGTCGTTACTGTTGCTGCCCGCTCAAGTTTGGGTTTTGCTGCTTCCATTTACAGGGAAGAGTACACTTTTCTGGAAAGCACTTCGTTCCAAAACGAAAGTGGTAGTAACAGTATTTACCATCTTTATTAAATCTTGACTTTGATCTGCTACGATTGCGCGAAGAAGATTGAGAACGATATGACGAACGACTACGACGTATTTCTTTAATTTCTGTTTTCAGCTCTTCGATTTGTTTCACTAAATAATCCATGGTGTTTGTTGATGTCATTGTTGCTGATGACGACGGTTGACTTGACGTTTTATTTGTCGTGTCGACAGAGTTGACATGTTTGTTACCAATGTCACAGATTCTGTCACCAATTTCAGCCAGCTTATCCAAATTTTCGTCCGAAATTGTCAGTATATTTGAAATATTGTTTGGTAATTTGTCTAGCCACAATGTTCTAAGCAATTTTTCTGTGATGTTGCTTCCAGCCAAACTTCTCATTTTACGAAGGAGCTGACTGGGTTTCAGCTCTCCCAGTTCGAGCTCGCTGATCAGCTTACGAAACTGTCGTTCATCTGACTGCTTATAAATTGATAGGAATTTCGCATCCCAATTCAATGTTGGTAACAATAACAAGGCAATATGTGCGCCAATTCCGTGTCTGGGTATTTATTTCTATAATTCTAAACGTAATTATAAAAATAATAAGTCTGAATATTCAAAGAGCGAACGCTATATAAGATTGTTAATTAAATATTATTATTATTGTTATCAAATTGTTTATGTCACTTGTCTGAATTTGTCTAAATAAAGAATAACCCCATCTTATATTGATAATGTTGATTGCGTGCTTAGGTACAGAATACGTAAATTACTTACCTAATACTGTGCCAGTGCTCTTAGCAGACCGCAATCCCGCCCTGAGCTATATTCCCACTTTGGAGTTGGCGGTCACCAGGAATATCTAGAGGAGGCTTAACCAGCCCTGATGTAAAGACCGAATAGAAAGGAAACGTAGATTGGTATGTCCTTTTCACTATATTTTAGCAATACCTTATCATACGCAGATAACAAGATTATTTTGTGGTAGATGGTTCTGCAACAGGCTTGAATATTCAATCTAAGATTGGATCTTTAATACCATTGACGCAGCGATCGATCGTTGTTTCATACTGATTGACTGCGAAAAAAACACGAATACAATAAACCATACTAATCTTACATATCAGTAGATTCTTGGTAGATAGTTGACTATTATTCTATGTTTATTCAATAATTTACTTTTTTATAGACAGCCGGCACGGGTGGCTGTGCCCAAAAGTTCAATGGAAGATCAGACACCTCGCTGAACAGCGCTCCTCAGAGAGGCGACATGCCAGCTAAAAGGCAAAACAGAGATCGTCGTTCAATTTATTATCACGCCTTTTGAAGATCTCTTTTTGAGGGCATTTTTAAAACTTTTTTTTTTGTCTCTGCATTATCATTAGATATACGTACATAATATTGGTATTACTGGTGTGTAATAAAGTGTTTGTATTCTAATATATTTCCTCTACACGCACAAATACAGTATTTTATAAAACTTAAAGGAAATAAGAATATTGTTTTTTATTTTCTCTTAAATTAGGTAAATACTTGTAAATCACAATCCAATTTAAAACACATTGAGTCCTTTGTTTTTTTTTCATCTGAATTATTATTTAGTTTCTAAGTTGAGGTAGATACATAAAATAATTATACATGAAACAAAGGTGTCAAATAACCATTAATATTGGCTTCGACTTTGGTAAATATTCCATTCTGATATCTTATTAAGTCTAAATTCCATAGAACGGTCACAGGCTTTCCAATATCACTAGGCGTTGCTAACTGGCAGATGTCAAATACTGCTCCCAGCCTCTACCAGACCTCACCGCATTTATCCTGCCTGAGTAGCACAGGACATCGACTCGCAAATGACGAATCCAGAAGCGACAAAATGGCAGTCTATTAATAGGGTTCACTCGAGTATTATTTCGTGTGAAGTTGTTTTTCTCTCTCGTTTTCTCTCACTTCACTCTGACGCTCGCTATCTCGCTCTCACATCTAAGGTGCGGTGGGTCGACTGTCGGTCGTTATCATAAGCATACCTGGGTTCAGTCAGTACTTGTATGGGTGACGTTGTGCTCGATCATCTGACCGTGGTTCGGATTCCACGTAAAACTGTAGGTCCCTTCCATTCTTACCTCATTAGGTGGTAGAGTTTAACCCGCCCGGGTTGCTACCACCGCACTGAATGAAAGGTCTGTTGAAACGGCTATGTAAATAGTACGCATTTTCCATCTAATTCAGTGTAGCCGGCACGACCGAAGGAAAGCACTGACATGGCATCTAGTACAATAAGGTTTTATGGGCTGACATCACGGATGTAGTAGGTGATGTAGCCAACCGTGTCAGATTCCATAAAAAAAACTTCACTTATGCCAAAGATTTAAATCAATAGATAGAGCAAAGAGCTCAAGAGTTCGTCAGTGATTAGACATAACGTTATGTATGACTTCATGTACAGTAGTCATCAATAATCACATCAAAAGCTGCCTCATGTTAACAAAATCCTAACTAATACGCACTCACGCATCGGCGCCTTCCATTCTGTTCAATGAAACGACCTCCCAACACACGCGTGGCGCTGCGTCTGATGCGAAGTAGCCGCACGCGGCCCTTTCATTGGTGACCTTGTATGTAGTGTGCCATGTTAGACTATGGCCTATCTATCGATTAAAATCTTTGACTTATGCCATATGTCTATTCCATTTTGTACGTTTATTATTCTCTGTTCCTCAATGCGAAGGTACTATACATAGCGCAAGGTGTATATGGCACCGTTCAGAGCCCACGGCATTAACAGTGCCGCGTGAAACGTGTCCAATCTGTTTGTAGAGCTCTGTTTAACATTGCCGAAGGATCCTAGTGCAGTTCAATACTCACCACAAGACGGTATTGACCAGCACGGAGCAATTTAACTGACATTCTAATAGGTAGTGCCGCCTTTCATGCAGGATTTTTTTTTAATGTAATTCGGTATGGGTGGCTGAGTCAGAGGGGCCAAAGCACATGCTCTGACTAGCCAATGTCACCTCCGAGAAGGTAGGTGCCATACCGGAGACTTCCCTGGATTGCTGGCTATACTGGACTAGAGGAGAACACAACCGAGGTTGCTATGCGGCCATCTTACATCCAGTACGGTGGTACCAACCCAGTCGGCTACAATTTGAGCCTACCACCTAGCCAGGGGCAAGGATGACTGGGTTTCAAAACCCAGGTTCTACATCGAGCTCTACAAAAAATCACTGAAAATTTAACAATATTATTTCCTTCACCACGCTTCTTTAAAAACCTTAGAAATTTTTATGGATTTGTATTTTTTTATTAGGTAGATAATATGCAAAGCTGAAAATTAAGAGAAAAAATACGTCCAGACCAGAATTAGGACCTGGAACTCCTCTGGTACGCCTGGGTTTCAAACATACGAGCCCTCGCACAAAAGTCCGATTGCTTGGCTTCAGTACTTCGGTTCAGATACGTTTCATTATAAATACAGACTTTTTTATTAAACTAACAACTGAACTTGAACTGCAAAGTACGACCACCAAACAAAACTAAAAACCTGATATTTTTTTATGGATTTGTATTTTTTTATTAGATAATATGCAAAGCTGAAAATTAAGAGAAAAAATACGTCCAGACCAGAATTAGGACCTGGAACTCCTCTGGTACGCCTGGGTTTCAAACATACGACCCCTCGCACAAAAGTCCGATTGCTTGGCTTCAGTACTTCGGTTCAGATACGTTTCATTATAAATAGAGACTTTTTTATTAAACTAACAACTGAACTTGAACTGCAAAGTACGACCACCAAACAAAACTTAATAACGGCATCCTATTGAACATCTCTCATTACAAGATTATGCGCAACATTTAACCCTAAAACATCAACACTCAAATATCACCAAAACAAAGGCACGCGTGACCAGCACCCATCATTTGTCACAAAGCTATGATAAGTGTGTGAATCGGGACCGAGTGGGTTAAATTCCCCTTTCAACCCTTGGTCAGTGAGATGGACCCACGCGTTTAAAAATAAATAAATAAAAAATTTGGTATAATTATCGCTATTGCACTATTGTCCAACACTTGAATGAGGTCATTCTTGAATAGTGGCCCGCATGGAGTTTTTTTATATTAATCATTTTGCGACATCCGACATATTCTTTTTGGACATCGTGGGAGGGTTTTTATGCATACTATCATATGGAAGTTTTATGTGCGTATTGAAATTAAGAAAATAATTAATATATCGTAAATGCAAAAAAGTATCTACATTGAATATATTCGAAAAAAAAAGCAACCAGTGTGTCTTACTTATTATTTATGGAAGGTTTGAACAAATATTAAATCGTAAATATATATATGACGGTTCTTAAGCGCATTCTAAAATTAGCAATTTTTCTGAATGTGGGCAAAACAAAATGTTTCATACGGAAATATAAAGTTATATATAAAGCTATCCAATTTTAGGTTCGGTTTAAAACGAGCGATATTTTATATATTTAACTAAATGCGTCAACAGTGGAACCGAAGCGAAATTCTCAACCGACAAAACCGAAAAACGATCTAACAGCGAATTATTCAAAATGCAGCAGTACTAATCTAAACTAGAATTTGATTGCAGATTAAATCGTATGCACCGGATACGAATCTCGTCTCTCGCGGAACAGAGCCACCGTAAGCCGCGTTTCAGACCAGACAGGCTAAGTCCGCATTGACGGGTTGAGCGCTGTGTCGTGTTTGTGGGGGTTTTGCGCGAATTCCGCTGCAGCTGATAGCATAAGTAAAACACAAATTATGAATTTTATAAACTTTACGTGGAAAAAATGTATGTCAATACTTAGATTAAAACATTTAATATACTTTGTTGCCTGTGGTCCTACTGCGTAATCCTACTGTTAGAAGAACCAAGGGAAATGTTTTTTGTCCGTGGTACTTACTATCAGTAGGACTACGGACAAGTAGCATATGTATTGATTTTTTTAATATGACCCGACCATCCCTTACAGATTTATTATTAGTATTTATTTAAATTAATCAAAATAACCTAATACAATAAAATAAAACTAAAATTAAGAAATATGATAAAACTAAACTAAAATAACTTATAAACTAAACCTAAAAAATAAAAAAATAAAAATTAAAACTACCTATAAACCTACCTATATGACCCTAATTATTGGTTGAAATAAAGAAATGCATTTATGTAAATGAAATGTTATTGTAGACTGTTTGTGAATTCACCTGCGTTGCGCAAATCGAAATTAACAAGAAATCTAAATGGCATGTTCCCTCTCCAACTGCAAGAAATCACTTTGGACTTTTGTGCTCGTATGTTTTTGCATTCCAGCATAAAACGTTTGATCCCTGCAACACTTAGATTCTTATCAGAATCCAATATAACAAGAAAACGTTTTAGATATTAATTTATTCATAAATTTTAGTTTGTAGATTTATTATTTACATAGTTTAATTATTATGTAATTTATTTTACTCAATTATTTTAGTATATTATATTGGGTTCTTGTATGTTATGTAACGTATAGCGTAAGTAATATTGTATATATATGTATTATATATTACTAAAATAAAGTAACTCCGAATGTTAAAACAAAAATAATTGGATG